>CM076581.1:147178285-147396546 GCA_034641835.2 Pinus albicaulis
GAGGTTACCTATTTCATCGGTAACATTGTTATATATATATATATATATATATATATATATATATATATATATATATATATATATATATATATATATCCCTCTTGAGCTTTGTTCTCCAACTATGTTAACTATCTCCCACCCTCTCTCATTCTCTCTCCCCCTTCTCTCCCTATATCCTCCTTTGTCTTTCTATCTCTCCCCCAAACATACACACTCTCTCTACATCTCTCCCTTGTGACACCCTCTCTCTATCTCTCCAACTTTCTCTCTCTGCATGTCTTCAAATTCTTCCTTCCCAATATTTTCCTCCAAATCCATCTCGTGAGCTCCCTCTATTTCTCGAAGACTCTCTTCTCTCCCTCTCTCGCTCTTACCCTTGTCTCCCACTCTCTCCCCTCTATATTTCAAAAAATTTTAATAAATTGAAAATTAAAATATTATGTTTAAATATTTTTGTGTTATTTTGATGTCATACTACAATTTAATTTTTATATAATACATATTTAAAATGAAAGATTTCAAATGTGTGTTGTACATTCACCGGGATGGAAAAGGATAATTTTCCATGGAAATATAATCCAAAATTTTCCAAAATATTAATGTTCCACCTACCTCCTTCGGAGATACATAGATCACTTCATGTCTTCTAATAGAAAGTGTTTAGATTTTATTTCTTTAGGTAGCTTCAAGTTATGATTACATCAATATTTTGAAAATATTATATATATAATAACAAAAATTATAATAAAATTTAGAATTTTAAAATGTTGTATAAACATAAATTTTAGATCTTTATTGATTCTAAAATCTAAATTATGGGATTAAAAATATATATATAAAGGTTCGATCGAGTTACATAGCTTGATCGAGCCTGTGTTAACCTTGGGTATGGGTCGATCTAGGGTTTAAGAAACCCTCCATCGAGCTATTTGAATTTGAAATTTAAATGCTCAATCAAGCGCTTTAAGCATTCGATCAAGCCTATGAAGTTCTAAAATCCACAATTTCAACCCCCCTTATGCAAAATTTCTTACAACACCATTTTGTACCCTAGCAGACTTAGGGAAATTTTTTTCCTTAAGTGGCAGAGTTGATCATGTTTAATTCATGAAAGAATCCTCTATCCAATGGCATATGAGTTTGACATTTTAGAATTCATATGATATTTTTCATCTATTCTTTTTAAACATAATGGTTGAAATTGTTTTGAATAGTTTTAAATAAGTTGAATAAAAAATCAATATCATAAAATGTACAGAACAAAAAAATTTCAAAAAAATGTCACAATCTTGGTTACAACCCCTCTTCAAAAGGATACTCTTGGTTTTTCAATTTATTTAAATAGTTGAAAAAAACATTACATGAATACATGCGTTTGCAAAATTTAATTGAAATATTACTTCCCCAACTTCGAAAAATAATAAAAAAGTATATTTTTGGATTAAAAAGTATATTTTGGATAAAAAAATAATTTTTTAATATGAAAAACTTAGTTGTCTCATTTAGATCATATATATATATATATATATATATATATATATATATATATATATATATATATATATATATAAGTTATGCTACATGAACATACACATATGTCTTAAGATGCGTGAAAAAATTTCATTTAATGGAAAATTGACATATTATAGGACACTAAATACTTTTGGAAAAAATATCATTAGGACAAAAACATAATTCTCCACAATTTGTCTTTGTACTCCTAATCAAAATTCATACTGCTTATATGAATTTTGAGGGCCTCAATTCAATAAAAGAGGAAAAACTTGAAATTTCATCACCACATTTGGCCCAAAAGTACAACCCATCTTCATGCATTCACCCAAAGATATATATTCCTGATCCACAGTTGTGTTTGATTTCCTTGAAGTGATAGAGGAGAAGCATGTTGACTTCCTTGTCTAATGCAAGTCTTTCAAATGCATTAAATCAAAGAGTGAAGCCCCCATTAGCAATCATCAAACTGAGAGCTAAATACAATGACTCTTTATTGGGATTTTTGGCTATCCAACAATTCCATTCATACAAGCTTTTAAAAATTCATAGTTTAAAGCCCATTAGCAATCATCAAACTCATAGCTAAATGCAATGACTCTTTATTGGGATCTTTGGCTATGGAGCTAATCCGTCCACACAAGTTTTTAAAAATTCATAGGGTAGAGTTTTATTAAGATAATAAATACATATATTGGAATATGTTTTCCATAATTCTAATTTAATTATTAATACATGAAATATTTTTAACAATAGTCATGATAGAGGGTTAAGGTTTATCTTAAATGTAGTTATGTTCATTTTACTTTACAATTTATGTCCACAAATTTTATTGAGCTCTTATTTCTTATTGTTGTTTTACTATGTTTTTCTATATATATATATATATATATATATATATATATATATATATATATATATATATATATATATATTTTGCGATATTAGTTATTTTATTATAATAATAATAAAATTATAATTTAATTAACTTTTATGATTTTATTTAATTTTGGCAATCAGAAATGTATTATAAAATAAATGTCTTAATATTTATTATAAATTGATACTTATAAACATTTATTAACCATTTAATTTATATAGTTATTCTAACTTTAACAAAATTAATCATATAATTATTCAAAAAAATACCAAAACATATAGTAATAAAAAGGTACTAAAACTTAAGAACAGAGTAGCCAACATGTTAAAACTTTAGTTTTTAAGGCTTCAAAATTATTAGAAAAGAAATGAATGACTTTATTGCATGTGGATATTCTGACTCCACCGAACACCTAGATTCATAAAATAGACTGTAACTTATTGCTGGATGGAGGTTATGTATTATGGAAAAAAGAGTGTTTGAAGATGGTTAAGAGGAGACCAGATCCCCCAGAATGCAGATTATTGAGTTGTTCATGGCATTGCAATGGAGGCTACAAGTAATTTCAGCTTTCAAAACCGTAAACTTGAGGAACAAGAAGCAATGCCAGATTTAAGCAATACTAGATCCAACTGGGAACTTGATACATGAATATTGGATCATGCGTACACTAGAGTTGGGAAGCCATGTCGTTTATTATTGTTGAGGTCTCTAGTTTCCATGTTAATAGGTTTTGCTGATATATTTTATCAAGAGCTTATTGATTCATGTTTGATTCGAACCGGCTTGAACATAACTTGATCGTTGATTTTTAAAATTCCAAAATCCAAACCCATATAATTATAGCTTTTTAACACCATGTTTATCTAACTATGTTGGAATTCTCAATATTCCAAAATCGAAACCCAGATAATTATAGCTTTTTAACACCATGTTTATCTAACTACGTTGGAATTCTCAAGGTTGTTTTCTTTTTTCTTTCTCCGACACATTAGAATTGAACTCTAAGAATAAAATTTGACAATACAAATTCATTGATAAACGAGAGAGAATCCACATAAATGTGACACATTAGAATTGAACTCTAAGAATAAAATTTGACAATACAAATTCATTGATAAACGAGAGAGAATCCACATAAATGTTTTAGCTTCATAGGCCCTTTTTTTCTTTTTCCGAAACATTAGAATTGAACTCTAAGCATAAAATTTCCATTACATGCATTGATAAACAAGACAAAATTCACATCAATGTTTTTAGCTTCATAGGTCCTTCCTGTCATGTCACATCACAGACATTCAAAATTTCAGAACATCGTCAAAAGTAAGGGTATATAATCCTTGGATTCTACTTTAAACTGTATTGTATTAGTTATCCAGCAGTGCATGCAGACTCCTATAAATAAGGCAGTATCGCTAAGATTGGATCCTAAATATATTAGTCTCTTCGTGCTTTTATACATGTGCGAGCTGGCCAAACCAGAAATAAAGACAAAATTCTCTCATGCTCTCGATCTAAGGAAACTATTTTTTAAATGCACTGTAAACGTTCATTTTAATCATGAGACTATAGCAATGTAGAGAAAATTCTGTTAAGATAAAAAAAGTTGCAAATTGTGATATCGTGTCGTCACCTCACCTCAGTATTAACATTGCATAGAAGTACTTGTCCGATATGCAGATATCATTGCTTGTACTTGTTATGTGTCAAACTTACTTAAAAAGTGTCACAAATATGACTGCTATTATACAGAAAAATGTAAGAACAAAACCATATGGTAACCAATGAAATATTTTGTTAGAAAATAATGGTCTCCCTTAAGCTAGATTAAGTTTACAGACCAAATTTTAGTCCTAGTTTACAATACCCTAGGTAAAGGATAGAAATACAAACAAAATATTTATATCTCAATGTCTGCAAAGCAAAACTACAATCTACGTAGTTAGTAATAAAAATTTGTATTGAAATTTGACATCAGCAGGAGCACCACCCTGCATCTTTTGCTTCTGGGGTTATCTTAATTGGTTTCAGGTACACATCAACTAATTCCATTTCTTTGTTTGATGATAACGTATCAGCTCCTGGCAAAGCAGCTGCTATCTTCCGGAACAAGGACTGCAAATGTTTTAGAAATACAACTCATGAGTAATAAATTAAAAATAATAGATTCTACGAACCAACAATTATTCTGGTAGATTGTACACTGATTGCACTTAAATCCTTTGTGATAAAGTGTATAACTGAATGAAATGTTGGATAATAAGATAAATATAAATGAACTAATATACGAATATATATTCCTTCTGCCTTTCATGTGGAAGCAAACAAATTAATAAAAATTCAAAAGGGAAACCGAATACTTGTTATCCAAGGATATGAATGCATTAGTGTACATATCAAATCGTAACATATAAAAAGGATAAAAAGGGTAAAAAGCATTGAGATCAATACAAAAATGGTTGACATTAGATCAACAAAATTTTCTAAATCAACCCTGTTTCACCATTCCTTTTAAAAACCTATTAAATAATAGTATTAAATATTAAATCGTGTATTTGAAATTGGGAAAAGGTATATCAATATGGTTAAAATTTTATTTTTAAAACCTATGTAAAAAATAATAATAATATTTTAAAAATGATAATTGTAAATTCCATATTTATAATTTAGAAATAATTTATTAATGATATTAAATTTTAATTTTTTAATTTTATTTATAAATTATTAAAAAAAAATAGAAAACAATATAATAAAGTATTATTGGCTAAGGTTTTAAATTCTAAGAGTGTTTAAGATTTGTATTTTAAAACCGTATTTGCAATTTCCTATATGATGACCAGTACCTATTAGAAAAATGGCCTAGAACGTAGGTTATCTATCCAAATTTTTGCAAATATGTAAGGAAAAATCAATTTTGGAATTTTGAGTAATGATTCCATGCTTAAAGATATGCAAATTTTAGAGTAAGACCCTACTCCAATATTGAAGTGACAAATTTATTTCCTTCTCCTTAGGGATCCTATTACTTAATGCTCTTAGCAGAATTTCCAAGGTCTACTCTATTTGTGCCTTTCTATACAACTTTGTTAATGCTTGGTTTGGATTCACATGCATGTATCATATTCAAATTGATTAATTTGACCTATGGTAGCCTCTATCTATGTAAGAACAATCTCTTTTTTGGTTGTTAGCACAAGTTTATTTTCTAACAAAAGGATTGCAGAATCCTCTACTTCCCCAAAAACTCTTTCTTCCCCAAAATATTCACACTTACTCTTTCTTTCTCAAAACATTCATACGAAGGATAGATCAAACATCACCCAACAAGTTTGTAACCCAATAACCTTGACTACATTTTAACTTGTGACATGTGACCTTTACATAAGCAACAAATCTTAAAGAAATAGTTCAACCATTAAGACATACTATCAACTTAAGCTATATAACCCATTGTCAATATTCATATCCCTACCTTGTTAACCATTTCCTTATCAACCCTTCAAATAAAATATTCAAAAATCTTGTTTATCTTTTTCTTTTTCTTTTTTCAAAAATCCACATTATATGTAATTCTTCCAATGTGAAATTTTTGTGATCAAATTATCTTTTATTATATTTTTAAAATAATAAATTTATTAATTATTAATTCATTTTTTTCCAAATAAAAATATTTTCAATTTTACTTATATTCTTAAAAACACCTCCACCTTATTTTTTATTTTTTTCAACTTAATTTTCTCTTTGACTTATCACAATGAATTTGATGTAATCATCAATTAACCTAAATAAAAAAATACACATCTAGGAGAGAATGATTACTTTATCAAAGTGTAATGCAATCTCTTATTACATAACAAAAGAGGAAGAAGTAGTACAAGTCTAAAATGCATAATCAACAAAATAGAGAGTGGCAAGAAAACTTAACATTGTCTTATGGAGACACGCTCGAAAAAGAAAAAGGATTAAAAGAAGTAAGATTGTTTCGTGTAAAAAAATGAAGACCAAATTCTTTTGGATAATAGAGGAGTTAGATGGCTTGTCTTTAATGACAACTTCACTTCGACTGATAGAAATGAGGCGACCATTGTCTATTCTACTACATAGTATTGTATTGTATTGTATGATGTGTGAGGATGCTTATGCATCATAAAATTTGAAGAAATTAAAATTTGGCAGTGCATATGTTCTGAAATGTGTATATGCAATAAAATTGGAACAAAAAACACAAATATTTGAAAGCAAACATTACAAAATTGATTAGTTTGCATAATCTGTTGACCCATTGAGGTCCGTATCTCGGGAGGACCTTGTGGGTGGATTTTCTCGTTGAACGCCCTAGAGCTTGAGATCCATGATAATATTGTGTAGTGCATCCACTTTGTCTTTGGTACGAGAAATTATTTGTTGTAGAGCCACAATTATTTCAAAAGAGTTTCACTCATAGGTCTGATGTTAGTACACCATAACATGCAAGTCGTATATTTCAAAATGTAAGGATTCATGCTCTTTTATGCAGTGGTCACACACAATGGAGTTTGAGGATTATGATGCCAAGGAGTTAGATTCCATAGAGAGGTAAGAATTATGCAAGTAACAAGAGGGAGAGACTATAGTAGCCGGGAAAAAGAGGGAAGAGAACAAAATAGAGCTAGTAGAATACACACTATCCAAAATACTCCAACACCACATCAAAATAACAAAAATTAAGTTGGTATAGCAACATATAGAGTCAGAACCCAACAGGAAGGGGAAAGCCACTGCCAATTGAGCAACTTGGATGTTGACAGAGTTAAGACATGGAACAGATAAATTGCCAATGTTAGTACAATATCTCACATTGCAGTGAATATCATAAATAGGTTTTCTTAGCTATGACCCTGTAAGATAAATATGCCAAATCACCCAACTACAGTGATGTTAAACCTACACTAGTTTCTAATAGCAGAGAAATATCCACAAAATTTCCCAAAGCTCATTATAGAGGTTCCAATTGTACCAACACTTGGACGCCGCCCTTGATACAGAGGTAACCCACTTCAAAATCAAGGAGGAATTCAGAATTTTGAACCAACTCCACTGGCAATTTGTGAATTATGTTATGCTCCCACAACCAGATTTATTCTCGACGCACCATGGGAGCCACACTCGAGCTTTCATTTTGACATTATTATTTCAAGTACCCTAAGGCAAATAAATCTAGATGAATCGATCTGAGGTGATGCAACTATAACTGGCCATGAGATGAGGTATATTCCACGCAGGGGCTATTAAAGCAGGCACACTTGCATGAAGCAAGTGGCAGGTATCTGCCACATCAAGTTGACAAATGGTGTCCTAAAAAATCATGAGGTTGGGGGGTTTAGTGACTTCATTCATTTGAATATAGGAGCCCAATAAATGAAAGAAGAGAATCGAGCTAGGGATGGGCCACAATGGCTCAAGGGGGAGGGAAATATAAATGGGGAGCACTAGGGAGTAGGACACGAATACTTACGGGATCGATACATACCTTCTTATTCCATTGACCTCTACATGCCCTTGTTTTAGAAGGCAAGCCTTATTGGCCTGATGATTTGCCTCAGAATTAATATTTCTGAGGATGTGCAAGAAGATAGAGCTACAAAAGGAGAGAAGAATACTTTTAATCCGATGATACAAAAGGCTTATTGTATTTTCATTTGGAGGGATACTAGTTCTCAGATATCGAATAACTAGGAAAGAATCACCTATAATGACAATGTATAGATGGCTCAATCTTCAGCCAAAATTACTCTAGTAATATCCCATACGTTTATACCTAGTTGTTAGACTTTCTCCCAAGGCCCCATGAAAATTTATCCATAATACTTCCTTCGAGATTTAGTAATATCCCTCTGCCTCCTATTACCCTGATATTGATATAAATTATTGAAAAAAAAAACTAAAAATTAAGCAAATAATAAATATCTAACTATATAATACTTTTCCATATTAAAATTCATATTTTCAAAATTTTAATTATTTTAAATTTAATAATATATATCTCAACTTATAAAATATTAAATATTCTTCAACTAAATATTTATTGTTTATAATATTTTTTTCCATTTTAATTATAAATCCAATCAAACTAAAAATACAACAAACCTATACACAATCTCATGTCAACTTAATTAATACAAAACCTTTGAAAATTTTAATTAAAACCCTTTAATATTAATTAAATTATTACATAGCTAAGAGTTTCCTTTTACCTTTGTAATATTTACATTATTTTCATATGAATGACCATTTAAAAAAAAAAAAAAACTCTTACTTTTTTAATATCTACATTATTTTCAATAATTATGTGGAATATGAATGACCATTAAAAAAATATAGTTATTTCCGGTTCTTTGGACAAAAAAATATATTAAATACTTAAAACCTACTCTTTCTAAATAGCTACAAAGAAATTAATTAGAATTTTTAATACACAGTAATTGTGGAAGACAAATGTCTCATCACTCTAACACCGCTTTCCGGAGAGTGCCCTTTAAACTATAACCTCATATTGATTGACAACGCAAGTTCAATGAACTGAGGTGTAAATGAGAATTTTGGTCACTTCCATGGGAAGCTTATTCCAAATATGTATTATATTTTTTTATATCTCACCCGAATCATTGTAAAAATATACCACCCGACATATTTTGATGGAGCAATTTGATCTGTAGTTATTTTTGTCTTATCACAAGGTATTGGGGGAGGGGTCTATGTCTAATGTTTTTCTTATCGAAGCCAAGGAACAGTCCCTTGCTAGGAAATCCCCCCGTTTCATGTTATCTTGTCCAAACCCAGGAACAATCCCTTGTTTTGAAATCCCCTCTGTTTCGTTCTTAGAGGCATCGGTAAATGACAAAAGCCTGAGATTTCGGAGCTCCATATCTTTGTGTCTACGGTGATCACTCGGCTTCTCTAGGGTGTTCTTCCAGAGGTGGTCAACAATGTAATTTAAAAGTAGGGTTCTCATCTTTCAGCGAAGACTGGTTCTCCCACAGGTTTAGTGGTAGAAAGTTTTATGGAACCAGGCCAGGCCTTGGTGGGAAGAAATTTCTCTATGAGACAAGCCCAAGAAAGGGTTATTGGAAAGAAATCCATAATCAAGGCACATAGAGCAAGCCATGCCCTTGCCGAGAATTCTTACTTGAGTTTCCTTTTCCAAATGTGTGGGGATTTGCAACGAAATCTAGCCCTAAAAGGATTCTTAGAGGTGGAAAAGTTAAATCTTATTATGTTTTGGGAACATGGGGTTGGTAGATCCCTTAATTGCAAGGCTAAGTAAATCGCTGAGCAATTGGGAGGGTTAGTTTGTGAATTCTTTTGGTCACTCTAGTAGTTTGATTATAGGTTGGCAATGGAAGCTTTCTCCACTCAATTCTTAATCTCCTATAGTTTGATTACAAGTTGGTAATGGAAGCTTTCTCCACTTAATTCTTCTTAATCTCCTTTAGACTCTATTACAAGTTGGTAATGGAAGCTTTCTCCACTTAATTCTTCTTAATCTCCTTTAGACTCTATACAGAGTTCTTTGTTTCTAGCTTGGGCTTCTTCATTGTTCTCTTTAATTTTGAGGGAACTTAGGATAACAAGCAACTTTTCTGCGATAATATTCTTCTATCACACGTGTAATTCTAGTCATTAGCGACCTTAATTTTACTTTTCATCACTCGGAAATTTACAAATATAATAGTAGGTTGGATAGTCTGGCTGGTTTTCCTCTCAAACGCTTGTAAGTACTGAATTTGATAGATGTTGAGTCTTTGGACTTAAAACCAATTGGAACAAATAATTGAGGCAGTGTCAATGGGATTGCGAAGAAATTGGACAGATTCCTCATCCACGAGGATCTTCTGTTACATGTCTAGAGTATTAGGTCATGAGTAAGTTGTAGCAAATTATTGGATCATTTTTCAGTGTTTCTTTGGTTCGCTCATTACAAAACCGAGGTTCCCTCTTAAGTATATTCAGATTTGGATTCTGGAGTATTTCAAAACCCTGGTTAAGTCAACTTGAGTAGGCTATGATCCGTCGAGTGCTTTTCCACCTTAAAGCTTGTTAAGGAGAAAATGACAGGATGGGCTCTGAAGAGGTAGAAACATAGAGATAAACACTTCAATTATGTAGAGGAAGAATTGGTCAATATGTTTTGTGGTTTCAAGGGATTATTAAGTGAGGAAGAACTTTAGGGGGTTAAAGAAACGGAGGCCAAAAAAGCTAAGCTTCTATTAGAAAGAAAATGTGAATGGAGGATAAAGAGTTGTGTAAAGGCAATAATAACATCAACTACTTTCATAATTTTCCCTCTCACGAGAGGTTGCAAAATACTATTTGGGAAATGTCAACATTGGATGGCTCACAAGTTTGAGATTTCTAGGGAGTAGTTTTCATGGTAGTGGAACATTGAGAATCCTATTTTAGGAGCATATGGAAACTAGCATTTTCAAAATTTGAAGGTTGATATTTTCTTTCAGAGGATGGTTGATGAGGACATGTGTGATCATCTATACATGCAAGTTGCACGAAAGGGGAGGTCGCAAGTTCTTGGATACTTTAGGAAGGATAGGCATCTAGGCACTAATAGTTGGATGATGGAATTCTTTATTGACTTCTTTGAGCTTTTGGACAAGGATTTACTTTGAGTTGTGGAGGATGTGTGGTTAAAAGGAAAAGTGTTGAATAATGTGAATTTGACTTTCATTGCACTCATTCTGAAGGTAGATCATCTATCCTCACTTGAGAAATTTTGACCTATCTCCTTGTGTAATAGTATTTATAAAGTAATTTCAAACTTGATAGCAGTGAGATTGAAGCCTATTCTGTTAAGGTATGTGTCAAATGAGAAATATGGGTTTTAAGGAAAACAATTCCATTAAGCTATGGGTCTACCTAGGAAGTGATTCACTACGTCAAGATGAGATGTACCCCTGCAATGGACTTCAAGATTGATCTGTAAAAGACCTATGATAAAGTTTCTTGTCTTTACCTCCATTTTCCACTGCTCCATATTGATTTTACCTTACCTCTTATCCATTACATAGTGGGATGTATCCCATCTATAAACTCTTTGGTGTTAATCAAGGGTTTAGAATCATTTGTTTTCAAAATTTCTAGAGTTATAAGATAAGGCTCACCCCTACCCCCTTTCCTATTCTTTCTTGCTGTGAAGGATTAAATAATTCAATTGAAGATACAAAAGGGAAAATGTTTTTGAATGGTATTAAAATTAATAGGGATTTAGCCATGCCACACTTAATTTTTAGTGGAAGATGTGTTGTGATTATGTTCTTCATTTGGTAGGGATATATTTACTTCCATCCTAGTTGTCTTCTTATATATTTTTAAGAAGACAACTAGGATGTAAGTAAACGAGAGGAAGTCAACACATTATTCAGCATATGTAAGTTATGAGCTCTGGTTGGATATAAAGACTCTTTTCTGTTCCAACATCATTGTCTTGATGGAGGGTTGAAATATTTAGGAATTAACTCAAAAATGTTTGGTTATGTCAACAAGAATTGGTTCTAGTTGTTAGAGAAAGTGGAAAAGTGAATTTCCATTTTTTGTAACAAGTGGTTGTCTCGTGGATGTAGATTGATTCTTGTAAAATCAATTTTAGAAGTAGTACATATTTATTGGCGCATTGTGGCCTCCATTCCTAAAGTGGTTTTGGATAATAAAGGGAAATGTTGTTTTATTTTCTTACATCATTAAATATTAAAGTACAAGGGTGCTCATTGGGTAAACTAGAAGAATGTGGCTCAACTTAAGTATTTGAGAGGGAAAGGGTTAATAGAGACTTTATCCTTTGTCCAAGAAATTACATATAAGTATTTTTGTAGCTTTGTAATCAAAGATAGCCTCTTGAAGTAGATTTGAGTTCACAATTACATCACACTAAATTCAATGGTGGTCTGGATTAGAAGGGAGACCAAGACACTACTTAATCTCTCAAACTAGTTCTCGAAGGAACTATCTTGAATTTTCCATTGGTGTGGGGGCATATTTTGCATCTAAAGTGGGTAATGTATTAGAGATCAAATTTGGAAAATATGCAGTCATGGGGTCTAGTCCACATGTCTTCTTGCTCGATGCTATAGTATTATTTCTTCGAGTCACTTCAAACCTTGTAGTTAAGAGGGAGAAGGCCAATCCTTGGAAACAAGGATGGAAAACATCAAAAGATATTGGGTTGGAAAGAGATAATACCCCTATATGAAGATATTTTGTTGCAGAGCTAGAGAAAACACATAACAAATTATCTAATAAAAATGATTCATTCTAGTTTGGATTTTGAACAACACGAGGGTCAACTACACTACAAAGTTAGGATAGAAGGGATGTTTGACCAGGGAGGGTTAGACTTCAAATGGTGGTGGAGAAAACTATGGAATATGGTCAATCCAATAAAATCCATGTTGTTGATGGGGTTTGTTATAAATGGGAAGGTTTCAACTTTGTTACTAGAAAGAGGAAGGGAAGGGCCAAGGGTTTGGCTCTTCGGTAGATTGAGTGAGTAATCATATGAGCACCCTTCTTTTCATTTTCATTATGTGTCACATGCATGAATCAAATTGGAGAAACTTATGGGTCAAAAAACTAAATGGTAGGGTACTAATATTGAATGAAGTCTCCAATTTTTGTATTAGGAAAGAAGACTAAAGAAGTGGAAGGTGCTCCCCTTTCTAACTTTGTGGGGAATTTAGATTGCAATAAATAAACTAACAATCAAAGGTAAGTACTATCCTCCTTTATAGATGTTTACACATTTTATCTTTATTTTTCTATTTCTTGATAGCCCTTGAAGACACCTCGAGTCCCAAAAATTTTATGATAGACAAGTCCAGATCATGGGCCCCTTTAATGGTGCATGTAGAGATTAGGATGTTATGGTGGCATTGGGCTTCTTGCTCTATCTATTGGATTCTCATGTATTTGGTTGTGGTACAACCAATTTGAGTATTTCAACCCATTGTTTTAGTCACTAAATTTTCTTTTATATTCCATGATTCTTCATTTCATGTTATGTGATCTTCATTATTTAAAATCAGTTGCACGCATGGCTTTGTACATGTTGTCAACAACTCACTTCATTCATAGGCATGCAAGCTAAAAAGCTTGATATTACTATTTTAGTAGATTGATTGTGATCACCCTTTTATTTAGTAGAATACATATGCCAATGGGCCTTTTGAAGAAAGTTTATCTTTGGACAAAAATATATACATGCTAGAATAATTTGACAAAGATATTCTACAAAATAGATGGTCTAATGCTCTAGATGATTTTTAAAAAGATTTATGCTCCTTTTTACCATTGTAATAATTGACAAAATATGTTTCTTTTGGTATGTTTAGAGTCATGAACTATGGAAGATGTGATTATCAACAAACTTTTTTGTTGCTTAGTCCTTTGAAGGTTTTCTTTTCTATGTGATAGTAGACCCTCATTCTCTAAAAACATGTTCCTTTTTTTGTGTTGGACACATACTAAGAATGTATTTTTCTTTCATCTCGAATAAAAAGTACAAATTTATCTATGGAAAAAAAATAGTGTGCCACGTTGTGTATTATTAATGTTGGTGATAGTTTCTAATTAATTGGAAAGTCTGGAAATCTTCATTTTGTTGACTAGAGAGAGAGAGAGGGAGAGAGTACTCATTTAGAAATTGCATTCAAAATTCGAAATAATTTCAAACACTGTTATTTCATACATAAAATGAGGGATTTATTTTTATATGATTTATATTTTTGAAATTTGTTTAGCATATGATTGTCATTAATGAATTATTGACCAGCAAACCTGACTTTTCATATTGGACTTGAAGGTACACTACATGCTAGACACATGAAGGACAATCATGGACAACAAAGGCACCTAAATGGAAGACCAAATCAAGTAGATAGGCTCTTTGATATACATGGTTCTTTCAAAATTGATTTTGTCAGTATATTTTTAGGTTTTAAACCTAATTTTTACCTCAAAAATCCCCTTATGATGTGTACCATATGGATGAATTCCTATAACCCCTCTAAGACCACCAATTTTTCCTTAAATGCTCTAAATGTGCTTTTCACACTTCAAATATTTCAAGTTCAGCTCACATTTTTATTTATGATATGGTGTGACCGCATCCCAAGAAAATCAAGGAGATGAAATATTAGTAATCCACCAAGACCATGGAAAGTTTATGTCATTTCGTAGCACTTATTGGCTACTAAATGAAGTTTGTGAAGAATTATCGGAAAATTAAATCTCCCTTCATTACCCTAATAAATAAGAGTTCCTTTGGATGGAATGAAGCCACAAAGTAGGCTTTTCTATCATTATGGGAAGCCATGTCTACTACACCTATCTAAAATGTACCCTATTTTACTTAGAATTTTGTCTTGGAACGTGGCAATTTAGGAAAAGATTTGGGATTCATGCAAATGCAAGAACGGAAATCCTTGGCATTCAATAATAAAAAGTTACAACAATTATTTGGGCAATTCCACCAAAGTCAAAAGAATGAATTGACCATCTTTAATGCAAAATGCTTCCAAATCAAGATCAACCACCACCATTAAAATTATTTTCTAGAATATAAGTTGTTATCCTCAAAGAAACACAAGTGGTTCATTAAGATTCTTGGGTATAATTATGAGATCCATAAGAAATGAAAATAGTATGTGGTGGCTAACACTTTGTACATTGATTATGAGGAGATGGACCTCTCTTTGCCTTATCCTTGTACCAAATTGACTTTCCAAAACCCAAAAACACTTGTTGGAAAATAACATTAAGGTTCACGTCATCCAAGTACTTCAAGAGAACCCAAATTTTCCTATAAGATATTCTTAGTAGGAATATGCCTTAAGGTATAAACGGAACAATTTTCTAGTGTTGAATTATACTTTAAAACAAATGGGTGTTAGAGAAATGGAATTCATCGAGTGTTATAGTGGATATTGGAATATGTACCTTTAGAAAGTAATAATTTATAGGTTATGTCAAAAAACACTTTAATATTATGTAAAAGAAGTATATATTGCATTCATCATGGAGTAAAATACCCTTGTAATAATTTATTATAGAAAGAGGTGAAATTGTATTATGCCACATGTATTATTTGGATGTAATTGTTCAATATATCTTTGTATATAATAGAGATTAGGGAGTCCCATAAGTCACACAAGAAAAATATATGATAGTATTATCATTATAAAGTGGTGAAGCATGTGGCAGTTTTCCTCGTAAGATTCAAATTTTTTGAAGATAATAAAGATGTTATTACCTTCATGTGGATGTTTACCATTTTGTGGTTTTATCACATAAATCTGTTGTATACTCTTCTTTTATCGTGTTTCTTTTATTGACTAACTATTGTTATGTTATATTTTCTATCTCCTTCAATATTTTTTTGTTACAACACTTTCTTCAATTTGAGCACTTATTGTTTTGTAGATTTGTTGAAAGATATAGTATCCATCAAATTTTCTATTTAGATCTTGGAATTTAATAATAGATATTATTTTTCAAAATTTTGACTTCATCATTAAATTTGGAATAGTGAAATCAACTACCAATGACTATTGGTCCGTTAAATTTGGCTTTAGCTTGCCAATTTTTAAATTAGTTTGTCTAACTTAATTTTAATTTGATTAATTTAATCATTTGTAACCCAAAATATTTTATATATCTTCTTAAGATTTAGAGTCTACGGGGCCTAATTTTGTTTTAAAAAATAAATATTTTTATTGACCCTCACAGTTTCTTCCAAAGTTAATAACTTTTTGTTTCACATGTTTGTCTTAGGCCCAACCAAAGCAAAAAATAAATGACAGACTATTTCTAGATGTATCCACCAAACCCCTTTTTTAGGCTGTATGAACAACATAGGGAATGTATGTATCTGTATGGACTTCTACAGTTTGCTTCCATTGTTGGATGGAATTTCTCAATGAATACATATTAGATATGTTTTTTTTCCTCTAAATGATTGTTGCACATTGTTTAAGTTGTTTTGTAGTGATTTAAGTTTTATAAATGGATGGAAAGGTTAGACATCATAGAGACATTGGTCGCTTCACGCCGGTTTTTTGCATAATGGACCTATGGCGATTATCGTCACAAGGTTTTCGGCAGGTATCCCTTTTGCAGCTCCAATAGAAATCAACCAACATATTGTATGCAAGATATTTTCCTCTTTATATCATGGGAGAGAAACACCTTGATCCAAATCATATTCCTTTAGATAAAGCATCAAATAATGCATACTCTACACTAGTAATAGTCATCCATGGGCACCTTTGGATTGAAACTCCATTTCCACGTCTGTCTAAGATCGTGGTGGTTGTTGGTTTTTTTTCCTTTGTTCTTTTAGGAAGGGAAAATATAATCACATTAGACATTATAATAAATAATTGAAGAGTAATAACTATAGGCTAGATAAGTGTTACTTCTAAATTAATCCTTTATTATAATAACATATTATATACTATATTATAATGGCATTTCTAGGTCCCTATAATACTAGTATATCCCCTTATTGTTATGGTTGTGCCCATGTAGTCCTCATTTTGTTATTATTGTGCCCCATAGAAGCCCACTATTGTTATTTTTGTGTCGTTACATTTTTATTGTTATGTCGACTAGGATTATATTGTGACCCCTTGGACTCTTATATATAGAAAGGAGCATTTGTCATTTGAATCAGCCAAGAATTTTTCATTTATGTAATTTAAATAAGGTTTCCCCCTCGAAGAGGTTGATTTCTAAGTAGTTTATCTTTCTTTTCTTCTATTTTGGGAGCTAGTTTCATAACATTTGGTATCAGAGATTTGGATTCTAGGATTTTGCTGCTGCAAACAAGTAATCTTGGAATTTTCGCTATAACGTTTTTTCTATGAAGGTTCAGAAGCTAAAAAAAACCAATTTGAGCCCAAATCCGGAGGAACTTTGTGTAAAAATTTTAGATATTGGTTCGTTATATTTTCAGAGATATGATCTGAGGAAGTGAGGGTTTTTGCAAGCTCCGTAATTTCATCTCAAACAAGTGACTGAAGGAAACTAGTCATAAATTTCATTCCAGACATTGGATTGGAATTCTGTAAAAAGTGGCTGCAAGTGCACAAAATTCAGTTTCTTGTGTACAAATTTTAGAGCTGAAAGTCAAAACAGTGACATGTGGCACGTCGTACAAGTTCGCTCTACTGAACTAGTTGATAATTAGGTCTAACCTATGGCATTGGAAAGAAGACTCAGAGAGCTACTACAGGACCGAAGATGAAATCTTGGGGACCCGAAATTACAGAGATACATCAGTTTCATTATCGAGCTCCTCAAAATAAAGAAAAAGGTTTGCATTTTGTTTTAAAATTTGCATAAGCCGTGTTTGAAAAATAAGTTTGAAGTGATTCCAAGGGCATATTGAAGCATAGATATTAGTATTGGGTTCTAAAATCCCCCCCAAAAATAATTCCACGCCCATTAAAACCTCATAAGGCTCTACTATGACTCATGAAGAGGAAGAAGTGCAACATGATATATCAAAATTACGAGACCAAGTGAAAAAAATTTCTCCCTCGCAAAGAGTAACAAAAAATGAAATGGAAGCTAAGATGGATGGTTTGAAGAAAGACATGTATGGATTGAAGAAAGGCGTGGAATCTAATAAGGATGGTTTGAAGAATGGCGTGGAAGGTAAGATCGATGTTATAGAATAAAATGTGAAAGGAAACATGGAAGACATGAATAATGGTCTAAAACCAAGCATGGAAATTTGAAGTAAGTTTTGACAAAGCTGCTACAAGAAATGATTCCTAATGGAAAAACAGTAGTAGATGAAAATCATGATGAGAACAAAAGAAATTTTAATCATGATTTCATAGACTCCAATGTTGGATTTAAGACCCACCATATTCCAAAGATCGATATGAGGAAGTTTGATGGCAAGGATCTAGTAACATGGATACTACCGATGGAGCAATATTTTGTTCTCCATAATGTGCAAAACACACAAAAGGTACCCATTGTAACTTTATATTTAGAACATAATAAGTTTTTATTGTATTGATGGCTTTGCTCTGGTAAAATAATTTTCACTTGGTCAATTTTTATGAAGGAAATTATAGCACATTATGAGGATACAAAGAGCAACACCTTCAGTGAATTGATAAATCTCAAACAAAAGGGTTCAATCATGGAGCACATTGAGGACTTCCAAAAATTGAATATAAGGGTAACTGATATTCCATAGGAACACATGATTGATGTCTTCATAGGGACTTTAAAGGATACATACATTCATCTTTGTTTTAGCTTCACCTACAACTTGTGCCACTTCACCTTTTTCTGCAGCACCCATCTGCATATTTATTCTTCAACATCTTGTAATAGAAACTCCATAAGAACATTCATCCATGCCTTCATCTTAACATTTTCCTTACTAAACTCTTCATCACGCTTATTCCTCTTGATGTATTTTGCCTTGACATCTTATTTCCTTCTACAATGGTTTGCACCTAAACCTTTGCTATTAATTGTGATATTCATTTTCTCTTTCTCTTCTCTTCTGTGAACTTCTCCTTGTCCACTAAGCCTTTGCAGTAGTAAGTTTGTTTCACCCTGCTACAAGTGAACCAACAAGTTTCCTCCTTTGAACCTGGACTTTAGGTAACTTTAAGGTCCTCTCTCTAGAATTTTCTCTCTGAGCTCCCTCTGCTCTACCCTTCTACACTTCTCTTGAAAAATTTCCTTGTTCTGTCTCCTTCCAACCTCAACTAGAATTATTACAGCTCTTTACTGTAAGTTTCCTCTTCCATGAATCTCCTCTTACTTTATGCTACCTTTTAATTAACATTAACAGCGCCAATTTAAAAACATACAGATTTCAAGTCCCATTAGAACAACCGGTTGAGGATGAGCCTCGTTAGCAAGGTGACCCAGGATCAAACCTCACGGGGGGTGGTTGTGCCCTGTGGTAGGGGGAGGAGACATGCTCAAAAATCCAGTGAGCTTAGGGCTAGTGTGGCTCGAGACGGGTGTGATCCCCGAGTGACTTTGACGAATTAGATGCCCCTGGGTCACGGTTTCCCAAGCCACAGGTCAAGCCTGAAGGATCACAGACAACTTGAAAAAAATATATATATATAGAGATCTTCCATTATCAAACTATATCTAATAGACACTTCTTATGGTTCATCCAACTTCATGCTCAAAATCTTTATTGACTATCTACAAATTTCTTGTCGTAAATTTTATTGCGTTTCACAAGTTTCTACTCCCAAAGTAGAAAAATTTATTTCTCTATGAAATTTTAAAAATCATCTGTGTTCTTCTTCTTGCTCTCCAAAATATCAACCTACAAATATCATCTATTGCTTAAATTAATGAAAACATGACAGCTTCACCTATCATATTTCACCAAATTTGATCCTTTGCAAGTTCTGCAAGCTGGGACATTCTCTGTTCTTAATCTCCTTTACTTCAACGAGAAAATATGGCTCTATATTCCTTTTCCAAAAAGCATACTTGCTCTAATACCACTTTAATGCGAGAAAATCCACTTCTCCTGCAAATTTCCACTTCTCACTTTTAAAACGACAGTTGTCTACCAATTAGGGTGCCCATACACCTCTATTCTTTCCTCATTCATAATATTTCATGATCAATTAATTTCATAATAATTCATGAGCACCAATCACCATATGAAAAACATATTTAAAAAATAATATGAGCATTTCTTATCTCTCCTTCGACAAAGTATCTCTCCTCTTCTCAGAAGTTCACCCAAGTATAATTCAACATACCTTGAAGGGTGATATCTCAAGGAACATCACTCAAAAAAGTTGTCCCTTCCACTTATAAGTGTAAACATGCTTTCTTGTAACTAAGACTTTACTCTCATAAAGTGAGTGCTCGCATATAAAATCAAGAATTTGATTACCAAGTTAAGTCGCTTCCCATATTTCAAGTTTCTATTTTTTTAACGATTCTTCCATCTATAGAACCAACTGTGGGACTTTCAAACTTTAATAACAAGTATATTGTAAGCCTTGTAGGCCACAAATTCTATTTTTTTTCAAGTCGCCAAGCCATGCGAAATGGCATAGAAAAATTTCAAATACAACGAGTTGTAATTGAAAACATTGGGCGTCACACTTTCTTGAATGCCTTAAATTACCACAAGTCACAGTCATTGCCAAGATTTCAGGTTTCTTTGTATTTAGTGACTCCGTAATCTATAGCACCAAACATGGGACTTTCAAACTTTAATAAGAAGTATGTTATAACCCTTTTACATCCATGCTTCTCATTTTGTGTGCAAGCCACCAAGCCATGCGAAATGACATCACCGAATTTCTAATACAATGAGCTGTAATTGAAATATTTATGCATCACACTTTCTTGAATGCCTTCAATTGCCACATAGAACCCATGCTTGCAGTGTCAAATTAATTTTGTGGCGGTGGAAGTGACACCTTCTTTTTAAACAATGAGCTACCTAGTGACGCTCGCTTTTTAAACAATAAAATACTTGGCTCCTCTAGCAATTTTTGCAGTGACTTCTTCAAGACATGGATGCTACTCACCTCTCTCGATGAACAAAGGTTCTGTGAATAAAAACCAACACTTTATTTTCAATGCATATTCAATTGGGTATTTAAACTTCTTAGTATTCTACTCCACTTCCAAGGCAACTTCCCTTCTAATGCAGATCACGCGAATTACATATGGTTCCTCTTAACACACAAAGATCACTATATTATTGTAATTTTTATAAAAGGATTTCATATGCTTATTTTTTTAAGGCATCTTCTCCTCGTTATACATATTTATTTTACTCATAAGACCTTTTCTTGAATTATTTGATATGAATATGTTCCCACTCTGCTTATATAGATATTGCTCGTATCTTCCCTGCGAAAGAAATAAACATACACAAAATTTTTGCCTTTCAGTTAATTCCAGATTACAAGCAGATGTTTGAATTCTTCATTTACTCATACACATAGGAAATCATGAGCATAAGGATGCTTTCAATCATTTTCATTCAACAAAACATATACATACAAATATTTAGAAACATTCATTCCTCTCTCCTGGTCTTTTTTTTTTCCATTATATTTTCCTAATACAAATTTAGAATAAAATTAGATTTTCCTAGATCCATAAGTCATCCCCTGATTTATTCCTTAAATATCTCATAATTTATTCCCTAAATATCTCATGCTTTTCAAGGCATATTTGATTTTTCCTTATGGGAAAAATCTTCCCTACCCATAACTTTTCTAAAAATATTCTATAATAATTAAAGAAACTAATAATATTTACAAACAAGGAATTAGAATTTTCTTTTAATGTTTTCGTCCCTTTTGCATCTTTTATTCAAAATTCTAGATGGCTATGGGAAGCTCTGATGCTCCTACATCAGTATCACAATCTAGTTTGTTGGGTTCCTCTTTGTTTTAATTCACCTTAAATTCTTATGTTCTTAGTTTATTCATCATCACTTCATAGTTTGTTACAGTTTCTAAGTTAATTGGCACTAGCTCCATGAAGAATAAAGAAGATAGATACTCTTCGGAGTGTGAGCCTCTGGCGCATAGTCAATGGTGCTAGCAAGAAACCAACTAATGTCAAATATTTAGCTGTATGGGAGGATATTTGTAAACAGGAAAGAGGACTCATTGGGTAAGGTATATCAAACAATATATAGGTCCATACAGAAACGAATGATAAATCGGTTTAGGTGTTAAAAACTTTATCCTCTTTGCACGACAAGATTGATGTTGTTATTATGCCTTCTTGGAAAAGAAGGTTGTTTATGCACATCGACAAGAAATCATTATTTTGTAGTCTACTATCTCTCAGTTGCAAATAGTGCAAGAAGGATTGCAAAATCAATATCAAGTTTTGAAGGAATATCACGACTCCTAGTTGATACAACCGACTAAAAAGGATGAGACTATTCGAAACCTACAGGACAACAAAAATAATCTTAAGTTGGAATTCAACCATCTACATAAAGTTGTGAAGAAGCGATGTTAAGCAACCAAAATCATCTACTGATTATATTACTTGTATTCTATTAAATTGTGAGATTATTGATGTTGATGTTTCTATTTAACCACATGGTTTATTGGTAACTAATCATGTTGTTTCCCCTAGCTTTGAAAATCACATTCTATATTCTGGCTCTTAGTTCTTGATAAAGATGGGTTCTACTTGAGGAGGACTTGGGAAGCATGAGTAGGGCATTGATAAATGATATTTCCTTTGAGATACACACATCTAGAGTAGGTATTGATATAATGATACTACTCCTACAACATTGCCTACATCAAACATGTTGAATCCCGACAGGTGTTATTCGTTGCAAGAGGAGTTCAAACTAGGTTGTTGGAAAAGTTTCCCTCTGTTGATTGTATTAAGAAGACTTATGATATGATTGACAATGCCATTGCACACTTTCTCATAAATATATTTTATGTATAGGATTATTCTATTCTTATTGTTAAATGAGAACCTGAGCCTGCGCCTATGTCATATCATCATCCTTATAACAATTAGAGTGATTTACGGAGGAATCAAAATTTTTGGGAATATGGTAGCTATACTTTTAGATATTTATAGTATGAGCATGAATGACATCACTGTGGATTAGTACTCACTATTAAGGTAGATTGTTTTTGGGGCAATTAAAGGTCATGAGGTTCATTTCATAAATGCTTGAGGACTTCATATCAATGTGTTTCGTCAATTGTTATTGGAAGATATAATTCTGCATATTATTATGTTTGATCAACATTAATGGTGAAATTCTTCATACTTCTTCAAAACCATTTCCTTGTTACTAGTAATAGGGTTTAAACTTTCTCAGAAGTATTGTTTGTTGCTAGTGCTAGTGTTCAAACTTTTACAAGGGTGTTGTTTGTTCAAAATTCCTCATTGGTGATAATGTTTAGACTCTCTGAAAAGTATTGCTTCTTCTTAATGCTAGTGCGTACACAAAACATATATTCAACACATCTACAATAGAGGTGAATTTTGTTTGCTTCAAAAGTTGTTGGAAATGAGGGAAGTTGTCATCAAGGGGAGCGTTGATGTAATTCCATCTCCCTCCATAAATGCCCCATCTCCCTTGTCATTACTAAGGGGGATTGTTGAAATATGTCATATTGAGAGGTACTAATGTCTAGGTTATGTCATAAGAAACTCTAATTTTATGTAAAAGTGATATATCCCACATTCATCATGGATTAATATACCCTTATAATAATTTATTATATAAAAAGGTGAAATTCGGTTATCCCACAAGTATTATGGGAATGTAATTATTCAATATATCTCAATATATAATAAATGTTAGGGAGTCCCATAAGTTACGCAAGAAAAATAAATCCCATAATAGATGTTAGGGAATCCCATTATTTCAAACAAAAATAAAATCATAAATATTTTTGGTCCCATCATTAATGAGTATTTCCCACCTAGTGGTTCTAATTTAATAATGATGACCCTTTTACATTAAGTAGCTAAACTATATTTCTCCTTTTTTATTCGTTTAAATTTATATTTTTTTATGCCTCCATTCGACTTTAAACATCAAAAAATAAGCTTAAGTTTCATTTTTAAATATTGTTTATAGTATATGGAAAAATATGTAATATTTTCTACCAAGAAACTATGAGGATGACGCTAAACCTTTGCTAAGTCCTAAAGTCACCTTCCAAGAAACACTTACAACAAACATGCCACAAAGGATATGAAAATGGTGACTTTGGCATTTAATTGCTAAACCAATGGTTCAAAAGTCAAAACTATTGTATGGAAATCTCGAAAATGGTGACTTTGGCATTTAATTGCTAAAACTAATTTAATGGTTCAAAAGTCAAAACTATTGTCTGGAAATATCTAAGAATAATAGCCCTCTAATTTTTTAATATAAACTACGTTGAATTCATCATAAACACTCTTCCAATATAATTAAGAAAAACAACATGCCCAAACAAGATGTTATTGCCTCCTACATTATGAACACATTTTAGTACTAAATACAAATTTATCCAATTTGAACTTGGTCAACAGGGTTTATTAAATTACCAAACATACACTTTCAACTCCTAACAATCCGTTAAAATTCATTGTCTAATTACGCCGAAGGCGTTCTCTTCACTGGTTTTGAGTGAGCAGACATTGTTCACTCCAGCCAATGAGAAGTCTTTCTTATCACCCTTCTAGCCAGTAAAAATTAGACACGTGGCACCTCCTCAAACCAATCAAAATCTTCCATTTTCCCCTTTTACCGACTGTTAATTTTTTTCTGTCTGTCCAAGCGTTTGCAGGTCAAGGCTTCGACCTAGAACTGGACCGCCCCTACCTTGCCATACTCATCTTCATCCTCGTTCACGCCCTACGAGAGCTCGGCCATTGCCTGCTCCGTGTCTCAATAAATGTAGAGGGATTATTTTATGGGATAACGACCGGGGAGCTTATTACTTCGCTTTTCAATCTCCTTCTTGTTTCCTGCGAACCGGTCGAGGATGTGGGCATGAAGGCTCTAAAATCACCTCTAATGGAGTACGCGCCATACAGAGTGCCGATTCTCAAAGCCGTGAAGCGGACCATGTTTTCTCATTTCTTTGCTGGAGAGAACGTCGCAAAGGCCTCGGATACATTGAATAGAATGTGGGCGCTGGGTTTGAAGGTAATTCTTGATTACAGCTTAGAAGATGTTGTGAATAACGCATCCTGTGATGCCAATCTCCACCAGTTTCTTACCACCGTCCAGTCCACACCTCTGCTTCCACCTGGATCGGCAAGTAACTCATCTTTACCTCCTTTCAATCCTCTGTCAAGTTATTTGTCCAAAATTTTCTGCTAACTTCTGCAGATTTGGTGTTACAGGTAAGTTTTGCCCGTGTGAAAATCATGGCCATTTGTCCTCTTTCTCTTTTGGAAAGAATCAGCCACTTGCTAAGATGGTAGCACAACCATCTGGCCTTCAGCCTACCCTGGAAGGCAGAGGCTTTGCCTGTTCTTGCTCCGTCAAGCCCCAGTTACCACACATGCTCTGAGCCTGAGCCCCACTAAGGAAAACGATCTAATTTCAGTGGAGAAAAGGTTGTTTCAACTCTGTCGAGCTTGCGAGGCCGTTTTGCTTCCTTTACTGGTAGATGCAGAATACACGGCCGTTCAGCCTGCCATTGATTACTTTATTTACAGAGCATTTGCAGACTACAACAAAGGTCACGAGCCTCTGGTGTACGGGAATATACAAGCTTACTTGAAAGATTCTTTGCCTCGTCTAATTGAGGCATCTAAAGCAGCTAAAAAGCAGGGCATTTCAATGGCTCTGAAACTTGTGAGAGTCGCCTACGTCACAAGAGAAAGTGCCGAGGCAAAATCATTGGGCACCCCTTCCCCTATACATTCTCTGATTACGGACACACACAACTATTACAACGCATGCACGTCGTTGATGCTAGAGAAGGTTTCTAAAGGCGAAGCATCACTGCTACTAGCTACACACAATTTCGAGTCTGGTAAGCTTGATTTTAGAATTTCATTATTATTGTGTTTACATCAGAATGATCAATTATGGGGTTTGATTCATTATTTGTAATGGAAACAATTAATCAGCAAAATTGGCCGCTGGTAAAGCTGAATAATTGGAAATTATGAAAAGAGGGCAGAGCGGGTTACAGTTCGCTCAATTGAAGGGCATGTCGGACAGTCTATCTCTGGGTTTGTTCAAAGCGGGATTTGAGGTTAGCAAATATCTTCCATTTGGACCAGTGGAGAGTGTGATGCCTTATCTCATCAGGAGAGCCGAAGAAAACCGCGGGATGCTTGCTACAACCTTTCTGGATATTGAGCGTCTCCGGCAAGTTATCTGCGCTATTCAGATTAATTAATTTATGTGGGTCTGTAATCTGATTTAGGTGATGCACTACACTATATTCTATCATGCAATTTATTGAGACGCGGAAAACTAAATTCCTTCCGAGGTTATGCTGTTTGTTTTATCCTTTACTTGAAATAGCTAATGGGTTGCATCGAAAAATTAGTTAATGATCGACTGTGATAAAATTTAAAGTTTCTATTGGGATTTTATATATCTAAAAAAAAATTTGATTTATTTGTAGTAATTTTGATTCAATTTAGGTTGCATTATATGAAATTTTTCTGGTTTACATGCTGCTTTGGCCTGCTTTCTATCAAGTCAGTTTGTTGAGATGGGGAAACTAAATTTCTTCAGAGCCATTGCAGCATTCTTTGATCTTTTCTTTTGGGTTTTGTTTTGCATCATTGTCTCTCTTGTAAAACCTCTTTTCCAGCATATGCTCTCTTCCTGCTTCTTTTCTCGGAGACAAATTTAGCACTTAAATGGACACTATTATTTCTTTTATTTTTGCAGTGGTCAAGAGGCTCGTAACACTACTGTTCACTTAGATCACTGTACTGTTTTTTTCATTTTTTGTTTTAGCGGAGATTCTCTTACCACTTGCGATGTTCACTTATGTCATTTTACTTTTCTTGTCACTAGTTGACATTGACATCTAAATGTAAATTCAAATTGTTTTCTTGAAATAGCTGATGACTTGCTCTTCATCTTACATAAATTTAATAACTGCAATGAACTTCAATTTGCTATTATAATTCTATCATTCTGAAAATAGTTGTTATAATTCATTCAGATATATATGATCATACAAACTTTGTTGATAATGCAAAGTTTGGTATCACACTAAGCAGGAATTAAGTACTTTATAGATGATCACATAAAGGTCTCCAATCATGCAAATTTTTCCACCTGGGTCACCAAGCACAACAACTAACGTATTGTAGTTTTAAAAGGTTAAGTTGTCAATGGCAGTCATCGACATACTTTTGATCTTTTACAATTGTTGATGTAGGGAGAACCAAGTTTCCATTTGTATGGATTTATTATGTGCATAAGAACACACTTGAAAATATGGTTGAATTTAACGATTAAATATGGATGGAACCTGCAGGGGAGCCTTGGAGCAGAGCCGTTCCACTTGAGAAATCATCAGTTCAAGGAATAGTTTCCTATTTGGGAGCATGAGTGCCATACTTTCCAGTAGGGTGAATATATCCCTGGGACAAGTACTTGAATCAAAATTCTTTGAAATTCTGTCAATGCTTGCTTACTTCCCAGAGTACTGGTGAGTACTCACTAAGTATGCACATTGCAAAGTATCCCCAAATCAATACTCACTATATTCCTCGATAAATTTTCTTGTTGTAAAATGATTTAGCTTGAACTATTTTTTGGTATTGTGAAGTATGCTGAGAACGTTATGGCTGAGTATGCTAGGAGTTTGCCCAGCTAGTACCTCTTGGCTTTTCTTTAAGACTATGGAACCAAGTCCTCTGATTCAGGGTTTTCTGGAGCTCATTAATCCAAAGGTCCCTTTTGAGGTCCTCCATAATCCTATAGCCAAAATATCAACAAGTACTTTGGCAGGGGATGTCGTTTTTCTTTAATTTTTTAAAATAAATCTACAAAATATGTCTTTTGTCAAAGTCATCCTATCTCAGTACGGAAATCCCAAAATTATGTTCCTGAACTTAGATAGAAGATGAAAATAATGTCTTTGCTGTACGAGCAACTAGATTGGAGAAAACCTTTTATCCTTCAAATATTTTCTAAAATCCTCTACAGGATCATGTAAAGGTTTAATGTGGGTCCAAAAGGTTCGATCAAAGAGGAGGATGTTGCTTTCAGAGGGAATGAGTGTATTTGGAGAAGGATGCAGTCAATGTCCTTGAATACGTCGTTCATGTTAGCATTGGGGAAAGAGCCCAAGCAACTGCATTTAGTTGCAGATAGAGTTTTCTTTTGTCTTTCTCCTTTAGTTTTCCTTGTCAGTAGTCTAAATATTGATCGAATATTCTTATTCATTTACCAATATTCTTATTCATTTAGCGATATGGCTCTCAACCAAGGGCAGTAGCCTGATGTTCACCTATTCATATGCCTAATTTTACTTTATTTCTGTTTCTGGGATCTGAACATTAGGGTAATTATTTTTTTTGTAGGAGACATCAAGTTTGGCATGTGTCATACTATGTGGTGAATTGGAACCATCATGAATTGGTTCTGCCAACCCAAGCAGACTTACATGTCTATGTCCACAGGATGAGTAAGGAGGATTTGGATGCAATCACCAAATCATTGGAGCAACAGTGGCTCACCACGAAACCAAACTCACATTGGAATGGCACATTGGTGATAAATTACAATAAGATCTCAGTTGACCTAAATAGATTTTAGTATGAGCTTAACTCACCAATGTTATGATGTAGCTTGCCCAACACCAACACATTTTGGTTTTCTTCGTGCATTTTCAAAATGCATTGTAGGTATAAATTCTTGGATAACTGATACAATAACAAAAGAGAAAGGAAATAGAGAGATGAAAGAGGGTGAGAATTTCAACTGTACATATACTCTTGCAATCTTCAGGTACTAGAAAATAGTAAATATGGTAGAAACTTAAAAGTAGTGCCATGATTGGACACGAAGGATAAGAACACACTTGAAAAAATTAATTTAGAAGACAAGCTCTAAAAATGAAAATGTCACAGTATTTACTATCAGTCTGTGACATAGGCTACTTTCCTTTGTTGTGATAGGCTACTTTCCTATACTATATACTGGATATTATCAGTGTCACAGTAAATACTATATATTATCCCAGATGATAATTTATGAGAGCCATATAAGAATAAACCTTCTTCTCGTCTTCTTTTGACATCAGATATACCTCTGGTGTTAATTAATCTTTTCAAGTGAATAACCAAGGATCTAAATGTCACAGTATTTACTATCAGCCTGTGACATAGGCTACTTTCCTTTGTTGTGATAGGCTACTTTCCTATACTATATACTAGATATTATCAGCACGTCATAGTAAATACTATATATTATCCCAAATGATAATTGATGAGAGCCATATAATAATAAACCTTCTTCTCGTCTTCTTTTGACATCAGATATACCTCTGGTGTAAATTACTCTTTTCAAGTGAATAACCAAGAATCTAAATGTCAGTTAGTGGCTGAGTGATAGGTAAACCACATATCCAGTCACAAATTTTGAGGAGTATAATGTAAGGAAAATATCAAATATAATTGATAAAAGAAATTGTCAATTGGATTTAGCTCAGGCAGTTGAGAAGGACAAGTGGCATCTTCCTCACCCAGGATCAATTCATGCAAGTGACATGTTGAGTTTTTAGCAAGTAAATTGTTGTATTAGCCTCAAGCTTTGAATAATCCCTTTTACCCTGGGAACCATCCTTGGAATGAGGGAAAGTGTTTGGTAGGTTTCCTCGGGACATGTATTTCAGAGAGATGAAAATGTCTAAATTTAAAATATTCAGGACAAAAAAATACGAAAACGAATGTCTAGATCAAGTTCTGCTATTCATGAAACATGAATAAACAAATCAACAAATTCTATATAAAAAGAAAAAGTATTTCATTTAATTTTCCAGATTAATAAAGATCAGAACAATTCTAGGTGGGTTATAAGGAAAAATATGCTTTTGTGAACCAAAATCATTTCATGTTCATGAATATTAAATTTGTGGTGGTGACAGAAACTACCAGATTGATAAAGGTGTCTACAAAAGAAAAATAATCTTACATGAAAGATGTATTCCCACTCCCCGGCGTTACTTTGCACCTCTCGATGCAAATGCTAGTATATATCTTTATTTCTTTGAAGAGCCATAGGCATATACTTGTGCAAAATATAGAAGTTCCTACCATTCAGTTCAAAATTGATATTATTAGGGAACTATTCTAATATTTCCAAATGGTGTATTGTATAAAACCATTCATTTTGGGTAGATTCTTCACTAAAGTAAAGACTAGAAGATACATGTGAGAATATAACAATCAATTTACCCTTTACTATATCGTCCTATAAATGGTTACAAATAAAAAAAACATTGTTTACTAAGACTTTATGCTTATACTATGGAAATGTTATGGAAATGTTAAAAGCATAATTTCATTAAATCTTCCAAATTTAATTATGTCTAAACAATAAATATTTCCTTTGTTACATTGTAACAAAATATTCTATACATATTTTCAAACTTCCCAAACCTATCTTCCAACTTTAAATATGTATAAATAGTAAATATTTCCTTTATTACATTGTAACAAAATATTCTATATATATTTTCAAACTTCCCAAACCTTTAACTATTAAAAAAAAAACTTAAAATTAAAGCTATAAAAAGCCTTATTTATATTTTAAAAAAACCCAAATATATGTACATATTTTACCAATATAATTACCATGAGCAATCATATAATTTAAGTGCTTTCCCAAGGGGGTCTATTTCAAGATATTAAAGTTGTGAAGCTACCTAATTATATCAAAAGTCCCAAATTATCCATATATTTTAGAAATATAATTATTATGAAAAATCTTATAATTAAAAGAGATTTCTAAAGAGATTTCTTTTAAAATATTAAGTTGTAAAAAAAACTAATTATATTATAAATCACAAAGTATCTATATATTTCACTAATGTAATTATTATGAATAATTATATTTTTGAAGATAATTTCTTAAAAGATATTTTTTAAAATATATGACATTATAAATTTTCTAATGTTTTAAATATTAATATTAATGTTTTATCATCCTTAATCATATAATCTAAAATAACTTTTAATCTTTTATCTTCACTTTATAGTTTATAATTTTCTATTTTCTATTTTCTTTGATATTATGGTTTTTTAAACAAATTTCTCTCATCACTATATTGTTTGCATGTGATCATATATATTTCATTATCCCAAAATATAAGGTTTGAGTGGGTTTAAAACCAGGGGTAGAGTATGTATGTCTTTCCTGTATGTATGCCTTTCCTAGACTTAGGAGTGAAATAGCAGCGATACCCCATAAACAAGAAAGTCTCATACACCAATTTAGTGTCTCACTTGACCCTGACCTTAAAATTAAATAATAATAATATTTTTTAATATTTATTTTATCAATTTTAAGTCTACAAGTGAAATATTTAGCAATATTTTATTTAAAACCATTTATAATAATAACTATCCTTATTATTTACATTTAAAATATATAATATTAATATATTATGCTAAACTCATATATTTATAATATAACACTTTATTTGTAAATTTAATATTATTTTTAATACTAAATTTATTAATTAAAATATAAGCATAATAAATAATTCATTTTAATTCAACCGAAGTACTTTAATACAGTTAGTGAGAACTCAAACAAATAAACTATTTAAAGGCAAGAATAACATTAAAAATCTTCGATAAATTATTTAACGCAAAGAATGAACTTACAAACCTTAACATTAAAGCCCATTTTGGCACTCGTTTCAATGAACATCAAACCGTTCTCCCTAGCTTTTATTTCTCCTTCTTCAGTAGAAACCTCCCTGAACAATGGCAAATCATAAACTTAAAACCTCCCTAAACAATGACAAGTCATAAACTTAAAATAAGCATTCATTCCTCCCTGAACAATGGCAAATCATAAACTTAAAACCTCCCTAAACAATGACAAGTCATAAACTTAAAATAAGCATTCATTGCGATAGTATCAACATTATTTTGAACTCAATGCAACTCAACAAATTTGATGCCCATAAAAAACGGACTTGTCGCAGATAGTCTCTACTATTAGACAGATTCCATAAGCTATATGCGATTTGGTAGAGGGAAGAAGAGCTTCAAACAAATATTGGAGTTTCTCTCAAAGGGTTTATATTATGTTTTAATTTTCAATGTGTTTAAATAATTTTATTAAATTTTTTTTAAGGTTAAGTGGTTGAAATTATTCATATATTAAAAAAAATTGAAGTGATGTTATGGTAAGGATGAAATTTAATTATTTTATGTTTTTTTGGATTATGGTAGAACAAGATTGTTATTTTTTATTATTTAAAATGAATTTCTAAATATATAAATAAATTCAAAACCTTAAAACATATATAAAATATTTATTCTTTCAACTTATCATATGTTAATTACTTGGATACTGCTCTAAATACATAGAATTGGTTTGGTTCGCCATCTACCCATGACTATGCTTATGCTTTCTGTTAGAATACCCGTACCCGAACCACATCGCTAAGATGGGATGGGATGAGCTCATAATGGTTGGTAACGCTCTAGGGAAGGTTTAGGATTCGGTTTTGTTGTCTTTGAGTAATGCTTAGTAATGATTGCTAGATCTTCCTATCAATCACTGCCTATGACGCTCATTCAACTGTTTCATTTAGCCCGCGTTTCATGCCGATTGATATAATTTTGGTGCTTTCCCGGTTGGTTTGGCAGTTGGTTCGTCTTGGTTCTCACCATTATTATCCTTATCATGATTTCTCATTTGATTTCCATAAACACTTATTCGGTTGATTCGTTTATAACTAACTACTTGGGTCCATTGGTTCGACCAATTATTTGTAGTTAACATGGTTCTTCCCAATAAATCACCTCTCAGCTATGTTTCCTACTGCTAGTATATTAGCTATAATATATTTGCCTTTAGTCACCTTGCCCTCTGAAGCGCAAGACAAGCGAAAGACCTCCGGACCATTGGTTCTTTGTTCCACTAGTCTTCAGGGTTCTATTTGGTTTTTGTTGTTATTTTGACATAGATTGTTGTTTCTAAGAATTACTACAAAGCTTGCTACAGTTACAAGAGTTTAATATAGTTTTAGTTATAGTTTAGTACAAGATCCTTTATTCCTACAAATATAGGAGTACTAAGAGATAATATAGGAGTATGAAAGAGCTTTAGTTAAGTATAAGTCTTGTATAATATTACTAATTGAGTAGAATATAGTCTTCATAATGTTAAGGACTAATGTAGTATAAAGTTAGAAAGTATAATAGGGCCTAAGTAAAGTATAGTATAGTATTACTTCACTACTAAAAATGCCTGAATAAACAATACTTTGAGCCCTCCCATTATGAAAAGAAAGATATTAGTATACTCTAGTACTGATATATGACTAAGGGTATTATTCCCTACGTTTATGTCCACTATTCAAGACACCATTTAATGCCCCCTGTTTGATCATTCCCAAGGAATAGTAAGGGCTCATAGTTTTATCTATGGCATAAGGATATCTCCTCCCAGCGTGGGTGAGGAGCCAAGCCCTTCGGTCATAGGTTGGGGGAGCTCTCTTCTTCGACTGCTAAGGCTGAGGAAATCCTCTATCTTGATCTACCCACTAGGTAGGGCACTTACTCTTTACTTACTATTCTCTGAATATCCATCATGGAAGGAAGAACGGTGAGACAAAACCACGAAACGTGTCAAACAACACAACAAAAGGTTACCTCGAGAAACACCTTTTGCCTCATTTCACCTTGAGGAAATATCCTGATTTCCTTACATCATATGAACCCAACAAATAGCTCCATCACAACCTTCCAGTATTTCAAGTTCTAGGGGTAAACCTTACCATGATGTGTCCTCCAGAGGCCGAGCTCATATCCTTCTATTAATCATAGGACCACACCACCACCAGAGTAGTGAAGTAAAGCTTGATCCAGACTAGTTCCATAGTACTACACTCTGAACATTACCAAGGATTGGAGAGATACTCGTCGTCTTATAGCCTTATCTTTATTTCCTTCTTACTTGCCCATCGTGCAGGGGCATCCCAAGCTACCTTCTCCTTACCTTACTTCCAAGATGGGATAGATTGAATAGATAGAAATAATACTCGCCTTCTTACTTTCCCATTGCGTAGGGGCATCCCCAACTACCTTCTCTTTACCTTAGCCTCTGCCTCATGAACTGCTTGGGTTGCGTTGGGTTCTCAAAGGGAAGGCTAAGCAGATTGTGTGGTACCAAACTAGGCCTCATGAATTTCTTGGTCTATTTGGCCTATAAAGTAATTTGTGCAAGGATATGCCCTAGACAGTAAGCTACCTTACTACACCTTCCCATCTTATCTTTCTGCCTTCTATCCTTACTAATAGAACCATTAACTAAATACATTCCCCTCAATAAATCATTCATTCTTACTAATTCAAGGAAAAATAATTGACTCGACTTATTTAGTCAAGGCGGGGGTTGCCCAAGAATTGACTAATAATTTAGCTAGAAAGATACTTGGGAATTGACTAAGCATGGAGGCCTTCTAAATAAGTAACCTAAGGGATGGCTTCGTTCAACGCCAGTCCCCTCCTCATCGTAGGGTAAAAGGCATAAGTTGTGGGGGGAGTTAATGTGTAATTGTGGGGGGAGTTAATATGTAATAAAATGAGGGCTTAGGAGCTAAGGGAAGACCTACTTCAACCCTAGGAAAAAATATTAGTGGATATCTGATAAGAGGTGGCATATCGTTTCTTACTAATGACGAGAAATATGCTTCGATATTGGCATGCTGCTTAACAATTTATATTAGCTAGAATCTTGCAGAAGAGGAGAGCTTTTAAGGACCTGCTTCTGAAGCTCTCCAATTGGTGACAACACTCTCCACGGAAATCACATAGATAATGTAGCCCAAACAATATGCCCGAATAATAAAATCGTGTTGTGTCGTTTGAAATGATGTGCCGCTTTATTTTCCTGCCATGATTCTGTATCCTGATGTGCCACTTACAGTGGTGTTCCCCTTAGCCTTTTCTTTCCTGTTTTAAGAGAAATATTAACTGAACTGTAAGCCCCATTACTTATGCTATGAAACCTTACTTTAGCTACACAGCCTTTTGTTCCTGATTGGACTTACTCAGAGGCAGTCTTGTTGCGCTTGAAAGGACTGACCTTACCTACCTGTTGAGATTGATTGAAAGCACTGACCCGCATGTGTGTTGGTGTAATGCCACTCATGGTGGGGGGTCTTTTATGAATGCATTCCTGCTATAAAGAGATTGGCCTTCTCCGCTCTCGGGCGACATTAAGAGGGATTCTAGCCAATTCCCGTAGTATGGGTCGAGTCCTATCTATCGGTCGAGTCGAGCCAACATGCATCGATCGCTATGACTATTTTTAGACCCATATGAATCGTTATGTTGAAAGCGGTTTGATCGGTTATTACATACGTAATATGAATCGTACGTAGTTTCGAACTACTATCAGGGGGAAAGGAAGGACACTTTAATACTAATATAAGAAACACCATTTAGCCAAGGCTCCCACCCATAACCAATGGACAATGGGAAAAAGGGAACAAGAGGGGTAGAAACATTGGTTGGGGAAATTAAAGGGTAAGCACATTCAATGGGTTAGTGACCTTGCTAATAGTGGACGTGATTAATATTTGTCGATAGGTGTTGGTGACTCATGTGCCAGACCACAACTAGGTAAGGAAAGATATTGTATGAGACTAAGATTCTTGGTAATATGGCTCAAAGTATGACTCTAAGATCCAAGTACCAGCTCAATGTACCCAAGGGAGGGTACATTTATCCCTACGGTAAGTTTTTTTTTTTTAGCAGTCTATTAATACAAATATCCACTTATACCTTCTTACTAGTCTTGAGATACTCGCAAGTAACTACTTTTGCAACTAAGAGTAATCTCCTGAAGGAGATAGTACAAGCTTTCCATAAACACAATTTCAGTCCCTTCTAGCTCACAATTGGCACAAGAACACCGCTTCTTCGTTTGGCTCTTCCCAATCTTTCCAAGAAACAATCTTGTTGAATGGACCACAAGCTTTGATATCGGGGAATGCTTCCATGTAGGCATACCTATCGAAATAGGGAGAAATTGGACCAGCTAATTCGTTTGTTACTACTAAGAGGAATAGCTCATAGATCAGATCAAGACAACTAAGCAAGCACGGACCACTTTCCCAATGTGCATTCATCCCCTTTTATTGGAATCTACATTCATTGATTTAGTTACTTTTAAATAAAATAAAATTTAATAATTCAATTATATTTGAAAAAAATACAAAAATATTAAATTAAAAATATTAAAAATTATATATTATTAGTGCAATAGATAAAATGTAACACATAATATAAATATTTTATTTGAATATATATATATATATATATATATATATATATATATATATATATATATATATATATATCCAAATACTACAGTTAGAAATGGCATGTGGTGCCAAAGCCTAGAGAGTGGTCTACAAAAAGAAAATGAAGAGTATATTAAAGATATATAAATATGGAAATAAGGTAATTATTATCAATAAAACAAAAGCTAAAAATAATGTTTTGTATTGAAAACTAAATAATTGTTTTTTAATTATTTTGTTTAGTGTTATATAAAAATTAATCTCAGGGAAGTCATGGATCGCATCCAGTCTAGGCCACACTAGCACTAAGCTAATTGGGTTTAACTTGTCTCCTCCCCTAGCACGAGCGCAACAACCTCCATGAGATTTGAGATTTGATCCTAGGTCGTCGTTCTGATGAAGCTCATCCCCAGCCAGTTGTGCTAGTAAGACTTAAATAAATAATATTTTTTTAAATAATCTATTTTTTAAATTAATATATAAACTTATAAAAAATTTAATAACACATGATTAAAGAACTTATTTAAATTTTAAATTATATATAAAGTTTTTTTTTCCAAAATAATAATTTTAAATTTATATATAAATATGAACAATAATTTTAAAATTATATATGTGTGTGTGTGTGTGTGTGGAATATATGGAATATATTTAATATTAAATAAGCGTCTATATTTATATATTTCCATAAAAATCTATGCATTTACCAATGATATCTTAAATTCTAAAAAAAAAAAAAAATACGACGACGAAAAGATGTCAACCCACACGGTACAGCTTCGCATTAACTTCAATAAAGATTTTTTTACAATATTTTTCCAAAATAATTTTAAATAATAAAATTTATAAAAGGAAAATGTAATTGTGACCCCATAGACTCCTATATACAGAAGCAGGTTTTGTCATTTGTATCGTCCAAGAATTGTTCATTTATGTAATGTAAAGGAGGTTGCCCCCTTGAAGTGTCTTATTTCTAAGGCGTTGATCTCTCCTTTATTCTATTTTTTGAGTTGGTTTCATAAAAATATAAGTCTAAACATACTTCAGAAATCATAGGCTACTTTGCAGAGTCAAACCCACGTGGATACACACCTTCCTTGATTCAAACTTGCGTACAAACCTGCAACTTTCAACTTATAACAATGTTGCACATCACAACTTCAGACATACCCAGATCATGACATTCAAGATAATAAACAAATGCCCAATCACAAATCTAATCAACCCATAAACAAATCATGCAATACATAGTCATTTCAAGTCTAGAGATCCTGATCCATCATTGTATTCATGAGTGCATATTTATTTCAAATCTATCAATCAACTATAGCCCATTCCATGCAGATATACGTCATATTGAAATATTCGTACAATTCACATCATCATCCCACCTTAGCATTATGATATTCACCTCCTTATATAGTTTAATCCTTAGCCAATACCATGATCCAAAACCACACAAGTGTCGATGGTATTCTTGGACGGGATCAAATAATCGTTACTGCGCTCAATATTGTGAGCTAATATCACGGTAAAGACCCTTGGTATTGTTAAAATTAGTGCGCAAACTCATATGCGACTTTGATTCTTTTTACCTGCGTGTATACGTGACTTTGCTTCTTTGTACCCGCATGTATACGCGACGTTTCTTCACCAAAACTGTGTATACACAAATTTTGTGTATATTCTGGATATATACATGACTTGGCTTCATTGAACCTGCGTAGCTATAGTGTATACATGGCTTCCCTTCATCAAACCTGCATATATACATCAATTGAACCTGCGTATACATCTTCATATACACGAATTCCCTTCATCAAACCTGCGTATATTTCCTGAAACTTTACCTTTATCATTCCTCTATCACTGACTGCTATTCCTTTCTGTGTCACATCTGAACTGGCCTGTAGATACATCAAGTTTACTTCTTCAACAAATAGGTTTCTATAAAAATGAAACTCACCGAGTAGGTGCTATAGATGCATCAAATTTACATCTTCAACAAATAGGTTGCTATTGAAAGGAAACTCATTGAGTAGGTTGCCATCAAGGACAACAAATTACATCATAATGCCAACAGTGAGCTTGGTGTCTAGCATTGACCAGAGGTTGGACCAAAATGTGCAGAGGAACTTGTTGTCCCGATCTGAGATGATAGCCTATGGGATCCCAAATTGTACCCACACTCGTTCAAAGAAGGGTTTAGCAGCTGATTTTGCTGTGATATTCTTCTTGCAGGCTGCCATAATGGCCATCTTCGAGAATCTGTCGACAACCACAAAAACATAGTCATTTCCATGCTTAGTAGAAGGAAGGCCTGACATGCAATCCATGGATATGGATTTCCAATGTCGACTAGGGGTAGGCAGTGGATTATAGAGGCCTTGCTTCTTGATGGTCGGTTTGGCAATGATGCAAGCAGTGCAAGATCTGATGTACTTCTCGACATCCTGTCGAAGGTTCGGCCAATAGAAATACTTATGAAGTACTGCCACTGTTTTCTCGACCTCGAAATGCCTAGCGACCCAACTGTAGTGCATTTCCAAAATCATCTTGACACTCTCGCTTGAAGGAACGCAAAGGTGTCCTACATGACATAGCAATGCATCCTGGAGGTGAAAATTTGGAAGAGTGTCTGGTATGTTCGGCCGAATTCTAGATCGCTCTTGTAGAGAAGCAGCCAATCAAAAGTCTCGTGCCGACAAGAGTTGAACATAGTGGTTAGCGCCATGATCGGTGGTCAGCTGAGACAATTTGCAACATTATTGGTGTTTCCCTTATTGTATTGATGTTTAAATGAAATTGTTGCAGATATGTGGACCATTTTTTATGGTGATCATTCTACATCTTCCCTTGTGTCTATATGAACTGTAGGGGTCAATGATCTGTGTGGATGACCATTTCCTTCCCCAAAATGTAATTCTTCCATTATCGGCAAGCCTACATAATGGAATACATCTCTTTGTCATAAGTGGGATACTTCCAGACTGTGTCACAAAATTTCTCACTGTGATATGCCATTGGATGCCCCTGTTGAGTAATAATTGCCCCAATAGTATAATCATATGCATTTGTCTCGATCTCAAATCGTTGTTGCAAGTCTGGTAATGTAAGCACTAAGGCAGAGCAGAGGCGATGTTTCAAATCTATGAATTCCTTTTGTTGAGATTCAGACCAAAAGAATTTTTCTTTCGCTCCTCCCTTAGTGACTTGACTTAAGGGCCAAGTGATATGAGAGAATCCCAATACAAACCTGCGGTAGAAATTAGCAAGCCCCAGAAATATGCAGAGCTCTATTAGAGTGGTTGGGGTTGGACAATCCTGAATGACTTGGATCTTGGATGAATCCACATGCACCCCCCTCTCATCAATAATGTATCCAAGATACTGAACCTGGGTCATGCCCAAAGTGCACTTCTCCAAATTGGCACACAACTTGTGTTGCCGCAATGTTTGGAGGATCTGTTGGATGTGGTGGAGGTGCTCTTCCCAAGTCTAGCTGAATATCAGGATGTCATTTAAGTACACTACTACAAATGAGTTCGTGAATGGCCTCAAATGTCGTCCATCAACCTCATGAAGGTTGCAGGAGAATTCGTCAACCCAAAATCCATGACCAGCCATTCGAACAGGCCCTCCTTGGCTTTGAAGGCAGTCTTCCACACATTGAAGGGTTCGATTGGTACCTGATGATACCCGAACTTCAAGTCGATCTTTCTCAAAAAAATTTACCCCCTTGAATTGGTCTATAAGGTCATTAATTTGTGGGATCGGGTACCTATTCCGGATAATGATATTGTTCAGTTCCCGATAGTCAATACAAGGTCTCCAATTCTCATCCTTCTTCTGCACCAACATGATCAAGCTCCCACACCAACACAATCAAGCTCCCACAGGGTGATGAACTCAGCCGGATGTGACCTTTCTACAGTAGCTCTTGAATCTTCCTCTTGATTTCATCGTTCTCCAGAACAGAGCACTGATAGATTGGTCCATTGGGCAGTGGCACGCCTAGGGTCAAATCGATGGGGTGCTTGACTTGACAGTGCAGTGGCACCCCTGCAGGTGAGGTGAAGATGTGCTCATACTCCTCCATGACCTTTTACATTTTGTTTTTTTCGTGCAGAGGAGCCTTGCATAGAGGTTGTGGCCACAGTCTTCTTCTTTCCCTGAGGGTGGATCATCAAGAAAACAAATTTCCCAGCTTTGGAAATGAGCTTATTGCATTGTTTTCCAGTAACCAAATAGATAGCGGCAAGTGGTGCTACCTCTGGTATCTTGTACAACTTGTTTCCCAAAGTAACAATAAAAGCGCAAGGTCGGGACTCATACACATCACGTCGCTTCCACAAGTATGGTTGGCCGAATAATACATCACAAACATCAAGAGGGGAAATGTCACATAATACCTCATTGGTGAAGGACTTGATGTTGTAGGAAAGGCGACACTGTTGGCTGACGCAGAGATCCCATCCTTGGTGAAGCCACCTGATGGTGTACGTTTGTGGGTGTGTTGTGGTTTCCAAGCCCAGCCGCTTCATGACCTCTGCGAAAATGAGGTTATTTTGTCTCCCGATGTCGACAATGAACTCCAGCGGGGAACCCTTTACCCACGTCTTGGAATGGAAGAGGTGCTCATCCTCCTCTAAATATTCTAGTTCCTCCTTTTGGATCTCTGTGGTGCCAATGGTGGTGTTGGGCTCCTCATCGATAAATTGCTTCCCTTTTTCACTCCCCTTCTCGGGTTCTGATTCAGAGTCAAAGCATGCATCCAATTCAGAAGCCTTTAGCACAGCCACCAATGACTTCTTGGCCCGACACTCACTTGTGTTGTGAGTGGAGCTCTTATGGAACTCACACCACTTTCCCATGTCCTTATTTGGCTTCACGGTGTTGTTCTTTGCTTTTGGCTTTGGCGGGTTATCCTGGGATGCCCCACCTTGAATTTTTCCTTTGTTTTGTGGTTTGGGGGCACCTTTCCATTGCTTCTTATTCGCAGATCCAAAGTCTCGCTTCTTCTATTTGAACTTCTACTCAATCTTGGCGGCATACCGGTATGTTGCACCAAGCGAGGAGATGTCGAGGAACTCCATTTACTCCTAAATTTATTTGTGCAGAAAACTGCGGTACTTCAACATCAAATGTTTCTCTCAATCTTTGATACCCAATTTTTTGCGTAGGGTATGGAACAAATCCATCAGCTCATGCACATCTTGATCCCTTTGCTTCTGCAGCGTAGTCCATTGTATGTACTTGTCCTCATAGCTCCCCACGGGATAATATTGTTCCTTGATGGCGTCTCAGAAATAATTCCAATTGGGTGCGACCGAAAAAAAATATCGTCCTTTTGCTCACAGTAGGTTTCCCACCAGTCCATGACATGGGGAGCGGCTTTGAAGAGTGAAAAAGTAATCTTTTCTTGGTTGGAAAATTCATGAAACGAGAAATACCCTTCTAATAGATTCAACCACCTATCTACGATGTCTACATCTATTTGGCCCTCAAATATGGGAATGCCAAATTTTACTTGTACCTTAAAAGGATTTGCACCTCCAGAGTGGTTGCTAGATGCAGATGCACCATCGGTGGGCAGTCGTTGAAGAATCTGAGAAAAGTTACCCATCATCACGTTCCTTTGTTTCTCCAGGGCCTCCTCGAGTAATATTTTGATAATATCTCCTTCTCCCTTGTCTTTCTTTTCATCCCCCATGGGTGGTTGTCGAGGTTTGCAAGGTTGGTATTGCAAACGTTCAACCAGATTGAGCACTAACTCCATATACCCCGGCCTCATTGGGGACATGTAAAGAAGGATCGAGAAAGAGCAGACTGCTCTAATACCATTGTTCCGGACTTATGCAGGAATGCAATAAAATACAAAAATACACATAAACACATATATGCAATAGAAATAAGACTTAATTTCATTAATATCACATAACTGAAATATGCTTACAGAAAAAATTGAAATAAACTAGCTAGGGCGCTGTGTAATATTCCTAATTAGCGACAGCTAATCGAAATATTCTATTTTGTTTATTTTGTCGTCTATAGTTTGTAAATAAATAAAAAGTGAGTGAAGAGGGTCTAACTCACTTAAGTGAAATAATACATCCACCTAGTAGCACAATGTTGTGACTTAAGTGGGAGTCAAGGGGGGCCTAACACCACGTAGAGGAGGGGGCCTATGTACACTCTAGAAGCTTCTGCAAACTTCTGCGAAGATAAGGATGAGGATGTGGAGGAGAGAGAGAGGCTACGTTGGGTTTTGGAGGGAAACCAACGTTATAAAATATGGAGGAGCCTCCTCATTTCATTCATTCTTGTGTTGATGATTTTTGAGTGAGACATTTGTCTTCTTGAGCATGCTGGTTGTTTAGCCTGTCTGCAGCACTGTTTAGTGCATTGAGTGTCTCCGGTCGAAGATCTTGCCCTTAGCCCCGAGGGACTTCGAGTGCCTGCTCAGGCAAGGTTAGTTTTTCAGCATTTTGTGAGTCGTTTCATTGTTTGGTTTTGTTGCGGAGTTGGAGCTTATAGAGACTGCGTAGTCACTAGGGGAGAGGACGCAGTCCATTGTGGAGGAGCTTCAGATTGGGGTTTCTGCAGGTGATTTAGCCCGGATTTTGAGCAGAGGGTCAGCCTTTGCCCATCGGAGGTTTTTGGCAGAGTTTGTGGCAGTGTTTCAACTGTTTCTATCTAGCCACTGTGCAGTGCCTTGGAGGCTAGCGTAATTCACTAGGGAGGCAATTTCTGGTGATTTCTGGGGTTGGCCATTCTTGGAATGGTTTTTGGATCTTGTCTGGGTTGTTGAGGAGAGGAGGTTTGCCGATTTTCAGCTCATTCCGAGAAGGGGATCATCCCCTAGTCTTCAGTCCATTTCAGCAGTAGCAGCTACATGGCAGTTTCCAGCAGCTAGGACGTAGTTCCAAGAGCAGCCATTTTCGGTATTCTCTGAGAACGTTTTCTCACTTGACTTGCGCAAGATTAGCCTACTGTACTCCATTACATTTCTCAGATTAATAAAATGGCTCAGCATTTCTTCTCTATGTTTTCTGGATGAGTTGCCGTAGTTGTCGTCGTTGCCGTATTCTCTTTCTATGATATTATATGTCTATTATTTTTTTTGAGCATTCTAGTTCTATACCACTTGGTGTGTTTATCTTTTACTCTTAGACAGAGTCTGGAAAGGGCCAAGTAGCCTCCGGATCTCGCCCTCGTTTCAGAGGTGAAATATCTAGTAAATGCCCTCCCAGTCCATCTCTGGTTGGAGTTTGCCGTGTTTTAGAGATATCCTCGAAACGAGATATTACAGTGGTACCAAAGCATCAATATTGGATCAGCGTGTGGGTTTCCAGTTTTCAGTTGCAACTATTTTGGCTATTTTTGTTAGAAGGGCCTACGCAGTTATTGGAGGAGGCTCATTTGTGGGAGTTTCATTGGTAGAATTTTAGATTTGGGGTGTTGGGAAATTGATAGGAGAGCCATATGAGGAGGTTTGTTGGGATTTTGGAGAGCAACGATTGACAGTAGCAGCTGCAGTGCCAAAAAACGAAATTGGAAGAGGGCCAAACTACAAAGGGTCAGATTTTGAAGGTTGGAATTAGAAGAAACCCTTTCTGGATTTTTCTGGGTTTTGGGCAAGGATCACCTTCCCAAATTCTTAGAATTTTCTGAGCAATTTTCAGTGGGTAAATCAGAGGCTGAAGTCAGGCAGAAGTGTATTCTTGGAGCAGCAGTGCAGTTTCTGGAGGAGCCTGTAGACACAGAACAGGAGGAGCCTGTAGACACATAGCAGGAGGAGATGATGGCAGGTGATGATGATGCGAAGAGATTTGGGGAGATGCTCCTCAAATCAGTACAGGATATGTCGAGGAAGATTGAGGTGATAGGGCAGATATTCATCGCTGTGGAGGCTAGACAGCGTGAAACCCCAAGGGGTTTCTAGATTGGTGAGGGATCAAGCACATCCCATCATTTGTCGAAGCATGATGCCACTCAGTATATGGCATCACATACACCCACACGTTCCACTATGCCCACTTTCTTGGGAGCAGATACAGGGGCAGGAGCCCAGTAGGAGGTAGAGCCTGGACACTTAGATGAGTATTTTGCAGAGTATCAGTCCTACGGGCAAGAGTTCAAGGATGCTCTCACATTCAGAGATTTTTTGCAGCTCCAGCGGGACAGTAGACCCCGCGACCATCATAGAGGGCACCGACATTACCATAATGGAGATTCCCATCGTGCCTCTAGTAGATTTCATTTGCCTACGTTTGATGGATCATCAAACAGTTCAGCAAAGTCTTGGGTGGAGCAACTGGATATCTATTTCCAGCTTAACCAGATGTCGGAGACGGAGGCCATCAAGGTGGCAACATTACATTTGGATGGTGAGGCCCAGATCAGAATGATGTATGGTGACACTTAGCATTCCACAAGGATCCCTATATGCCGAGTTTACCAGGAGGTTGATAGAGTGTTTTGACCGGAGGGATCCGGAACAAAATTTTGTTGAGCTGACGAAGCTCAAACAGACAGGGAGCCCATAGATATATATTGTAGATTTCTTGAGGGTTTCGGTGATGGTGCCAAATCTATCCGCGACACGGATGATCTATATGTTTGTGGATGGATTAGCAAAGCCACTTCGAGGTCTAGTCAGATCCACTAGACTAGCTACACTCTAGGATGCTATCAGTAGGACCAGGGATTTGCAGGATGCATTGCCTAGGATGCAGACACCTTACCCCCAGAGACAGGGTTTCCAGCCCAAGGGGAAGGATGTGAGCGTTCCTCCTCCAAAGGGGAATCCAGGATGGGCACAGGCAGATGATGAGGCCAGGAGGGAGTTGAGGAAGAAGCGGTTGTGCTTCACTTGTTAGGAGCCATGGGCACCAGGGCATAGGTGTGCTGCTGGCAAATCACACTTCATTGAGGTCTTCCCCGATGATAGCGGGGAAGAGGATGAGGAGGATGAGGCGGAGGCAGGAGATAGTCAGATCAGGATTAGTTGCCGCCTCCACCTCCAGGGACAGGAGGTGCAGCTTTTGCACCCACAGGAGGGGCCCTTGCAGCTTTGCGAGGAGTTCCTAAGTATTTAACGTTGCGCGTACGAGGGACAGTACATGACCAGCGAGTATCAGTCTTGGTTGACAGTGGGGCAACCCACAATTTCATTGATGCACAGATGGTCGAACGGAGGGGTATACTGACCGAGAGCTTTGACGAGTTTTCGATCTTGGTCCCAGGAGCCCAAACGATGCAGTGTGCCTGGTATGTTCCAGAGTTAGCAGTGACGATGGGTACGTACACCGTGACTGATCACTTCTTTGTGGTCAACATACCAAATACCAATGTGGTACTTCGTGTTCAGTAGCTGATTACTCTGGGGAAGGTCACCATGGATTGGGAGGCCTTAGAGATGGAGTGGGATGACAAGAAGACCAAGAAGCATGAGAAGATCCGCGGGATGCATACTTACCCACATCAGACTGTTTCGGCACATTGGATGGAGGCAGACCTCCGGAAGGGAGACATAGAGTGGGCAGTTGAGTTGTGGGCATCAGAGGCGGAGACCATCGGTCGAGCAGTTCATCCAGATATACAGGCCATCCTCGACAGGCATGAGGTAGTGTTTGTGGATATACCACCAGGTCGGCCACTAGATAGAGGATTTGAGCATACCATCGAGCTTGAGCAGGGTATTCAAGCGGTGATCACTACACCCTATAAGCATCCCAAAGCCTATCGGGATGAGATTGAGCAGGCCATCCAGGAGTTGTTGGCTCTTGGACACATCAGACCGAGCACGAGTCCGTTTTCTTCTTCTGTAGTGCTGGTGAAGAAGAAGGACGACACCTTGAGGATGTGCATTGACTACAGGGCCTTGAGCAAGAAGACTCTAAAGAACAAGTACCCTATACCCAGGATCGATGAGCTGATAGATGAGTTGAGAGGAGATAAGTTCTTCTCAAAGATTGATTTGAGATCAGGGTACCATCAGATTCGTGTGAGGGAACAGGACATTCCCAAGACCGCCTTCAAGTGTCATTATGGGCACTTTGAGTTTTTGGTTATGCCTTTTGGGCTAACCAATGCACCAGCCACCTTTCAGTCTTGCATGAACCACATCTTCCGCAATCATCTGAGGAAGTTTGTATTGGTTTTCTTCGATGACATACTCATATATAGCAGGACGTGGGAGGAGCATCTCCAGCACATAGAGGCAGTGCTACGCATCTTGGAAGAGCAACAGTTCTATGCTAAGCTCTCCAAGTGTGAGTTTGGGATGACCGAGATGCTTTATTTGGGTCACATTATTGGACTGGACGGAGAGAGGGTCCACGAGGAGAAGATTAGAGCCATCAGAGATTGGTCGGAGCCGAAGAATGCGATGGAACTTTGAGGGTTCATTGGGATATGTACCTATTACAGGAAGTTCGTCAGAGGATTCTCACAGCTTGTTGCACCCTTACAAATTTAACGAAGAAGGGGGCATTCAGTTGGTCAGATATAGCGCAGCAAGCCTTTGATAGGCTCAAGGAGGTGATGAGTAGCTGCCCAGTGCTTGCATTGCCAGATTTTACACAGGCATTTGTCTTGGAGTGTGATGCGTCGGGAGAGGGGATCGGCGCAGTATTGATGCAGGGGGGACACCCTATAGCTTTTGAGAGCCAGAAGCTCCTTCCGCATGAGAGGTTGTATTCCATATACGACAAAGATATGTTGGCCATCATGCATGCCTTGGCCAAATTTCGGTAGTATCTGGTAGGGAACAGATTCAGGGTGAGGACTGACCACAACAGCCTCAGGTTCTTTTTGGAGCAGAAGCAGCTACAGGAGAGGCAGCAGAAGTGGATCAGTAAGATCCAAGCATATGAATTTGACATTGAGTATGTCAAGGGTAAGAATAAAGTGGTAGCAGATACCCTTTCACAGAGACTAGCCACGTTATCTCTTATGAGCTTGGATACAGATTGAAGGGCTCGACTTTTAGTTGAGTACTCCAAGGACAGATTTGCATGTGAGGTGTTGGATGGTCAGGTGGCAGATGATAGGTACAGGGTGGTCTATGAGATCATCTATTACAGGGACAAGATCTTCTTGACTAAGGGATCTCAGCTTAAGAAGAAGATACTCCAGGCATCACATGATTCTCCATTGGTAGGCCATCAGGGGTTTACCAAAACCTACAAGGCCATTAGAGAGAGGTTCTCATAGAAGGGCCTCAAGGAGGACGTACTCCAACACATCACGGAGTGCGATGTTTGTCAGAGGAACAAGGGAGAGATGAGCCATCCCGCAGGACTGTTGCAGCCTCTTCCCATTCCGGAGGGCAAACGAGAGAGCATATCGATGGACTTCATCACAGGGTTGCCCATGGTGCAGGGCAAGGATTGTATCTTTGTCGTTGTTGATCGACTGACAAAGTATGCACACTTTTTCACCATATCCGTGCACTACACAGCAGCATAGGTGGCCAAGCTGTTCTTCCGAGAGGTTTTCAGGTTGCATGGTCTTCCTAAGACCATCATCAGTGACAGGGACAACCGCTTCATGGGCGAATTTTGGCAGGAGCTTTTCCGACTGGTGGGGACGAAGTTGACACCGAGTACCAGTTACCACCCACATACGGATGGATAGACGGATATAGTTAACAAGTGGTTGGAGGGCTACTTGCGTAACTATGTTAGTGGGCAGCAGCGAGCATGGTTGAGATGGTTGCATTTGGGGGAGTACTGCTAAAACTCGACACATCACATGTCTATTGGTATGTCACCATTTTATGCTTAGTATGGGTACCATCCTTTATCATTTGCTGATGTGATGTTCGGTGAAAGTAAGGCTCCTAGCGCCAAGATGTGGATCCAAGAGAGTCAGGACATCCTTCGAGCTCTCAAGGACAATATGGCTACAGCACAGAACCAGCAGAAGTTGTATGTTGACAGAGGTCGGGCGGAGCGACAGTTTGAGGTAGGGGACTTGGTCTACCTACGCTTACGGCCATACCGACAGTCATCCCTGAAGCAAAAGGGAGCTGAGAAGCTCAAGCCTCGCTTTTACGGGCCATACAGGATGATACGCAGGATTGGGCAGGTTGCATATGAGTTGGAGTTGCCCCAAGGCAGCAAGATCCACAACATTTTCCATGTATCATGCCTAAATAAGGCGCTGGGACAGCAAGTGACAGTGACAGAGGAGCTACCACCTACGGATGATGAGGGGCACTTAGTGTTGCAGCCGGAGGCCATTATTGATACCAGGGAGAGGCGGTTATGGAGCAGGACGGTCCGGGAATTCTTAGTGAGGTGGAAGAATTTGCCGGATGAGGATGCCACTTGGGAGAGCGAGAATATTTTGCAGCATCCATCACTTCAGTTGATTGAGGACAAGTAACATTTTTCCGAGGGGGAATGTAATAGTCCTAATTAGCGACAGCTAATCGGAATATTCTATTTTGTTTAGTTTGTCATCTATAGTTTGTAAATAAATAAAAAGTGAGTGCAGAGGGTCTAACTCACTTAAGTGAAATAAGACATCCACCTAGTAGCACAACGTTGTGACTTAAGTGGGAGTCAAGGGGGGCCTAACACCACGTAGAGGAGGGGGCCTATGTACACTCTAGAAGCTTCTGCGCAGATAAGGATGAGGATGTGGAGGAGAGAGAGAGAGGCTACGTTGGGTTTTGGAGGGAAACCAACGTTATAAAAGATGGAGGAGTCTCCTCATTTCATTCATTCTTGTGTTGATGATTTTTGAGTGAGACATTTGTCTTCTTGAGCACGCTGGCTATTTAGCTTGTCTGCAGCACTGTTTAGTGCATTGAGTTTCTCCGGTTGGAGATCTCGCCCTTAGCCCCGGGGGACTTCGAGTGCCTGCTCGGGCAAGGTTATTTTTTCAGCATGTTGTGAGTCGTTTCATTTTTTGGGTTTGTTACGGAGCTGGAGCTTATAGAGACTGCGCAGTCACTGGGGGAGAGGACACAGTCCATTGTGGAGGAGCTTCGGATTGGGGTTTTTGCAGGTGATTTAGCCGGGATTTTGAGCAGAGGGTCAGCCTTTGCCCATCAGAGGTTTTTGGCAGAGTTTGTCGCAGTGTTTCAGTTGTTTCTATCTAGCCACTACGCAGTGCCTTGGAGGCCAGCATAATTCACTAGGGAGGCAGTTTCTAGTGATTTATGGGGTTGTCCATTCTTGGAATGGTTTTTGGATCTTGTCCGAGTTGTTGAGGAGAGGAGGTTTGCCGATTTTCAGCTCATTTCGACAAGGGGATCAGCCCCTAGTCTTCAGTCCATTCCAGTAGTAGCAGCTACACGACAGTTTCCAGCAGCTAGGACGCAGTTCCTAGAGCAGCCATTTCCAGTATTCTCTGAGAGTGTTTTCTCACTTGCCTTGCGCAAGATTAGCCTATTGTACTCCATTACATTTCTTAGATTAATAAAATGGTTCATCATTTCTTCTCTATGTTTTATGGATGAGTTGTCGTAGTTTCTGTAGTTGTCGTTGTTGCCGTATTCTCTTTCTATGATATTATATGTCTATTATTGTTTTTGAGCATTCTAGTTCTATACCACTTGGTGTGTTTATATTTCACTCTTAGACAGAGTCTGGAAAGGGCCAGGTAGCCTCCAGATCTCGCCCTCTTTTCAGAGGCGAAATATCCCCTCCCAGTCCATCTCTGGTTGGACTTTGTCGTGTTTTAGAGATATCCTCGAAACGGGATATTACACGCAGGTAGCTTATCTATGAGGAGATATGTGGCGGCTACAAGCCTTTGAACTGTGTTACAATGAGGCTTGAAGGCATATTTATTATTGAGAACCAATGGAAAACCATAAACATCCAAAACCCTAACCCTAGGAGATGAAACGCCAAACTATGGGCCCTGTTGGGGTAAATTGGTACATCAATTTCCCAAGGTCGTAACTTTGGCATATGATCTCCATTTGACGCACATGATACCTCGCTAGAAATATTTATCCGAGGACAACACTGTTGATAATGAATATAAATTCTTTGACTCATATCTTCCTAGAGGTTATTTTCCCAAAAAAACATCATTTAGGGCCTCAAAATGGCTCCAGAAGTTCAAGACCCGAAAAACTGCCACAAATAGTAAATTGTGCTACAATTAAGGAAACTGAAAAACTGAAAGAAACAATGGTGTGGTCCAAGTGGAATAGGTCGGTGGCCACCAATATCCACCTGGATCAAGTTGTGAAATGGTAAATTTCTACCATACTGATTCAACCCCCTCTTAGTGTTTTCTTTGGTCCAACATGAAACTCTCTTAAAGAATTCCTACCTACTCTTGAAAAACCACATATTTTTCCATTGAGTAGATTCCCAATGCCACAACGTTAACCTTAATTTTAAAGAGACCATGAGAAAAGTAATAAGGTTCCAACCAACATTGAAATCCCTATTTGCATTATTCGAGATAAGCTTGATCATATATAGGTTGAGAATCCCAAATAATTAAACAAATAAAAACTTCAAAGGCTAAAAACCAAAATTCATTACCAATATTATCCACACGACCTTGTCAAATCCGTAAGGAAACTTATCCATGCCTTGATATTTACTATTCTACATATAAGACAATGAAACAAAGAGCCCCTCCCTAGAAAAATATGGCTAGCCTAACGTGTCACCAAAGAAACATTGTTGTGGACCATAACAAAAGAAGCACCAATAAAACCACCACCCCATGCATCAAAGCATCAAGAGAAACATATTCCAAAAGTTTTTATTACAAAGACATCACTAGAATTGGATTTTTTCGTTATTTTGAAATTCTATATCCACTATTTAAATCCAAATCTAATGAAATATGTGTGAATAGCTTTGACCACAACAAGAGATATATCGATGCAATGAAACCCAAGAACCTTTTATGCTATTTTCTTCCTTTTGATAAAGTAAAAATTAAACTTGGAACTCTCATACCCTTCCTAAACCCACATAGGGTGGACTAAACCCAAGCACCCTTACCTAAGTTATCCTCAACCCACTCAACCACCATTTCCAATTTCACTACCACTTTTTCAATAGTTGCATTCTATGGATCCTATTCAAAAAAGGTGCAAAGCTCCTCATAAAAGTTGATGGGCCAATCACAAGTCCTTTCTTCTCTTCTTAGATAATATATCGCCCAAATTTTGGAGCTTAAAAATATGACACACTACAACATCTCACCAAATAATCCACCCCTAATCCCTAATTGGCCAGGGGGGAATCTTCCATACTCTTTAAACAAGGACCTAAAAGTATTGAGAGTCTAAATGACATACATTCAACGTGAACAAATAAAAAGGTAGTGAATCAATAGATTATCTTATCAAGATCATAGTTGAAATAAAAAAATGATTCAAACTAAACACATCAAAAATCATATCAGTGGGAAAAAGCATATCAAAGAAAGTAAAATTGGCCCATGTCCTATAAAACCAATCCAATAAATCTCGAGGTTAACCTTGTTGTTAGAAATTGTAGCAAGAAACACTCAATTTGACTTGTGCCTGAGTCAAATTGACTAATTCAATTTCCACATTATCTGGACGAATTGGCTTGCAGTTAGCTAGAGTTGCATGGCCTTGTCTACTAGTTAAGTCAGTAAATTCAAGTTATAGGCTTCGAGTAGAGTTATGCATGTAGTGATTGCTAGAATTTAGCAATCTAGTTCAGTTATTTTCATTTGAACTCAGTTAACTAGGCTCAAGTAATTAATTGAGTCAGTTGAAGGTCAGTTGAGTACTAGAATTGTTCTTATCTATGTGATATCTCAGTTAAACTAGTCAATCAGCTAAGTATAGCCCATACATGCATGGAATTCGAATTTCCTAGTTGGAGTGGAAGAAAAGGCAGATTGTAATTATTAATTGTATACTAGTTGAGTGTACAAGCTTGGAAATTAAGCAGGTGATTAATTCATTGGGAATTGCACAAAGAAATAGAGAATTTCCTTATCTTTTAGGAGCTTAATTCATCCAAGATTTTGCAAGGAAATAGGAGGTTGGATTAGGCTTGAATTAGTTAAGTATTGGCTAGAGCAGGTCAGGAAGTAAGATAATAAGTTTACAGTGTAGGGTGTTCTTCAGACTTGAAGCAATACATTGCCATAGTTCCTCACTCTCATCTTATTAATGAAAAGAAACAAAAGGGATTTTCCCAGTTGGGTTCCCATATAATTCATTATGTTCTTGGGGTTTTGATGGTTGCATGTCATTGCATTTGTTTCTAAATTGTGGTTTCCATTCTGTAGAATAGTAGAGGAAATTTGTAATCTCTTGTTTTCAGTTTGAATTCATCAGTAGTAGCAAATTTATATTAATTTCTACATGGTATCAGAGCTAAAAATCACAATAAAAACTAGTCAATAGATTTTTTCCTTCAGAAATTTCGATTTACAGATTCAGTGAAGCTGGTTTTCTTCCATGCGAGAAAATGTCTTTCAATGGATTGAGATTGGAGTATGCCCAGGAGGGAACCTCAAATTTCATAGCTTGGAAGGATAGGATGGAAATTGTGCTCAATGATAATGGAGTGTTGGAGTACACAAAAACTAACATTCCAAAACCAGTAATATCAGATACACAACAATTAGCCCAGTGAAAGAAAGGTATCGCAAAATCTAGGAGGATCATCCTGGAGGGTGTGAGAGACCACATAGTCTAAAATTTACATGGAAAAGAAACTCCATTTTTTATGTGGAAGAACCTCACTGACCTATTCAAAAATAGAAATGATGCCATGAAATTGGCATTGAGGGACAAGCTCGGAAACATCCAATTGCATAAAAATGAAAACATCCCACATTACCTCTCCAAATTCACTCAGTGCTGAGATGAGATTGGAGGAGTTGGAGAAAATATGCGATATTCAGAGCTAGTGAACCTAGATCTAATTGGCCTTCCAAAATCCTAGCACAATTACCAAGACTCTGTAAATGGAAGGGACAAATTTCCAAATTGGGAGAGACTTTGGTCTGATTTGGTGTAGGAAAATATTCAAAGGAACATGAGAGATGGAGTAACATCCAAAATTGAGGAGAAAGAAAATGTGTCCTTGGTGAGGAAGGGAGAGAAAGCTAAGTGAAAGAAGGCCCAAAGCAAGCTAGAGTACAACCAAAACAATGGAAAGAAGAAGGACCTAAGTAAAATAAAATGTTTTCACTTCCATGAATATGGGCCTATGAAATAAAGTGTTTGCACAAGAAATATAACAAGAAACCTTCAAGAGGAGCAGGAGGTGAAGTACTTGCCTCCCAATTTTAATTAGAATTCACCCTGATTACATGCATGGACAACACTATAATCGAGAGTGCCTGGTACCTATATTCAAGTGCCTCATTCCATATGACAAGATGCAAATAATTCTTCAGTATCCTAGAGGAGAAGGATATCCAGATTCACATAGAACTTTGGGATCACGGGTGATGCAACACAAAAGGAATTAGAACTGTAGCCTTGAGAGGGAGTCAGGCTCCCATATTCATCTGAAATATGTTATGTATGTACATGGGCTGAAAAGGAATTTGATCTTTCTAGCTGTATTGGAGGATAGATCCTATGATGTTGTTTTCAGTAAGGGGAAATCCTTTATGAGATATGTAGCTACCAGGAAGGTGAAACATTTTGGAGTTAGAGTGAAAAATATCTACAAGCCTGAGGTGGAAGCTTGTTCTGCACTGAGTAGCAAGGAATAAAATGTGCAGAGTCAAGATGTTGGAGAACCTTGGCACAAACGCCTAGGAAACTTACACCATGGGGCCCTAAAAATCATGCAACAAATTATACCGGTCGCTTGAAATGCACCTTGTAGCAACATGATGTCTGCAAGGGATTAACATTGGGAAAGCATGTCAAATCCACCTTCCAGGGACAAGATAGCAGAGCTAGAGAAATATTGGAGAGATTCCACTCTGATGTATGTGGACCATTTTCTACAGCCTCTATGAAAAAACGTAGTTATTATGTATTTTTTGTTGATGACTTTTCTAGAAAATGTTGGATTTTTTTCATGAGGAAAAAGGATGAAGTATTTTCCAATTATTTTGAATTCAAAGAATTGGTTGAAAAGGATGTGAATATTATGTTAACCTATGGAATCCTATTGCAACAACTAGAAGATATTCACCTAATTGTTAATTAACAATATATTTGCAGTTTACTATGGAAAATACTGAATACATCACACTGAAACCTACACAAATAAAATGTGAAATAAATACAAGTGCGGAAACAAACTGAACAAGAATATATCACACACACATTTGACACAATTAATTTTGGACTAAGGTCCCCAAAAAACCCCAATGCAGGAAACCCGATGCAGCACATCTGAGAGTTTATATATTATGCACTAAATATTTCTGAGTACAAATATATGATTGACACATCTGTCAAATCATACAGGTAAACTAACAAAAGATATCTTTTGAGACACACCTCACTCCTCCACGGGAACTCGACACTGATCAAAACCAAAACTAGACTACCTTGCGTTGCCTATGTATAGTGACTTCCTCAGCGATGCAGTCTCTCCGTCAGAACTACGGTTGCCCTTCTGTCTCTGCGTTGGTCTCTTTGTTGGCTGGAAACTGAAGCCTTCTAGGCTCCAAAAAATCTCTCTGGGATCTGGCACTGGCCCAACAATGTCTCCTGAGCAAGAAAACAACTTCCCTTCAATCTCTGCATAGTGACTGCGTAAGCACTGCATCACTGGCTCTGCATTTCTACTGTGGCTCTCTCTATCTCTGCTGCTATGCACTCTTCAGCTTAGTATTCCTTCCAACCAGAATTATTTCCCCTCTTTGCAAAAGATCTCACGATCAAATTTTCTTCGTGAGCACTGCTCACTAAATAAATCGATCTCTGATCTCCGCCAAATGTGTTTTCCAAATGACCCTTGAAGACATTCTTATAGTCTTCTCATTGAGACTTCAACAACCCAGATTAGATCTCTAATCAACGACTAAGATTAAATTTTGACTTGATTTGCCTTTTCTAGAACATTCACAACCATATTCTATTAATTCCCTTTAATTATTTTATTTTCCTAAGTTTAGAATTAGGGTCCTTGTAAATATAATTAATTATTTCTATATAATACAATCCGGGTGGAATTTCACCAAACAATTTCTGGGTTATCTAGAATACATGTGTTTAAGCCTCTCCACAAAATTTGAGACTTAGAGCACATCCAATGATACCCCATAATCAACACTCCCTCTTAGCAAGGAATGTGCTCTAGAAATACACCGTCTGAGTATTGCTCTGATCCTATAGCATCTTCGTCTGTGCTATTGATGTCGGACACTTCTTCCCATCAAATCTGTGAAAATGGTGCATTTGCACTGCTACTGACACTACCACTGTCAACACTGCATTTGTACTACAACTCCCTTTGAATTGTGCATCCGTGTTGTTTTTTACTCTTCCATTGCCAATAATACTTTGCACCAACTAGCACCTGTCCATCTTGCTACTTATGATTTGGGCTCCCGTAGCAAGGTGATGATCTGAGAGGTGGACTCATCAAGGATCCTTCCCAACTTGTAGATCTATGAGTCTACAACTCCAAATTATCGCACCTCCCTCCTCGAGGTATATGGGTAATCATATGAAATTTCTCCTCTTCTATCTTTGCTGCCCTTGCTTAAGGATCATGCTTCTCATCCTTGTCCTTCTTTCTGAGAGGACATTGTGTGGTGTAATGTCACATATCGCTACACCGGAAGAATTGATCTTTGACAGATCCTTATTCCTCCTTTGTTTCTCCTGTTTCCCCTTTGATGCAAGGGCTGCATTCTCCTCCTCATCCTTATTGATCTTTGAACTGTTGTTGATTCTTCCCTCAAGTTAACACTTGAGTAAGTCTCTCCTCATCTCTTCTTGCCGAAGTGTTTGAAAAATTCACTCCCAATCCGATAATTTCTCTCTGCCCAGGATGCTCTGGACAAAGGCTTAGTAGTCCTCGGACACTCATTTAAGGGCCAATATGACCATCTTTGTGGCCTTAGGAGCTTCTCCTACGGCTTCCAGCTGATCTCAATTTTCCTGAAGTCTAGACAGGAATGGATCAATATGCTTTCCTTTCTGCATCCTAGTGGTTCGGATTTTCTCCTCCATAAACATCTTTCGCTGCTCACAAGACCCCTCGTACAGCCTGGCCAACCATTCCCACATCTCCCTTGATTTCCCTTTGCTGAAAATGTGAGACACAATGTGATCTTTCACTCCATCAAGGATCAATATTTTGGCCTTTACCATATTCTCCTTGAAGGCCATTGTTAGCATTGCATCCTCAGGTTCAGCGTGAGCACTATCGATAAAATTCTTGAGTTCATGCTCATCTAGAGGGAAGGAGATCCTAGCCTTCCAGATTACATAGTTGGAGGCACCCTCCAAGCGATCCTGGTCACACAATCCGCTAGTGGACATCTCAGCCAAGTGTTTTCGATTTGCTGCTTCTCACCCTTTGCACAGCTAGCTTTATGGAGTCCTTGTGGAGAAAGTCACAAATTCTGCTGCTACTTCATAGGGAATCTAAGTTTCTTGGGAAAGAAACTCACTGAGGTCAAAAATCCCCAAAACTATGTTTCGACTACCCTTCCTGACACTCTGCACCAGCAATAACTGCTACATAGTCAACTGCATTTCTCCAACTGCTGATTTTCGTAGATATTCTATGCCTCTCTCTCTGCCTTAGACAAAAAACAATCTGGAACAATCCTACCTCTCTATCGACTCACCCAGAGAGAGATTTTCCTACTAGTATAGCCCACCTATCTTGGATTGTGCAATCAACTGGGAGATCAATCTACTACATACACAACTCTTTGATTCGAGCTTCACCAATGCTTAATCTGTTGGATATGTTATTTTGTTCCTCCTGCACTCAGCTTAGACAAGCTCTAATACCATGTGAAATTTTTTTCAACCTATTGAATCTTATTGCAGCAACAGGAAGATATTCACCTAATTATTAATTAACAATATATTTGCAGTTTACTATTAGAAATATTGAATACATCACATTGCAACCTACACAAGTAAACTGCGAAAGAAATATAAGTGTGGAGACAAACTAGGCAAGAATAGATCACACACATGTTTGACAAAGTTATTTTTGTACTAATGTCCCTGGAAAAACCAAATGTGGGAAAACCGATGCAGAAAATCTGAGGGTTTGTATATTATGCAGTTAATTTTTATGAGTACAAATATATGATTGGAACATTGGTCAAATCATACAGAGAAATTGACAGAAGAGATCTTGCGATAAAAACCTCACTCCACCATAGGAACCTGACACTGATCAACAACACAATTGGACTACCCTACGTTGCCTCTATGCAGTGACTATGTCATCCATGCAGTCTGTGCGTCACACGTATGCCTTCCCTTTTGTCTCTACGCTGGTCTCTCTACTAGCAACAAACTGTTCTGGCCTCCGGAAAATATATTTGGGATCTGGCATTGGCCCAACGATGTATCCTCAGCAAGAAAATGACTTCCCTTCAATATTTTCGCAGTGCCTACGTAAGCGTTGCGTCATTGGCTCTATGTTGCTACTGTGGCTCTCTCTGTATTTTCTATTGTGCACTATCTGGCTAAGGATTCCTTCCAACCAGAATTACTACCCCTCTCTGCAAAATATCTCACGATCAAAATTTATTCTTGAGCATTGCTCACTAAATAAATCGATCTGTGATCTCTGCCAAATGCATTTTCCAAATGACCCTTCAATCCATTCTTATAGTCTTCTCGTTGAGACTTCAACCGCCCAAATAAGATCTCTAATCAACGGATAAGATTAAATTTTTACTCGAACTGCTTTTTCTAGAACATTCACGTCCATATTCTATTAAATTCCATTTTATTATTTTATTTTCCAAAGTTTAGACTTAGGGTCCCTTTAAAAATAATTAATTATTTCTATAGAATACAATCTGGGTGGAATTTCAACAAACTATTTGTGGGCTATCTAGAATACATGTGTTTAAGCCTCTCCACAAAATGTGAGACTTAGAGCATATCTGATGCTACTCCAAAATCAACAAAGGATACTGGTAAGAAATTGAAATCCCTAAGAAGTGACAATGGAGGAGAGTTTGTTTCTAACACCTTCAAGGAATTTTGTTCCAACGAGTGTATTAGAAGAGCACTGATAGCACCCCAAAACCCACAACAAAATGGGGTGGTTGAAAGGAAGAAAAAAATCATAGTGGGAGTAGCAAGATCCATGTTACATGAATAAGGGTTGCCATTACATATTTAGGAAGACGCATGCAACAACAGAGTTTATTTGTAGATCAGGATCCCTCACATAATACTTTCCATTATCACACCCAAACAAGATTTATCTTGGAGGAGGGCAAATGTATCTCATTTTAGAATTGTGGAGCTACTATGTATTGTCATGTCTCCAAGGATAACAGGAAGAAATTGGAGCTTGTAGCTGAGATGGGAGTCTTTGTAGGATACATAAATACAACACATAATTACTGAGTGTATTTTCCCTCACTCAGGGTGACAGTGGTGAGGAGAGATGTCAAATTTAATAAGGAGAAAGCTATGAGATGTAGGGAAAATTTTAGGGGCTAATATTCCATGCTTTTTCGAAAAACAATATTCACCAATTTCCATTTTTCTAAAAAATAATTCGCCCAAATTTTATAGTATAAAATTATTTTACCTTAAAAATTGCCAAGATTATATATGGTCTAATATAAAATAATTAGAAATCTAAACATTTTTACAAAATTGCCATCAAACATTTTAAAATTTGGATATTAGGGACTAGTAAGATTTGTCAAGGTTTCTAAACTCTAAGATAAACTTCAATCCTTCAAATTTTCCTTGATGAGATGCTCTCTAGAGAAAGAAATAAGTATCCCACCAGAGGAGGAGCTTCTAGACCCAAAGGAGGAGCCTCATGCAAAGCTTCAAGATGTTATGGAGTAGACAATAGGTTGAGTGGAGACACCTGCTCAGCCAGGATCTTCCAAATAGGGGAGGAAGAGAACTAGAGAAGCTGACAAATTGGTGCACGATGCACGGGAGCATGTGGGAGCTCCTACATATTTGTACAGGAAGAGAAGGTCACCAGAAAGATACATTGGTTATATGGATCTCATGACATAACTCATTGAGTTAGAGCCTTCTTCATTTGAGGAAGCAATTTATGAACTAGTGTGGGTTGATTCCATGGTGAAGGAGTATGAATCCATCATGAAGAAAAATGTGTGGGAGCTGGTTTCGAGACCATAGAACAAGTCAGTAGTTAGTTCCAGATGGATTTACAAAGTGAAGCATACAGTTGATGGGAGAATTGAGAATTATAAGGCCATATGTGTGGCCAAAGGCTTCTCACAGGTATAGGGACTTGACTACAAGGAAATATTTTCCACAGTGGAAAGATATTCCTCGATCAAAAGGATTCTATCATTAACTGTGCAGATGGGGTGGAAGATCCATCATATGGATGTGAAGACCGCCTTCCTCAATGGTGTTGTTAAGGAAGAGATTTACATCAAGCATACAAAGGGAGACATACGACAGGGAGACGCAAGTGCGCAGACTCAGGAGAGCCTTGTATGGTTTGAATAAGGCACCCTGAGCATGGTACACTCAGAATGACACATATCTTAGTGGACTTGGCTTCACCAAAAATGAAGCAGATTCCTACCTATATCACATTGTGGTAGATGGAAAATTTCTTACCTTGGTATTGTATGTTGATGACTTGATACTTACAGGGGATGAGCAATTGATCCACTCTTGCAAGGAGGACCTTGCAACAGAATTCGAGATGAAATACATGGGCTTTATTCATTACTTCCTTGGGCTGGAAGTATGGCAAGGTGATGGTGAGTTGTTTGTGAGTCAGGGGAAGTATTCCTATGAAATACTTCAGATATTTCACATGGAGAATCGCAAACCTATGGACACACCTCTAGCTACAAACTTAAGGAAGGAGCATGGTTCTTCAGGAGAGGCAGTAGATGCTACTATCTATAGGAATCTTGTGGGATCCTTGATGTATCTAGTGAGCACAAGGCCCAACATATGTTATGCAGTTAGTTAGTTGAGTCAAACCATGGTGGAGCTTACCAATTTATATTGAAAGGAAACAAACCATGTGTTATGATACCTCAGAGGCACAACTGAGTATGGGTTATGGTACAAGAGGAAAGAGGGAGTGAAGCTCAAAGGCTTCAGTGATGCAGATTGGGCAGGGAGACCATTAGACAGGAAAATTAATTCAAGTGCTACCATCAGTGTTGGGTCTGCACCTCTTTCTTGGTATATCAGCAAATAGAGGTATGTGGCACTCAACTCAGTAGAGGTTGAATACATGGCTGAAAATCAAGCAACATGTGAGGCTATATAGATTAGGAAAATACTTGTGGGTATTTTCAATCGGGAGATGGATCAAACAGTGATTTATTGTGATAATAAAAGTTGTATCAAACTCTCTGAGAATCAAGTATTTCATGATAGGTACAAACACATTGATATCAGTTACTATCACTTGTCGGATTATGTGCAGAGGATAATTATGATGCTACAATATATTCTAATTGAGGAGTAGGATGCAAATATCTTAACAAAGGTATTGTCAACAGGAAAATTCGAATTCCAGAGGTTGACGATAGGGGTGGTGCAAAATCCCTTTATTGCTAAGAGGGAGTGTTAAAAATTGTAGCAAGAAAGGGTAAATTTCACTTGTGCCTTAGTCAAATTGACTAATTCGATTTTCCACATCAATTGGATGACTTGGATTGCAGTTAGCTAGAGTGACATGGCCTTTTCTACTAGGTAAGTCATTAAATTCAAGTTATTGGATTGGAGTAAAGTTGTGCATGTAGTGATTTCTAAAATTTAGCAATATAGTTCAGTTCTTTTCAGTTGAACTCAGTTAACTGAGCTCAAGTAATTAATCGAGTCATTTTAAGGTAAGTTGAGTAGTAGAATTGTTGTTAACTCAGTGATATCTCAGTTAAACTAGTCAATAAGTTAAAAATAGCCTTGACATGCATGGAATTCGAATTTCCTAGATGGAGTGGAGGAAAAGGCACATTGTAATTATCAAATGCATACTAGTTGAGTTTATAGGCTTGGCAATTTAGCAGGTGATCAATTCCTTGGTAATTGCGCAAGGAAATAGGGAATTTCCCCTATTTTTTAGGAGCTTAATTCCTTCAGGATTGCACAAGAAATAGGAGGTTGAATAAGGTTTGAATTGGCGAAGTGGTAGCAGGATCAGGTCAAGAAGCAGGAGAATAGGTTTATAGTGCAGGGTGTGCTTCAAAATTGAAGCAAGAAATTATAATAGTTTCTCATTCTCATCCGATTAATGAAAAGGAGCCGAGGGTTTTTTCCCAATTGGGTTCCCTTGTAAATCATTGAGTTCTTGTGGTTTTGATGGTTGCATGGCATTACATGTGTTTCTAAGTTGTGATTTCCATTCGGAATAATAGTAGAGGAAATTTGTAATCTCTTGTTTTCAGTTTGAATTCCTCAGCAGTAGAAAATTTCTATTAATTTCTACACGTGTTCCTACCAATAGTTAGAAAAAGTATAGAAACCAGCATTATCCAATCCGATCCACATCTAATTGGATAAAAAAATTAAATATTAACCCCGCAACAATGTCATGCATGATTCTTTGAGCCACTAACCACTAACCCTACACCCCCACATCTATCCCTCCTACTCGACCATAATGAAATTCCCTCTAATAATCAACTCTACAATAGGAAAAGACAAATCCATCCAATCTCAAAGCCTACAACACTCCAAGTTGAGATTAGGAGAATAAACCACATAGAAACTAACCACTTGATGTCAAATCAAAAGGGTGACCCATACACATTGATCATCCAAGTTTAAATCAAAAGGTGATCAAAAGAAACTACAAAACTATGCAAATATAAAGAGGAAGCATTCACCACAACTCCAATTGCTTTACAATGTTTTTAAGTCCAAAAAATTTCATTCCAACAATAGTTCATTCTATTACAAAGTTCAAAACTAATGGATTTGACCTCATTACAGTAAGACAAGCTCCAACACACGATGCACAAACATCTTGTGACTAAAAAGATTATCATCCCATGAACATTTCAAGATTGTAAGAAGAGCTTCATTACAATGGGACATGAAATCCTAAACTATTGATCCAATTTTCCATCTCAAACCCATTCAACCGCGAAAACTAAGGTAGAATGCCCATTTGATATTTAAAAAAACAAGAAATTTTGTTGTAAGTTAAGATAGTCCTCTTCTAATATTAAGAGTAAATTATCCAATTCAAACATATCTCTCCATATTTAAGGAGTATATGTAAGTAAATTATATGCTTATGCAAAAAATATCTGAATGTTATTCATATATAATTGAATTGATATTAACATATAAAGAAAAACAAAGTAAATAATTATAAATTTAAAGTGACTTCCAAAGAAATTATGCAAAAGAAAATATATTTCGTTGTTTATATTTTAATACAAAGTTAAATTTGTATGAAGTGTATCATTGTTTGTCCCAAGTAAGATCATTAGTAGGAAAAATTTATGTGAGCTATCAATATAACAATATGTACAAGTCCAAAATGATAATGAAGTTATGTAAGAAATCGTCTTAACATTTCTATTCATAAAATGTATTTTCACAATGTCATGAATCAAATCTTACCACAAATAAATCTATAGTATGAAGTATGTCTTTTGAAATCATAGCATAAAATCATTCTCAAATCCTTTTAATATTTATAGTCATAAAATGTTTTTTCATAATGGCATGAGTCACATATTATTAAGTGTTTATTTTAAAATCATCGCATAAAATAAATTTTCCATTTTTTGGAGACTACACTATTTCATTTTGTAATTAATGTTTGGAGAAGCTATTTTCCTAACTCAACTTGATCAATATAGAAATAAGCTCAAGTTAGAAGTATTAAAAATATTAAAATAACATTCAAAATCAATCTACAAGCATCCAAAAATATTTTCTTTTGAAAAAATACATGTTGCTTAAGAGATCTGTCTTATTTCCAACGAGAACGATTATAACATCTCTAGCACCTTCTGCTTGTATTTGTTGCAACCACATTTTTAAGTTCGAGAAGGATTTGCGATCTACACAATATTAATGAAATTAAAAACAAAGCTAATAAATTATTCCTTCTTAATCACGAAAATGGAAACAAACCTCATTGATACAACATACACGAGAAATTTTACTTTGCAACTCATGACATTAGCAAAAAATTGCATCTAATGAATAAGTTAAAAAGCTAGTTAACCGTTACTTTTACTCTTTTCATTGTTCCAATTAAATGACAATACAATCGATATTTCAATAAGGATTAATTTCAGTGAACCATTTGATTTTTCTTATTTTCTTTTTCCAATGTGAATCTCTCACAAAAATGGTATAATAACAACATCCAATTACTCTTTTCATTGTTCCAATTAAATGACAATATAATTGATATTTCAATAAGAATTAATTTCAGTGAACAATTTGATTTTTCTTATTTTCTTTTTCCAATGTGAATCCCTAACAAAAATGGTATAATAACAATATCCAATATAATTATTCGCAAATACATATGCCCAAATATAATCAAGCATTGATATGACAACATCCAACATAATTATTCATTAATACTTATGCCAAAATAGTTAAGTATTTATTGATGATGATGATAAATGCAATTAGATACCGAAATATAATCAAACATTCATATAACAACATCCAACATAATACTTCACTAATATGTATGTTGAAATAATCAAACATCCAATTATTAAGATGATAAACACAATTAAATAAAACATTTTCTTGCAACACTATTTGGAGCAACCAAGGAGGAAATCATACAAATTACAAATAAATATTGTTAAACATGATCAATTTGAAAATAATATAGTAAGATATTTGTGAAGTGTAGACTAGTTAATTTGTTTGAGATTTAATTTTCATAGATTTAAAATTTATAAGTAGAGATTGAAGTTGGAAGTCACCTGGCTTTAATCATACTAACAACATTTGCACAAATAATTATTTCATCAAACATTGATCTTGACCATCACCAAAGCTCAGCACAATTAAAAGAAAAGAGAAACAACGTTACTTAGTGGAAAAATTGACCATTTACTTCAGTTTACTATGTGGTGGGCCCTCCAATGACTTAAGAAAATATATAGGCACTCTTGCTTTGTCCACACAAGATCTTGCTTAGGAAGGATATACAATCTCTTTCGTTCGTAACGAAAGCAGATATATGGGCGCTCCTTTGTGCGTGCCACCGATTCATCACCTTCTTAAATTTACATAATCAATACTTTGTGACCGATGGTTTCTTCCCACACCTTGCCACTACAACATTTTTTCATATAGAATACGATAAAGTTAGCATGCAATATAATATTGTAACCTCAATGTATCCGTTGTTTATGCAAAATGTTTTCAAACACGTGAACGTGCTCATCTCTAAATTCCCATGCAATATAAGTTACACATTCTTATTGCTACTCGGCATATACACCACTATTCCACATAACAGAAGTCACACATGATCTCGCAATAAAGTGACACGACGTTAGTGTTATTTGGAGCACACCATGGTTCGATGAGAAAGTCACACGGAGTCGACTCTATAATGTATGGAGCCACTCCTTAGCACGACCGTCTACAAATTATGAGCAATAATGAATAAAAGAAAGTAGGATCCAAAGATGAAAATAACATCTGATGTCGAAATAGCACCCTCAAGGTAAATGATTACTACTCACTAGGACGAAAACAATGCACATATGTAAAGGTTTATTAGAATAAACTTGAAATTTAATGTAAATATTAAATAATTTACACTAAAATAAAGAATAACTTTATATTTTATATTGTTGTAAATATATAAATATGTCATCTATATATAATAATTAAAGAGATCCAATAAATGATAGTTATGACAATTAGACAACTAATAATAGTAAGTGAATTGAAAAAAAAGCGTGTTGGAAAATACTAACACTAGCATTTCTTTAACTAAAATTTAGGAAGAAAATATATTAAAAAATTGGGCCCTAGTAATAAGCCCTACGAAGTACCCAACTGCAAACTCTCATAAGCAGAGAAAATCTCGTAGGAAAGAATCCTTCTCAACAAAAGCAAAAAAGGCATGGTTCAAAAGGGCATCGAAGTTGAAAATATAGATCTCACAATGATCCATTGAATGACAATAATATAACCCCTATGGATGATAAAAGCTCCAATTAGAGAGAATGACCAAAAATTTGAGAAGAGGTCTCATTGCAGTGGCACAAGAAAGATGAACATTGACAACCACCATATAAATATTTTAGAAAAATAGAATTATATGAAGAATATAACACAGGATTCAAATAGAAACAATCAGCATCAACAATCAAACAAACAATGAGGTATGTAGACACTAAAAGGTCCAAACATAAAGTATACCAAAGTTTGTAAAGAAAGTTAAGAAGCCCCGAGTTATCAACGTCATCAAAGATCCATGTAACTTAGCTTGGAGGAAAATAAATTACATAGCACAACACTCCCCCATTAATTTCTTTGATTGTAAAAGTTGATCAAGTACCATACGACAACACTCTTGAAAAAGTTTGAACAATGTCACCATCAATGCTAATCAAACAAAAGTAATGAAATAATATCAATACAACCATCCAATTCATTAAACAAGCTACAAAATTGATGTCAAAAATATAATCATAATGACCAATCAACTAACAAAACAACAACAATAGGAAGTCTATTTCCATTAAGATAGTCTTTGTCATCATCAAACTTCCACCTCTACCCCACCCCAACCCTTCCCCCACCCTTTAAACAAAGTTGAGGGAGAAACAAGAATCGAAGCTCAGTTGATAAATAGCTCAATCTGATATTATCAACCATCTCGTCAATTTGCACAACATAGTCAGCAGGGGTATGCTCTTCCAATAACTTAGTCTAAACTTCATCAGCAACAACATCTACGTAGACTTAATAGGTCCATATGTAGGTAGTAAGGTAGTAGAAATATTGATACATCTAAAGTCCTCCTTCAATGTAGCCCATTTTGCTCAATAGTTGGGACCCAACACTAATAGTGTGCTTCTCAAAGCTAGGAGAAATAATATCATTAGTGACCAATAAAGCATGTGATGAAACACAAACATCATCATTAGACATATTAAAAGTAGTGGGGCCGCAATTAAGTTCACCAAAGAAGGAACAAGTAATAGGTGAGTGTGCCAGCTCAACAACAATACTCTTCTTCACAACATCTTATAGTAGAATAACTTCTAGCTTAAGGTTATGAGTTTTGGAAGACCTAAGTAGTCTCATTCTTGTAAGTAAACTATGTTAACAAGAGATCATAATCTTATTTTAAGGCTTGATATTTATCAGAACAGCTATTGTTATTTCCTTGAAGAGGGGTAGCTTCTTCACAAAACATATCATGAAAGACTTGTAAGTAGGAAATATCTTTACTCAGTTAAGCATTAGTCTCCTCCATCCTACATATTTCCACCTTAAAGGAAACATTTTCTGAATGACAGAGAGCCTTATCTTCCTTCTCCAAAGTATCATGATGGTCAACTTTGTTCTCAAATTGGCCTACAATATTATGCAAAAAATATTCCAATGTTTTCCCCAAGGCATCAACCAACCCAATTTTTCTCAGCCATATTAGTTTGGAAGAGAATAGCTTCGCCCTTCAATTGATTCCTCGGTTATTCATTTTATATATGACAAATGGAAATGACACACTACAAGGTAATGAACTCATTAAATTAATCAAGAACCTTCTCATTACTAAGTCACTACAATATTTAACCCAACTTGATAAATTATTCACAACACCAAGTCAATTAAGACAATTGAAGAACCCTCCCATTATGAAGAATGGATTAATTATGGACCTAATTCTACCATTATTTAGAGTGGTTGTTAGAACAATTGGTTTAGTTTTATTATTTGGAGTATAATACGATCTCAAGCATTGAAAGAATAAATTTTCTCCAAAGCTTGACACTTTTATTGCAGTATCAAATCCTTGACAAATTTGGATTGCAATTTCAAACCCAAATAGGAAATTTGATGCCTTTATTAATAAATTTCCCAATCCTAGCCTAAGATCCTCCTTAGAGGGTATTAAACAACCATGATTTGTATTTGTTATGAAGAAGAGAAAAAGAGAACAATGTGACAAACAAAATAATTGTACTGCAACCTGCACAGGTAGCACAAACGTCACCTCAATCTTCCCATATATGATCTAATCAACTCTGGTCTTTGAGTTATAATGTGGGAGGTTAATTTTCCACAACGCTTCGGACGCAAACTAACAAGATCTGGACACACCAATGTATCTCTCTCAAATCTGACCCACAACCTGAGCTAATTGGCCACGATCTCAAATGGTTGGATTTTCCATACGTCTTCAACCCACGATTTGTGGGTTGCTTTGATTTGATCTGCACAATCTACAACTATCTCTCAAAAAATATGAGCTCAAAACACCCTATTTGATATAAGCAAGAAGGGCAGGATGCACCTCTTCTCATATCATGAAAAAATCCAGGATTCATCCTACTTATAAATAAATTTACACTAAATAAAAAAAATCAAAAAGACTAAATTTACATTTAATGTTTTTATATTGAATATAAAAAAAAAAAAATCCTTCCTATATAATAATGGATAACAAATCGATGAGACTTAGTGTTAGGCATAGATGGTTATGAATAAGGAGAATTATATGAACTTACAACTAATAAGAAGTGACTCATTGGTAAAATGAGTATTGGAAGATATCAAAACTAAAATAATTTGTAAAATAATATGTGAAGGTGAATGGAGAAGTGTTGATAAAATCAAACATGGATGGTTGTAACTTATGAAAATCCATGGTATGTGAAGGTAAATAATTGTACAAAAGGATGAATAATTGACGATGACCATTTATAGGCAACAGAAATACTAGTTCATAATCACCAAGCCTGGTGTCAATCCCATGACTTCTGAAGATGAACCTTGAGTTCAATCCCATGACTTGTGAAGATGAATAATGGTGATACGAAAGAAAGCAGGTTAAGGATTTAGAAAGTAGTTTCTCTATTTTTTTGGTCATCTAGTTTTGAGACATGAGAGAGTTTGCGTGAGGATTGGTGATTGTACTCTTGTATTAACTCTATTTTCATATGGTCATATTTTATCTATTGGCGCTATTCACCATCTTGTGTGCTATTTTTCACATTCGAATGTTATTCTCTACCTTTTCGTTGTTGTTTTGGGGTGTTATCATTCTTTCCTTCATTGCCATTTAATGTTAATATATGTAGGAGTGGAACAATTAGATAGTAGAGTAAGACCATGTGTGAGCATTTTTTCGCATGGTGCATGGGAAAGAACTTTGAAATCTACAATCAAAATAAAAATGACATATGGTCCGTTGCTTTTTTATGTTAGATGTATTTAGAAGGATGGATTTGTTCCCAGCCACTCATGGAATTTAAATACCTTTCATTGCAAGACAAATTATTTCAATATGATTATCTATGTATATTAGGTTAGCATTGCATATTGTCTCCAGAACCAACCCATAACAAAGGAAATTCTTTATGTGGTAGAGATCGAGATGCCATTAGATATTACATAAATGTTGCATAATAATTAATCCTATGACTTGGTTTAAATATAGTTAAATTACAATTAAAAGCAATAAAGTCAAAAATTTCATAAAAAAGACAAAAATTTCATTAATAATGTATATTAATTAAAGCTACAATTAAAAAAAATTGATTACTATAAATATAGCCTTAAAATGCACCCTAATCAAATATTTGGGTATTCTATAGAGTTACCATCTTTATTGTGTGCGTTGTCTATTTGTTGTATTATTGCTCATCTTTGTGCTTTCAGTTTGAATACCTTATTATTTTAATAAAATAAAAAAGCGAACCAAATAATTAATCTTTAATTTACTACATATCTATTCTAGAAAATCTTATACAAAGGAAAAAGATACACGAAAAAAAAAAAGTCATAAACCATTTGGGATAAAAAAGGGAGAAAATGCCAAATTTATGGACAGAGGCAATGAATACCTACCCCACACAAAGCATTAACTGCTGCATAAGACAATATATGTAGAGCATTTACTGTGACATGGGTATACTTGATGAATCACAATATTCAAGTTGAGCGTAAGTGTTTGATATATAGGTCATCACGTTATGAAGTAATTAGAATTTTACCAACTATAGTACATTTGATAGTATTAAATGTTGCGTAGTGTGAATATTGTCGGAGTTGTCTCCGTCTGATATAGGAGAGGCTCGCCTTAAAGTCGAATTTGTCTCGTACATATGCCTTGGTGATTATATATATATTTTTTAGGAGTTGTTTGTAGAAGTGCAGAATTGTCAGGACTGTCAAAATTGGTGGAAATTTGGGTAAAAAAATTTTAAAAATCTTGCAGTAACAATGTTTGAATCATGTTGAAAATAGATTTAGTACCATCAAAAATCTCAAAAGTACCCAAAATAATCAAAAATCTCTAAAGCACCCAAAATATTGAAGTTTAATAGCTATAATCTATATTTACAGAAATCCCTGCATCATGATTTTTTTAAATTTAAATTTCCTTTAAAATTGAGATTGTTCAAATAAAATTTCAAGTACCAGTCAAACAAAAATTAAAACAATACATTATTTATTTATTTATTTATTTTGTTTTTGTTTATGACAGATAACTCATATATTGTTTATACGAATAACTACATTATTTTTTGTGAGGCTTCCATCTGTTTTTTGGAAGCCTGGAACCCTTGCTATCACGATCACGATCACGATCACTAACTATTCTGTTGCGGAACCCTATTTATGGCATACCTATCTGTGGTTCCACCGAGTAACGAGCTCAGGAAAAGTGATATCAATGTAATATCATAGATAATATCATAGACATGTATTATCATAGACATGTATTATGTGTGAACATTGCTCCTAAAAAGCTATCATCCAGTGACTCGAAGCCCTTGCCCTTAAAGTGGAACATTAACACCCTCATTCAAGTATCTGATTCTCATTCCATCTGAGGCCATTCGTCATGTATAAATTTTAAATGGTTGGGATTTTATCCTTTGCCATGTGACTTGTTTATCCATTCAGCGTGCATTAAAATTCTAAATTTTTTATGGATACCATTCATTTGAATGTTGGACTAAGCAAACGCTACTTATATTCATATTTTATTTTTATTTCACAACATGAGCGAGGATTGATGGAAATCAAGGATAATTGATAATCAATACATACCAATTCATTAGATGGTGGTTGAAAATTGGAAGCTATGGGTTGGATTTCTTTTATTAAAATATTATTTTTCGCTTTTCTAAATCTTTTATTAAAATTTTATTTTTCGACTTTTGAAAAATATTAAATCATGTTTTATTTTTGCAACTACGACTTTTCAAAAATAGTAAATCATTTTCCATCAATTAGTAATCATTCATATATATATATATATATATCTTTCCAAAAATAGTAAATCACTTTCCATCAATTCGTAATCATATATATATGATGGAAAATAACTTAACATGTCTTTAATCAATTTCAATTGTTTAATTTATAATTTTATCATCAATATTATTGTTATTATTTCTATTATCCTTTTTGTGATATTATTATATTTATCGTTAAACAAAAAATTCAAGTCTCTCAATTATGAGGCTCAATCATGTCATGTAATTCCCCTCAGTTGATGCATAAGTTACTCTCTGTCTCTCTTAATGGATTCATTCATCTCTCTCTTTAATGCTCTTACGAACCTCTTACACTCTCTTACACACTTTAATGACTCGTCATAAAAAGATTCATTTTACACCTCCTTAATGCATAAGTTTTCTTCTTCCCTAAATGCATAAGTTACACTCCTCTCCTTTATGGCATAAGTTACCCTTCTATTTTGGCATATGTAACTTGTCCTAAAGGTATAGCAGTTACTCCCTCATGAATCTGACCTTATTTTTCTTCCTATATATTTGTGCCTTGCATCCTCACTTGACACACTTGTGCTTGTGAAACGAGAATTCGAACTTGAGAAAGAGAGAGTTGGAGAGTCTAGAGGAAGATTGAGAGAGAGAGAGAGCCTTGAAGAGCAAGAGTAGATCTTGGAGAGCCATTGTTTGCATTAGCTACTGTTATCAGAGATCTTCTTCAGATTTGGGTGAACTTCTTCATTCTCTCATTGTACTTTGTATCTTTGTTGAACAATTGATTTCTAATATAAGAAGAATTTGGTTGGGTTTTCCCCTTGTGTGTTTTTCCCTACTCGTTGACCTAACTTCTCTATGTCTCATTGAGTTCTATGTTGTCTTCCATTGTGCATATGGTTTATATGGTTTATATTCTATCTACAATTACTTAACTTATTTTGCAGCATAAAGAAGTATTGGATTTAAGTGATTGTAACAGTATTGAACATCAAAATTTCAACAATCATACATTGCATTAACTAAACCAAATAATTACATAATAAGACTACACCCAATTAAATGCATGAAAAATAAAACTAAATTAGTTTAAAACATAAATTAATTTCTTTTTCAAATGTTAACTTTATAAAATACAATTTTATTTTTACTCAATCAAAAAAATAAATTATTTGAATTCATAACACGACTTTTTTATAAATTGGAAATGTTCCACGGAACTTTAATGAAAGAGTACATGGATATAGACATATTTTGAGAGCATGTGAGTAGCCCTTAAATGTTAGGAGACATCAAAAGGGCCATTGATGTCCTTAACATCAAGCGTTCTTAACATCCAAACATAAAATTTAATATATTTTTTTAAATATATACACATTATAGAATTAAAGCGATGATATATAATTTTAAATTAACATTTAAAATAAATTATACAATTTTAAGTATATATATAGCGAATATGAAAAAAACTTAAATTTTATCACTATTTTAATATTTTCAACCAAAGGATTTTATTTTTTTTGTAAATTACAACTGTAGATTTCTATTAATATCAAAAAAGAGGATCACTTAGATATAAATTGGTATTCATGGGACTTCCATAATACTGTTTAACAATCAATAGACAAAAAGACTCAAAGTATAGGCACTTTGTAGTGGCCTCCAAAATACAAAAACTATGTTTTGCAGTCCAAGAGCTAACTATGGGCACTTACACGTGACATATGAAAAACAAAACACATAAAACATATGCTGCCAAGTCCAAGAGTAACCCATTATTAAACACCATCATCTAGTAGGTAAGAAATACCAATAGACAAAAAACAAGTAGATATCCAAAAACCAATTGTAAAAACAAGTAGATAGCTGCCAAATTTGTTAAGTACATCTTGAGAAATGGAGATCAAAAGATAGACAACCATATTGGACATGTTAATCCAATATTATCACTGGAGAAAGCGTGGGAGAGTGTGCATCTAAATTTTTCAGTGGAAGGACAATGTTTAAAGGAGGAGCATTGATGACGTATCATTCTCCTGGTGGTCGTTGATTCAGTATCCAAGTCAGAATCTATATATTTCTCCACCTGATTCAGTTTGGCCACTATATCGTCAATGTCATACCTGATATCCCTCAAAATTATTTTAATATCCTCTTGACTAACGGAAAGCTTATATTTATCAACTTGTTTGTCTCGTATTACCATACTTAAAAAAGTTTCCATTTTTCGGTGAGTTGTGACGAAGTGAAGGAAGTGTAATCTTATTTTCCTGAACTTTCCAGGATCAGGTACCCATTTCAAAGAGTTATTTTCGATTTCAGAATCAGAGTGATAGATTTGATCCCCAAAATCCCTCGCTTCAAGTTGTAAGATCTCCTTTCGAACTTCAAGAGGGGCCGAATAAAAAAGTGTGGCTATTGACTCCCATCTAGTGATGGTGCCTTGAAGAGGAGCCACTCGAGGTTCCACCCAATCGACTGGGAAATCATTGTCGCAGGGTCACCATCGTCGAGAACCTGGCAGGAAAACACGAAACCCATACTAGAAACAATTTACAAAGGGCCTTGCTACAAGCTTTACGAGGTAGCCATAACCAACTGAAGAATTTCTAGTGGAAATAACTTTGTAAAAGGACCACCAAAGACCAAGACCACTAATGTGACAAAATTCCCAACATTGTAAGGAGCGACAAAAGACACGAAGTTGCAGTAGAAGAGCTGCCCCCACACTAGTATACTAGACTTAGAAATGAAAATAACTTCCAGACATGGAGTAATTCCTAAGCCCAACATGACGAGAAAACATAGTCCAGAAAGCTCGCGGGGTTACAAAGGTCGAAAGAACAGAAACCTAACAAAGTGTTATTAGTAGGACGGAACAAGGGGTGAGAGGGATCATACAGAATATAAAAACCAAACCAAGAATATACCTTGAAACTAAACCCCATTGACCAACACAGGACAATGATAAGAAATGCCACCTGGATCAAAATTCTGAGAGATTGTTGAAGGGAGGACAACAACCAACTCGAAACAAGGCCTTGAACCTGAGATATGAATAAACGGGACAAAAAACATGTATACCATAAGGGAGAAAACAAATCAAGAACGATGTAAAACTACACTCTACACAGACAAGGGATATGGAATTACCCAAATATACAGGGTTGGGGAAGTTCAAACAAGAGAGTGTGTTAGGCAAAGGGTCGAAAGGCACTACAATTTAGACCATTCCGCCACTATAACCTTTTGAAGAGCAGAGAGCGATGAAGCATCTACCCATTGTGAGAGGAGCACTTAAAGACTCCAAAAACCTATTATTTGCCACCATGGGCTCACGTAGTACTGTGTATAAATAACGTACAACATACATACCCAATATCCACACTTAAAACATGGTTCCTTAATTTTCCTTTTCCATAGCCAGGTGGATACCAAGCACCACAGTTCTGCGATCCCAATAAAAATATCCAGAGTGATGTAATAAATGGACAATGGACATTCCCTGACATACAGTACGATGGCTTGCAATAACCAATCCTCCCCGGGGACGAATCTCCATGCTTACATTATCAAGGGATGGTTCGAATGATGAGACAATAATCCAAATAACTTCCTTAAGCTCATGCATGTGGCATTTAAGAAGAGTGATCGCATGTTGGTGCTGCCCATGGTGGGAGCTCGCAACATGCCACATGGTGCGCATGTTGTGCCATGTGGAGAGGCCATCTCTCTCCTTGAGGCCCTCCACCTCCCATCCCACACAAAACCTTTGCATTCCAATGATGCCCTCTGCCAAAAAAAGTGATTTATGAAAAAAACCGCCAGACCAATACTACCTGCCTGCTTCATGTTAACATGAGAGACTAGGAGCAGCCTCATCTAGGAAATGAGGTTGAGGACTGAATTTATCTTGGTTTACCCTGAGGAGGACTTCCTAGAATCCTTGTTGAGTAAAAAACTGATACCATGGAACGTAAATGGATGTGTCCTCCTAAGCTACCCAAATTCGCCAAAGCATCTACCACCTTGTTTTCGTCCCGACGAGTGTGTTGAATAATCGCATAATCAAACTTGCTTAGAAAAGTTTCGATACTAAATACCAAATAATGTAGGTGCCAATATCGAGTGAAATTTATCCAATGAGTTGCCTGTTAGAATTGTGTTTGCACAACTAATCACTAGTTTAGAGTCCCCATTGATGTACATCAACAAGTATCCTTCCCTAACTATGATTTGAAGTCCTCTATCCAATGTTTTGAACCCCATTAGATTGTTTCTAGTCATCCCAAATGAAAAATAAAATGCACGGATAAGATCAGAAGCTTCATCCTTGAAAATTCCCCCGAGCTTAGCGTCGCTAGGGTTACCCTTTGAAGCCCCATCGAAGTTGAGTGCAATAAAATCCTTAGGAGGAGGAGAGAACAATTTATCAATCAATATTTATTTTTTGAGCGACCTAAGCAGGAAGGTTGAGAGATCTGGACCTTTAATATCCAGTGTCTTGAGAATTGGTGTCTTGTGTTCATCAACTAGTTCATATTGTCTTTCGAAGGGAAGCACTAACATTATATTCTCATTTTCTTAATTATAATGTCCTGTAAAACTATAATGGGCCTGGATTTACCTTAAAAAAGATGGTGATTTGGATTCCTCTCTTTCCATAAGTTCCACAGTGTAAACACTAGGATTAAGAGTCAGACTTCCATTATAAGTAGATGCTTAAATTTTCTCCTAAACCATCTTATAATCGATGTTTTTAAATCAAATGCGTGAGGTAAGATTCGAAAAATATTATTAACAAAATCCCACACTTTTCTCGTGTAAGAGAAATTTAGTAAAGTGTGGTTTATTGATTCCTCATCTTGTAGACACAAAATGAATATTGAGGGACCCTCGAAACCTCTCCTACGCAAACATTCCCAGGTGAGTGTATGACCCCAAGCTATCATCCAAAGAAAGGTTGATATTTTCACTCATCTATAGTCTTACCAAATTCTGAGCCATGGTATGTCCTCGTGATAAACTATGGAGTCTGCTAAGGAGGAATAAGCTTCTTTTACTGTGAATATTCCAGATGGTTTTCTTCCCCATTGTAGTCGATCCTTCCCTTTAGAGATTCATAAAATTATTTTAAGAATTATTTCATGTAAGTCTTACCAAGGGAGGTTTTCCCCGAGGGACTCCCGATCTCCCACAATTTTCCATTGTCGCCATCCTTGTTCCTATGCGTCACTTCTGTAGAAATCTTCCACTTAAACAAATCCTTGTGCCTGATTCCATTCCCTGATAGATTGAAGATGGTTGTTATTCAACAATTTTGGAAATTGTTTATAAGGGTCTTCCCAGAATAGAGTCGTTCTACCTCCTCGGATCTCCTAAAACTCCAAATTTACAACTACATACCTAGATTCTTATGGCCAATTCCAAAGCATGAATCCCTTTGTTATTCCTTTATAATCCAATCTTTCCTTCTGTGAGTTCAAGGGTTGGTATTTTCAAAGCCATATTTTCTTCTAGAGTTGGGGTCCCCTTGAATCTACAACCACCATACCTTCATAGTGTAGGCTTTACTAATGAGAAGAGGGTCTCGAATACCTATACCACCATTCCTCGTGGGGGGAATTAGATTTTTCCATCTGACCAATGCCCACTTTTGAGTTTTAGCTGAGCCTTTCAAGAAGAAATGTCTCCATAATGTCCTCAATTGTTGGCACACCGTAATTGTTTTCAGTATGAGCCTACTTGGAAAATTTAGGGTCATGTAAGTCCAGTTGTTTATCTTTCTATGAGGACATTCCAATAAGTCTTCCCAAGTGTAGGCTATTTTATACTACAAAACCAGTGGAATCCCAAATATTTAGAAGGCAAATTATCTCTATTGAAGCCATCAATATGGCTAAGCCTTATCCGTAGCAAATCTGGGCAATTGAAGATTTTTTTATTTTATTTTTTAGTTGATTTTATTACAATACCTGAGGCTACCATAAAGAGTTCTAACATTCAACCTATTCTTCTTACTTCTCTTCATGTCAGTAGGCCAAATAATATTACATCAACAAAAAATTGTTGATGGTTGAGTGGAAGGTCTACCCCATACAGAAAATACAATAAATGATTAAAAAATGATAAATTTTAAACATAGGCTATACTTAAATATGGTAAAAAATAAAATTCATTAGTATTCATAATGTTTTAGAATTGAACACTTTTTTTAAAAATCCAACTTCCATCTCTTTAATGTACTCATACGAGCATGGTTTACATGAGAAATATCCTTTAAAAACTAGGGATTGGCACTTTTATATAGAGGGGGGGAAAATAGAAAAAGGAGGAGAGTGTGAGAGATAAATATATACTCAAGTTGCATAAAGGTTTCAATTTTATAAAAAAGAAATTTTTTAAAATATAACTTCTATATTTTTGAATTATTATTAAGGAAATTAAGTTGAGTTGGATTCGGAAAATTTAGGCATCTTGGGTGATTAATTTACTTAAAATTTTATTGAATTAGATAAAATATTTATTGTATAATTATTTTCAAAAATATTTATATTGATTAAAAAAAGAGATAATCAAATAAGTTATTTAAAAATAATTCATTTTATATTATTTCAATATTATTTTTGATATTATTTTGTTATTATATTTTTCTTTTTTGGTATTTGAGTGCAAGTTTTAACATTGATCTCAAATGTAAGCATAATATAATCAAAATACACACTTATTTATTGATATCATTGCTAAAAAGGTTGGGTTTGTGGTAATAATTATAAGTATAGGAGAAGGCTAGGCGAGTTTTGATAATTAAATAACATATTAAATATTTTATAATATAAAGTTTGTTTTGTTTGTTTGTTTGTTTGTTTGTTTAAATATTATCAAAATATTTTGAGTACAAAGTTGTTACATCTAGTCATATGTGAGAATTCACATTTCCTCTCGGGAATTCAGGAGAATCCATCAAATTTTATTATCAGAGACATCAAAAATATAGAAAAACAGACCTTCTGGATTGACTGTACAAAACATAGGTGGAATCCAAATATACAAGCACACTAGAGAGCCATTAAGAGTCAGAAGAAGAAATGGAAGCTCAGACCCTCACATTGGAACCATGAGGTGCATCAGTATCAGTGTCACAATGGAGATGCCCTTCTACATGGTCTAGTCATGCATCGAGCATATCCATGGAGAAACTTTGGTTCCTCAACATCATTTTAATATCCTCCAGTGCAGCAAAAATTTTGTACATTTCCACTTGTTTATCTTTCAATATCAAGTCAAGCAAGGTCTTCATTTACGAGTGTAACACATTATAATTGAGGTATTGTTTTCTCCATCCTTTGGTGTGTGTGACTAAGATCAAGAACCCAACACGATACCTCATCAAGTATCTCAGAGTCAAAGTAGGATTTCTTCTTGGCACACACCTTAGTTTCCAATTTTTTTATTTCATATTGGGTCTCAAGTGGCATTGCATTGAAATAAGTCACAGTCGAGCCCTTGGAAAAAATTTGTGCCCTACATTATCCCTGCAAGCTATTTCCGCCACCACACCTCCTATATAGCATGTGTTTTCTGAGAGGCATGATGAGAAGGCTATTTTTGAAACTCTCTATGTACAATGAGTGACCATAACTAGAAGACTGACAAGAATATCCTCCTGAAAAAAATAACACTAGCAGTATACAAATTGGCCTTATGACCAAATTCGTGACAACACAATTGACAGCAACATAGACCAAGAGTCAAACCACAACTCTACAAATCACAGGGGTAATGAGATCCTCCCCGGTTTAAACATATAACAACCTATAAATCCAGACATACAAAACCATAAACACGTCCAAAGACAAGACATTCCACACTTATACCCTGTTAAACTGAACCAGGAGGGAAACGCTACAAGAAACAACTTAGAAAAACTAGACATCATGAAAAGCATCAAAATTCGTCTTGGTGTAAACACAGGCTTCTCATGCCAAGACAAGCCAAACCACCGACCAATTTTCACCAAATCCGCCTCAAACCCCAACACAACAGGATTAACTAGAAAATTAACAGGGACGAGACTAATATAACTAGAAATAATAACAAGCAAACCAAGAAAATTTTGGAGGGAAGAAACATGTCCATTCATGCCTACGTTGACAGTGGATAACATTTGTCGACTTCCTATACTATTCTCTAAAGCTCGCACAAAATTCACTTCTCGCCAACATAAATTCCCTGCCCACCTCCACTTCTCCATCTCTGGATGAAAACCAAGCCTCTCAGCACTAGTGCCAAGCATACACACACGTAACACTCTCTCTGCACATGGGTTAGGTGAAAATACCATATGCAAGGAGGTCGGATCCTCAACCTCATGCTTTCCCCAACCACTCGCACTTACCACCAGGAAAAAGGCCACCTTAATCAACCCTCTGAAAATATTTAAATCCATCTGTGAAACTACATGTGAATTCATGCCAGCAGTGAACCATGCTCCTTGTTATTCTCAAGTCGGCAAGGTAGTAGGCTCGTCCCCCAAGACCACCCTTTTGATCTTCGTGCACACCTTAATTTGTGAAATATAAAGTTATAAGTAAGGGATTTATTACAAATGATATTTTATAAGTAGATTAAGATTTATTAAGAATTTTTAATTGGAAATGTTTTAATAATTTTAAAATAAAAATGTATTTTATCAATAAAATTTTAAAAAGTGATGAGAAACAAAGAGCAGTACAATTTTCATTAGACCATAAGTAAGAAAAACTATCTTTCATTACCATGTTAGATAAATAATAAGAATCAATCTAATTTAGTGGAGTGAGATTCAACAGTTTATGTCCCAAAACACAATTATTTAACAAAACCAAAATAAATAAATAAACATGAACTCAATATTATAGTGCCGATAAATTGACTAGTGCATAGGTTTTCCACATCCCGAATCCATAAATAAATAAATATTACTATTCAAGAATAACCCCTTAATATTTAATAATGTATGGTGTTAATAAAAAAACAACCCACCCTTTTTTAGATCACTAGGTACATATTTACAATTATTTCTTCAACAAGAGACACAATCCATGCATTGATAAATCCACCCTTTGCAAGTATTCAAATGACTTCTTAACTTAACGTATCCTCGTAGCAGCCTTTAAAACAAATTGTGCCTTTAATGGATCTTATGTTCAACAAAATTGATCATTCCATACAAGACAAAATCCCTAAGTAAGCACTCATATAACTAGATCAAAGATTATAATGACAATGTTTTGACATGGTTAAAACACTCTAATATGGAAATAGTCTATGACCCCATCAATCATGGCCACTTGAGGCAATTGATGAAAAAGCAATATGTGTACCTAAGAGAGTTTCCAGCAATTGAGCATCATTAAATGACTCTTCATGCTCTTTAAATAGGGATCATGAACTAATAAGTGTTAAGCCACGAAGCAATGACCATTAACATCAAGGATGATTTGGGTTATCATATCACTCTCTTCCTAGAACATACCATGAACATCAAATTAGATAACTAAAAATGCCTATTAATTCATACTAAAGAAACATACTTTTTCCTAAAGACGCATTAGACCAAGTTGATCTTAACTAACTCCTAATTTTTCAAATATCCCAACATTTTTCCTTAAGGAATATTTGGGATAGGATTGAATGTTTTACAAAAGTGACACAATAGGATAAGGAAGGAGGCATTATAGCCTATCCCCCCTCATTGGCAACTTCGTAAGCTCGTAACATAGATCGAAGTTTGGAAAACATCACTTCTGTAAGAGAATTTTGGCTTTTTGAATTTGAGCATTTGTAAGACAAATGAGCACTTCAAGAACACAATCGTGAATCATATTTCTCATGAAGTGCTTTTGTAGCTCAATTTGCTTAGTACATTGATGTAGAGTTAGATTTTCGACAATATTAATGGGATTGTAATTGTCACACCAAAGAGTGGTCGAATGTTCTCACTCGAATCCAAACTCTGATAGGATCTATTGAATCCACAAAGCTTCTTACTTTCCATTAATCATTTCTCAATACTCTACTTCTTCCATAGAAAGAGAAACAACATATTATTTCTTACAAGACCAAGAGATAGATCCAAAACCAATATTGAGAACATAACTTGTAGTAGACTTCCGACATCAATGTCACTAACCTAATTGGAATCAATGAATCCAATTAACAAAGGAGTCCCCTATGAACTATAATGTATACCAAACTGAATTATACCCCAAATATACTAAATTATATTTTTTGCTACTTTATAATTCCTTTCATGGGGTGTGTACATATACCATTCAATGAGACTAACAACAAAGGAAATATAGAGAAAGATGTGATTCAAATATAAGAGAATATCAGATAATTTAAGGTACAAAGTGGTGTCGATTTCAAATGTAGTACAAATAATAGAAATTTCAACTATAGATTGGAAGGAAGAGGTTGGTTCACAATATTCCATGTTAAAATGGTGAAAAAGGTCAAATGCATACTTAAATAGTGAAACAAAAATTCCTTCCTTGGTTTGCAATAGTCATAGGACAAGAAAATAATACAAATAGCTTAAGTTTGTCATTTTAAATTTCTTTTTAATGCTATATTTCACATGAAATAAAACTTTAGGGTCAATACCAATGAATATAAGGTTATCAACATAAAGAACAAGTATTACGACACGGATTCCTACTTTGTTTGTGTATATAATGCAGTTAGAATGCCATGTACAGAAGATAGTCTCAAGAAGGAAGCTATCCATTTTGGCATACTAAACTCAAGGAGCTTTCTTAAGACCATAGAGATATTTCGTAAGGTGGAAACCATGGTTAGAAACATTCTAAACAAATCCAATAGCTTTTTAATGTAAATTTCTTGTTTTATATCCCCATGCAAGAAGGAAAATTTACCAATAACATGATGGACCTCCCATCTATGTGAGATAGCAATGGCTAGAACACGATGAATGTAATTCATTTTTCCTATGGGGGAAAAGGTTTCATTTTAATCAATGCCTTCACTTGAGAAAATTCATTGGAAACTAAGTAGACCTTATGTCTTTCAACACTTCCATCTAATGCATACTTAGTTATATACATTAATTTGAATCTCACAAGTTATCTTCCTTTTGGAAGAGGTATAAGATCCTAAGTATTGTTTGTCATTAAGGAAAAATGCTTTTCATTGATTGTTGAGTACCAATACGGATGGCTAGAAACTTCTGCAACTAATTATAGATAATGAGTCTTTAAATATTGAGCCAAAAGAGGGGAAGCTTGCTCGAATAGTAAATGTGTATGATGTTGATCTATGGGATCACCAGCAAGATCACTAGATGCTTCTCATGTTGAATAGACCCATATAGGAAGTTGTATTGCTAAAGAGTATTCTAAATTCTCTAATTTTTTGCTCGCTCTTGGTATATTTTCCTATTAATTTTACCTAAACTCCAATTAGAAACTGTTGGAATTACAAAGTTGAATTGTTAAATCTATACAATACAATTGCCTTATGGATTTTCAGGGAACTAGATTCATTTTTGTATTTGTTGAAAATGCAACAAGATGATGGAGCTTAGTGAAATGAAGTCGCCTTCACTAAGTGGGCCCGCAGGCTATTTTTGGCGCAAAGTCTATTTTTAGACTATGTCTATTTTTAGACATATGGATCATGGTCTATGAGTTGCGGGATGATATTTATGGATGATTGGTCGAGTTGGTAAAAATAGATGGACCTCTATTTTTAGACATTGGGCGGTTTCTATTTTTAGACTGTCGAGCTAAAAATAGAACAGTCAAATATTATTAGCTCTTAATAATATTTGGACTATAAACATTATCTTATTCTCTTGGTGCACTTCAGTTTGAGCTACGGATGTGGCCCATGCAGCTGAAAAAGGAATTACGCTATTCCTAGGGGTTTGGTTGAGCTATTGCATGGTTGACTTCAGTTAGACTCATGTGGCAGATTTTTGGTGGAGTTGATTGAGGAGTTGATGGAGTTGCGTTCGGTTTAACTTAGTTGAACTAGTTGTATTTAGTTTAACTGGCTAATACACTAGAGATGAGTTGTGTGAATTAATTATTAATTAATTCACTAATTATTAACTCATTATTCAACTAAAGAACACATCAGTTAACACCAGTGCATGGACAGTTCAGTGAAGACCAGTGGAAGAGATAGGTGAAAGAGCCAGTTTGCTATTAGTTGTGACATTAGTTGTGTATGATATTTGCACACACATTGATTGATATTTCCAATGAGGATTGCGCAGTACAAGCCAAGGGGATTCGAACTTGGATCTATTCATTCTTCATCTTGGATTACTTGTGATGAGGCGGGCGAAGCGGTGGAGGAGGGTTTGAACACCGACGTTCAAAGCGGGCTGGTTGTGTGTAACTTTTGGAGACAGTACTGAGTACTTGTGAGGAGTATTGTACTGAGATTGTTACATGTTCTCTTCCATTATAATATACAAAATAGCTGGGGGTTTTCATCTATAAGCTTTCCCATTACATATTGTGTTTATGTGCGCATGCGACTGTTTCTATTTCCGCAAATTGATGATCAATTGTAGAAGAGGTTATGTGTTATGCATGAATTAGAATTACTGTGTGACCAGGATAATCTTAGTGGATAAATCTTCATTATTCAGCAAATTTCTACATGGTATCAGAGGGAATTGATCATCGGGATCTATTACAGTGATTACAATTTTATTTCAGTAGACAGAGTCTGTAACGGGCCAGGTAGCCTCTGGATCCATCCTTTCTATGAAAGGTGATATATCCAGTAAATTCCCCTACAGTCGATCTCTGTGCTAGAAATAATTTGTTCTCACAGATCCAGAAGCAGTTGAGTTTTGAGCTTGGAATTCGAAATTTGCAGCAGTTTGTTTTCTTGGTGCCGGAGTTGAAATGTCTTTCAATGGTTTGCGACTGGAATATGCCCTTGAGGGCAGTTCGAATTATGTTGCATGGAAGGACAGAATGGAGGTGATATTAGATGATAACGGGCTGAAGGAGTTCATAGATGCTAAGATCCCAAAGCCTACTAATGATGCTCAAGTTCAGGCTTGGCAAAATAAGATGGCGAAATGTCGAAGGATTCTGTTGGAGGGCGTGAAGGATCACATTGTATCCAGCCTGCATGGAAAAGCTTCTCCATAGTTGATGTGGAAAGCATTGACAGATCTATTCCAGAGCAAGAGCGACCAGAGGAAGTTGGCGCTCAAGGATAAACTCAGAAAAATTAAGATGGAGAAAGGCAACAGTATCGCCAAGTACCTCACGAAGTTCACTCAATGAAGATATGAGCTGGGAAGTGTGGGGGTGACTGTTGATGATGAGGACTTGGTGGACCTGGCTCTTCTTGGTCTTCTGAAGAGTTTTCATTCCTATCAGGACTCTGTCAATGGTCGGGAGAAGTTTCCGGGATGGGAGCGACTTTGGTCAAATCTCATGCAAGAGGAGATAAGGCGGACTACTAGGGACGGATCTTCATCAAAGGCACCTGATGAAGAAAATTGCGCTTTGGCTGCCAAAGAAAAGAAGGGGAAGAGCAAGAAAGCTTCTCAGTCTGGTGCGAAAGGCAAGAAGCAAGACATGTCCAAGGTGAAGTGCTTTCACTGTTATCAACATGGACATTATGCCACAAATTGTCCGCAGAAGAAGAAAAATAAGCATGCTGTCGGATCTGCAGCGGGAGAGGCATTGGCCTCCCAATTCGAGCTGGATTTTTCGCTGATCGCATGCTTGGTCTCAAGTGTGATGGGATCAGTATGGTTCTTGGACAGTGGTGTGTCATTTCACATGACCGGAGATCGGGAACTGTTTTCATATCTGGATGAGAAAAATCTTGGAGTGCACATTGAGATGGGCGATGATGGTAGATACAGTGCGATCGGTATCGGTACCGTTTCCTTTGAGAGGGAGTCTGGTAAACCCTTCGTATTGAAGGAATTATTGCATGTTCCAGGATTGATGAAGAATCTGATCTCTGTGGTGATGTTGGAAGACAAGGGGTATGATGTGGTCTTCAGCAAGGGAAAGGCCTTCCTGCGCAGTAAGACAACTGGAGAGACCCAAAAGATAGGGGTTCGAGTCAAGAACCTTTATCAGTTGCAAGTAGATGGCTGCGCAGCAATGGCATGCAAGGCAGGAGAAGTCGTGAGCCGAGATGATGGCGAGCTGTGGCACCGGAGATTGGGCCACCTTCACCATGGAGCTTTGAAGATACTGCAGCAGATTTCTACTGGGCTTCCTAAGGGCACTCTTGCGCAGTCAAATCAGTGCAAGGGGTGTACCTTCGGAAAATTTGTGAAAGCCACCTTTCACGAGAAGGATAGTCGTGCCACGACAATCCTTGAGAGAGTTCACACAGACGTGTGTGGCCCTTTCTCAGTAGCTTCGACAGCAAAGCACAAGTGCTATGTGATCTTTGTTGATGATTTCTCTCGGAAGTGCTGGATCTTCTTCATGAAGAAGAAGAGAGAGACATACTCAAATTTCTGTGAGTTCAAGGCGCTGGTTGAGAAGGAATCGGGGAAACGTGTGAAGGCTCTTAGGAGCGACAATGGTGGTGAGTTCATCTCTGCTGAATTCAAGGACTTTTGCAATGAAAGGATTGGAGAAAATATGTACACATGACGACATTAGTTCTTGAGCGGAAAGAACAGGCGATGGCTGGGTGATGCACGTGTGTTGCATGATCGGGCTACCTTCACTTGCAAGCGAGCATGTCTTGATATATGTGAAGCTGATGAAATCACAAGATACTTGGCATGGTACAACAGGAGGAATCATGTCGTAAGGCTGATGTTTGTGAGGATTTTTAGTTCTGTCACCATGGCAGATGCAGAAAGAAAATTTGAGATCCCGGCCGCGAGAGGTTAGGATATTTGTGGGGTACATTGATACACCCCACAACTATCGTGTGTATTTTCCAGACAGTCGAAAGACTGTTGTGCGACGGGATATCAAATTTCATGAGGAGAAAGCCATGAAGTGTTCGCTTGAGAGGGAGCCACACTTGCATGCAGATGAGGAGCTATTAGTTCCTAAGGATGAGCCTTAGGATGTGGATCAGCCATAAGAGGAGGTTCATGGAGTGGAAGAGTCCACTCATGCAGCGCCAACCATCAGAGGGCGGAAGCGCACTACAGAAGCTGAGCGACTGGCTCAAGATGCAGAGAGGATTGTAGGAGCACCTACATCACAGTGCGGACAGAGACAGTCACCTGACCGGTATATTGGATACATGGCTCTTATGAGCAAATGTGTCGTGACAGAGCCATCCTCTTTCGAGGAAGCTATGGAGGACCCCACATGGGTAGATGCCATGGTGGAAGAGTATGATTCGATTGTCAGAAATGGTGCATGGGAGATTGTCCCGCGGCCCAGAAAGGAAATCAGTGTTGAATTCGCGATGGATCTACAAAGTGAAGCAGGCGGCTGACGGGAGTGTGAGAAGTACAAGGCGAGATTTGTCGCCCGTGGCTACGGATCGAGGATCGATTGAGGATACCTTTTTTCAATACTTAGGGTACTCTTCCTCTGGACGATCTCGCTCTCTCAGGCGCAGATGGGTGGCACATCCATCGGATGGATGTATTGCGTTCCTCAGCGAGTCATTGGGAGGTATACATAAGGCAGCCCGAAGGTTTAGAGCAGCCCGAAGGTTCGAGATCTTCAGACCTTTGACGGTGAGTCGCATGTGTGCAGACTCAAGAGAGCACTGTACAGGTTGAAGCAAGCACCTCGTGCTTGGTACACACGGATAGACAGTTACTTTACCGGACTTGGATTCTCCAAGAGTGAGGCGGATCCTAACCTGTACCAGATTGTGGTGGAGGGGAAGTTGCTGATCATTGTACTGTATGTAGATGATATGATTTTGACGGGTGATGAGTTGTTGATACTTTCATGCAAGGAGGATCTTGCTAGAGATTTTGAGATGAAGGACTTGGGCCTCCTTCATTATTTCCTGGGATTGGAGATTTGGCAGCACAGTGGTGGACTGTTTGTTTCTCAGGGTAAGTATGCCCGGGAGATACTGGAGAGGTTCAACATGCATGGCTGCAAGCTTGTTGATACTCCTCTTCCTGGTGGTTGGAGGAAGGAGGATGCTACTTCAACGGAGGTAGTGGATGCCACTGTCTATCGACGATTGTTAGAATTAAAACATGTCTGGTCAACTCTGACCCGATATATGCTATGTTAGTGCTTTGCAAGCTATGGTTAAGCCTACCAAGCTCTTAAGACGGTAAGCATGTATTACGTTATCTTGCAGAGTCACATCAGGATATGATGCATGTACGGACGGGAGGATGGGGTGATTGTGCATGGCTTACGGATACGAGATTGGGCGAGGCCATGAATGAAAGGCATGCAGAGGATCTTGATGTCGGTCCTTTCAACATTTTCTGATGCGGCGAGCAGAATCCAAAAGTGGCACTGATTCCACGCGGATATGAGTACATGGCAGCAAGCTTGGCTGCATGCGAGGCTATTTGGATGGGGAAGATCCTCGTTGGATTGTTCGGGTTGCATTTGGAGCCTACAGTGATTTATTGTGATAACCAGAGTTGCATTAAACTCTCGGCTAATCCAGTATTTCATGATAGATCCAAACACATCGACATCAAGTACCATCATATCAGAGATTGTGTGCAGCGGAGAATCATGTTACTTTCATATATTCCCACGGAGGATCAGGATGCTGATATCTTGATGAAGGCGCTCACCAGGAGAAAATTCGAATACCACAGAGGCAGGATAGGGGTTGCAGATAATCCATATCTTGTTGAGAGGGAGTCTTGAAAATGCAACAAGATGATGGAGCTTAGTGAAATGAAGTCGCCTTCACTAAGTGGGCCCGCAGGCTATTTTTGGCGCAAAGTCTATTTTTAGACTATTTCTATTTTTAGACATATGGATCATGGTCTATGAGTTGCAGGATGCTATTTATGGATGATTGGTCGAGTTGGTAAAAATAGATGGACCTCTATTTTTAGACATTGGGCAGTTTCTATTTTTAGACTGTTGAGCTAAAAATAGAACAGTCAAATATTATTAGCTCTTAATAATATTTGGACTATAAACATTATATTATTCTCTTGGCGCACTTCAATTTGAGCTACGAATGTGGCCCATGCAGCTGAAAAAGGAATTACGCTATTCCTAGGGGTTTGGTTGAGCTATTGCATGGTTGACTTCAGTTAGATTCATGTGGCAGAGTTTTGGTGGAGTTGATTGAGGAGTTGATGGAGCTGTGTTCGGTTTAACTTAGTTGAACTAGTTGTATTTAGTTTAACTGGCTAATACACTAGAGATGAGTGGTGTGAATTAATTATTAATTAATTCACTAATTATTAACTCATTATTAAACTAAAGAACACATCAGTTAACAGCAGTGCATGGACAGTTCAGTGGAGACCAGTGTTAGAGGTGGGTGAAAGGGTGGAGTCTACTATCAGTTGTGACTATAGTGTGCATGAGATTTGCAACATTGAAGAGATTGCCAATGAGTTAAGCGGATCAAACCAGGAGGATTCAGGCGGATCTGTTGCACCAAAACACGGATTCATACGCCGATGAAGCGACGAAAGCAATTGGAGGATTTTGAACGTGACTTGTTCGTTGAATAGTTTTGTGTCATAGTACAGAAAGATAAATCTGATGCTTGTGAGGTAAATGTATATGTATTAATTATATTCTCTCTTCCTTCTAATATAAAATACATTTAAGGGGTTTTAATTCCTCAAAGCTTTTCCCCATTATGTTATGAACATGTTGCATCGACTATTCTTTTACCTATTTCAATATCATTGATAATCAATTGCAGAAGAGGTTCTCTCATTGTGTGCAATTGAATTAGTGTATGACCAGGATAATCTTGGTGGATCGTCTTCGCGTATAGCATTTATACCGTCAAATGCAATGAGATGAAATTGACTATCATGTTATATTGTTGGAATCCATTGGAAAAGGAAAAAAAGTATAATGTTTAGACTTTAATGGAATGTGAGTGAGTAGGCAGTAGTGGATTTTCATCCTCACTACCATCATCTAAATAGGAAACCATAAAAGGTCTAAAAGATAAAACAACCACCAAATATAGATCATAGGATGAAGCTGGCACAAATGTTTAAGTAACCTCATAGGAAAAAATATATTTCATAAAATTTAACATCATTTCTAATGATTATTTCATTGGAATTATATTGAAGAAGTCTACATCCATTTAAATCTTCAGAATTTCCAAAAAAAAATCACTTCTTACTTTTATACTATAATGCTTTCCTTTTCTCATCAAGAATGTGATCCCATGCTTCACTACCAAATACACCAAAGTGGCTTACATTTTGCTTAATTTTAATCCATGCTTCTTTTATTTTTAAATTTCTTAAAGCCTTTGTGGGACTGCAATTTACTATGTAATTAGGACATTTCATTTCTTCCACCCAATAATCATAGACTTAATCTCTTAGATTGGATCACACAATTGGCCTTTCCCTTTAAGGCTTGATTCATTCTCTCAACAACACCATTGTTTTGTGTTATATATGGAACAATATTTTGCATTTGAATGATTGTGCAATGTAGTAAGTTGTGAATTTATTATTAAATAGATTCACCTCCATTATCTATTCTTATCTTTTGCATTTCATGTTGAGTTTGTTTTTCTATAATGGATTTAGAGGCTAAGAAAAAGTAAAAATCTTCACTCCTAAGTTTTAAGAAGTAAACTGACAGCGTGTTTACAGCCGAACCCACATTCCCAGTACTTTTCAGTGTTTCACTTAAACTGTATGTAAAGTGCATGCAAAGCTTCCACAATTCTGGCAACCTCACAATCTCCCTTTATTCCACGCTGACAATTATCTCTTAAGTCTTTAAGCGCTAATATCTCAGATCTCGTAGACTTGAGGTATTAATTTCAAGTTAGTATATGTATGTAGCATCTCAGATTCACTTCTATTCAATCGATAAGGGTCTACTTAATCCTTTCTACAATTCATTTATCAAATTCCTAGAATTTTATTAATGAATACCTTGATGATTTTCATAAGCCAATAAGGCAGCCCTTCTATCTCCCAATAGAGCAAGCCCTTGCCATGATGGAACCCCCACACCCTTTGGATATAAGACTATGGGCAACCCACGCATTGGAAGGCGAACCAATCCACGTTGGAACCCAACCTACTTTCTTCCATATATACGATGCATACTCCCATGAATCGACCAAGGTAATTCTTTACCGTCACCATATAGTTTAATAACATTACCAAGGTTATTCACGCCTTGACTTGAATTGAAACTAAGGCCATTACAACCAACGGGCCCACACGTCCAACGTAGAACACACGAGATGATTCGTACTTGGCTTATCTCGCCTTCTTATCCGACGGCTGGTATTACGTTGCCTGATCCAACGAATATCGCTTGATCAACATGTGCGACCAATAACGTGCGATGGTGCGTAATGGAAGGTGGTTTTCCAATTTCGCTCGGAGACATGCGTCAGGCACTCTATGGAATCACTACGAATTCTTCAATACCGCTTTCCGTATAAGAGTGGTGTGATGAATACAAAAAACCGTCGTTACTGTTCACTGTTCTCCCTCGTGGTTCCGTTGCTTTGCTCCAGGTTCCGTGTTACGCTCTGTCGGGTGTATTTCCTCTGCGCCTCCGTTATATCTTGTTAAAGGCTCGTTCCGAGTTCTCTGCGTATATACCAGCTCCTAGATGTCTTCCCATCGAATTGGTCTGTATACTATGGCTTAACGCGTTCCGTTACAATTTAGACTCTCACTATGTTTGGTATCAGACTTCGGCAGAACGAGGTCCAACGTATCTTTCAACATACAGATTGGACTACCCTTGCATTTCTTCCCTCAATGGCTTAACATATTAACACTAATTCTGGACACGATTCAACATACATTGGTTATACAGTCTTGTATTGGAACTCCAGGCCCATTCTCACGGGGTTCTTAATAAACATTGCACAGGGTTCTATTCTATCAATCCTCGAACCTTGGCTTTCTAAAAGCGGAATCTTTTTACACATCATCATTCCATACCAATTTCAGAGATTACTCACACAACTAATTACAAAGGTTTAGAGTACTTGTACAGGAAAGGAATCAATCAAACACATGCATTAAAACCATTCTTTCATTCAACTATATAAGAAATTATTTACAACTCCTGTTACGGCCAGATCTTCGATGTAATGGCCCGCCGCTCTGTCTCTATTACAGTCTTATACAACCTTACAATTCTCTTTGCAGGTCTGTGCAGGTCCCTCGACTCTGTCACAGAGGTTTATTCTTATACAAATACAAGGAATCGATTCAATTCATTGATGACTCACAGACCCTTCAACTTCCTACAGTTCCAATTAGACTAGCCTCCAAAACTGACTATCTCTTCAGGTGCCCATCAATCATTCGGGCAGTTACAATATTTTCCCTTCAATTAACTAAAATAAATCAACTATGAATATTTACATGGGGAAAGAAAACATGAGACCCCCCTTTAGGTTTATTTATGTACAAAAGTGTCTTGGGTCCAATGCCCCTGCATCAGACTCCCCAGGTTCAAATGATTCATGATCTCCTGATCATGTGCTTTCATCTTTATCTGCCTGGATCCCATACGTTGTTCTGCAACTGGTTATTTGTTGTAGCATTCTTCTTTTGCATTCCTCCTGGCTTCCAAACTTTATGATGTAGCTTTCCATAGGCTGTACCTTTACATCCTCTGTCTGCTTTGCTTGTGCTGCTGCTTCCTTGTTTCCTTGCTACTGCCCTTTTCTGAGGCATCTTTATCATTAACTTTCTTATAAATTCTAGTTCTCTGTCTAATCTTTCCTCTGACTGCTGGACACTTACTTTTGTTTGTTGCATTCTTATTTCTTCAGTTCTTATTGTTGCCCTATTCTCTATGCTTACTGCCACCCAATCATCCATACCCTCTCTACAACAGTAAAACGTATGCTCCTCTGCTGGCAACACTTCAGCTTGTTGCTTCAACCCTCTCTCCAACAACACTCCAAGTTGTTGCTCTGGCATTTCACCTTCTTTTCTGAATATCTTCAGCAAACATTCTTTCCATCTCCTTTGGCCAAACAAATCTTCTCCATGCTGCAACTCAAGTTCAGCATCTTCTTCTTCTGCCCTGGAAATCTTCCGCAATTGCCTTCCTTCTCCTTGATTAACTCCAGCAATGAAATCAAGTTCTCTAGCCACTGCATTTTCACCTTCTATCAGAGTGAAACTCTGGTTCTCCACTGCTGTAGCAGCCCCTACAGTCTGCCATACAGTCTTCTCTTTAATCTTCCCTTGGCTATTCGAACAAGCCAACTCTTCTCTGCTACTAATAGCAACAATTTCCTGCATCTGAGACATGGATGTCTCATCTTCATTCCGCTGCTCATCCTTATTCTGCAACAGCTCTTCTTCTTCTAAGACAGCTCCAAGTGATGGATTGTCTTCTGCTTTGCCTGTCAATACAGCCACTTCATCAGTTCCAAAACTCCAAGACCCAATGGCCCCTACTGATGACTCAATCATCAATTCTTTCCTATCTTCATCCCATTGTGTCTTCACATTCTGTAACCCCCAATTCTGAAATTGAGGTCTTCTCTCTTGTATGGAATCCTGTTGATTCAACATACTCTCTAGCAGCTCAATTTCTCCATTCCATGGTTTAAATTCTTCCACAGAATCATCCTTCTCTGTCAATTGAATGCCCCATGCTGCCAACTTATCTCCATCATCAACAGGATCTGCATTCATCCAACATCTGTCAACATCAAACTCACAAGGCCTCAGAGCCTTTCTCTGTTCTGCCAGCACCTCAATATGTTGTCCCAACTTTCTTTTCTCCTCAATCAGCACATCAGAATGTTGATTCCGATGCTTCAAACATTTCTTGAGTATGTTAGCTGGTCTCTCTTTTGCACCATCCTCTCCAAGGATGTCTCTTTGCTCCAGCTCATAAAAATGAACTTTCCTCTTCCTATTCATCTCTATCCTTACCATCTGAACACATTCTCTCTGTGGTTCTGTCCTCTGCTCATGCCACAATCTTGGCATCTCACCACAATCTTCTTTATCTTCCGCTGTCACTGTCTCCTTAGTCTTCACCAGAATAAAATCTTGATTTCCCATCTCTGCAAAGGCTCCAGCTACCTGTCCATCATTCTCCACATGGCCATTTATCAAAAGTAGCCTGTCATTGTCAGTATTAATGACAAATTCATCATCAGCTCCATTGAAACAATCTCTTCTATCAAATAAGTAATTTATGAATTCCTTCTGCTGCAGTAGTTCAATCTGTTCTTCATCTGAAAGATACTCATCATACTTTACTCGGCAACAATCAGCTTCATCTGTCACATTTTCATCATGTGAACTGCCTTCATTAACACCTACATTCACACACAACTTGTCAAATGCGAAAACACAAGACCTCATGGTCTCGATTGGTGACTCGGTCACCAAATCTTTCTGTTGTTCCAAGTCTTCTATATTTTCTAGAGATCCTGCAATGGTCTCTTCCTCTGAGTCCTTAAGTTTTTCAGCCTCCAGATTCTGGCCAATATCACAAACTAAAGCTCTTCTTCTTCCAATATGTTGGAAAGCAGAATATTTCTCCAACTGTGCATGGGCGTCTTCAAAACATGTAGTTGTTCCATTTTCTTCCTTAGTGACAACATCAGCAGTTTGTTCTCTCACACCTGATGTTCCTGCAAACATACAAAATATGTCAGATGTAAGGCTCTTGGACCCCTTGGTCCCACTTGAAGCTTCAGTCTCCAAGTCCTTCTCCAAATACTCAATCACTTTGAGTATTTCTTTCTTCTTCTGAGCATTCATCATCTACTCCTTCTTCCTTTGTAGCCTCTGCCACTTTATCTTCTTCTTCATGAGCCAACCAACTCTCTGGCTTTCTTCTATCCTCCTCTTCAGTTCATTGAGCTCTTCCCTGATCTCAGCAACTTCTTTCCAATATTCTTCGTCTGTGATTCTCTTCCTCATGTCAACTGCTTTGGCATCTTCCCACACTCTTTTGTTGTGGCCTCTTCCAGGACCTCTGCAATCTCTACGGTCTCTGTTATGGCTCTCAATATCCATTCCCTTCTCTAGGAGTTCTTCACTCACAAGCTGCACTAAGCCTCTGCAACGGCAAGCTCTCTTGCTGCAACTTACCTCACCAAGCTTCTCTCCTGAGCTCCGGCTTTTGGCAAGTACTGGTCCCCTCTCTTTGGAACCTTCTGATCACTCTCTCTGCTCTCTAGGCTTCACTCTGCAACTTTCTCAAGAGCATCCCTTTTCTTCTTTCATCCAACCTTAGTTGGGAATTATTTCAAGTTCTGCCACACTCTTTATGCACTCAGAATCCCTTGCTGGACTCTTCTATCACTGCTCTCAAAGCTTGTGATCTACTACTGCTGAGATGTCTTCCTCAATTGCTTGCACTTTGTATTCTGCAAACAATCCCTTCCAACCAGAGTTCAAATAAGGCTCATCATCTTACCTCTCAAGATCCCTGAATGATCTTGTTCCTTCTCTCCTCACCTGCACTGCATTTATACCTGCTATAATCTTCTGTCTTCAAATCCAGATTCTGTTCATCTGGAGACCTTCACTGCATGCCAAATCAAATCTGCAACAGATTCTAACATCAATTATTCTTTCCTATTCAGTACATGTGCATTTCAAAAAAAAACTCTTCAACGAGCTAACTAAATTCTAGTTCTGATACCACTTGACAGCGGGTTTACTGCCAAACCCACATTCCCAGTAATTTTCAGTGTTTCACTTCAACTGTATGTAAAGTGCATGCAAAGCTTCCACAATTCTGGCAACCTCACAATCTCCCTTTATTCCACGCTGACAATTAGCTCTTAAGTCTTTAATCATTAATATATCAAATCTCGTAGACTTGAGGTATTAATTTCAAGTTAGTATATGTATGTAGCATCTCAGATTCACTTCTATTCAATCGATAAGGGTATACTTAATCCTTTCTACAATTCATTTATCAAATTCCTAGAATTTGATTAATGAATACCTTGATAATTTTCATAAGCCAATAAGGCAGCCCTTCTATCTCCCAATAGAGCAAGCCCTTGCCACGATGGAACCCCCACACCCTTTGGATATAAGACTATGGGAAACCCACGCATTGGAAGGAGAACCAATCCACGTTGGAACCCAACCTACATTCTTCCATATATACGATGCATACTCCCATGAATCGACCAAGGTAATTCTTTACCGTCGCCATATAGTTTAATAAACATTACCAAGGTTATTCACGCCTCGACTTGAATTGAAACTAAGGCCATTACAACCAACGGGCCCACACATCCAACGTAGAACACACGAGCTGATTCATACTTGGATTATCTCGCCTTCTTATCCGACGGCTGGTATTACGTTGCCCGATCCAACGGATATCGCTTGATCAACATGCGCGATGGCGCGTAATGGAAGGTGGTTTTCCAATTTTACTCGGAGACACGCTTCAGGCACTCTATGGAATCTCTACGAATTATTCAATACCGCTTTCCATATAAGAGTGGTGCGATGAATACCAAAAACCGCCATTACTATTCACTGTTCTCCCTCGTGGTTCCATTTCTTTGCTCCAGGTTCCGTGGTACACTCTGTCGGGTGTATTTCCTCTGCACCTTCGTTTTATCTTGTTAAAGGCTCGTTCCGAGTTCTCTGCGTATATACCAGCTCCTGGATGTCTTCCCATCGAATTGGTCTGTATACTATGGCTTAACGCGTTCCGTTACAGTTTAGACTCTCACTATGTTTGGTATCAGACTTTGGCAGAACGAGGTCCAACGTATCTTTCACCATACAGATTGGACTACCCTTGCATTGCTTCCCGCAATGGCTTAACATATTAACACTAATTCTGGACACGATTCAACATACACTGGTTATACAGTCTTTTATTGGAACTCCAGGCCCATTCTCACGGGGTTCTTAATAAACGTTGCGCAAGGTTCTATTCTATCGATCCTCGAACCTTAGCTTGCTGAAAGCAGAATATTTTTACACATCATCATTCCATACCAATTTCAAAGATTACTCACACAACTAATTACAAAGGTTTAGAGTACTTGTACAGGAAATGAATCAATCAAACACATGCATTAAAACCATTCTTTCATTCAACTATATAAGAAATTATTTAAAACTCTTGTTACGGCCAGATCTTCGATGTAATGGCCCGCCACTCTATCTCTATTACAGTCTTATACAACCTTAGAATTCTCTAAGTAGGTATGTGCAAGTCCCTCGACTCTGTCACAGAGGTTTATTCTTATACAACTACAAGGAATCGATTCAATTCCTTGATGACTCACAGACCCTTCAACTTCCTATAGTTCCAATTAGACTAGCCTCCAAAACTGACTATCTCTTCAGGTGCCCATCAATCATTCGGGCAGTTACAATATTTTCCCTTCAATTAACTAAAATAACTCAACTATGAATATTTACATGGGGAAACAAAACATGAGACTCCCCTTTAGGTTTATTTATGTACAAAAGTGTCTTGGGTCCAATGCCCCTGCATAACCCAAGTGTGCCTAGAGAAGTCATAAATGAAGGTTAAGTACTTCTACTCAGATAGTGAAGGAGAAAAAAAGTGAACAATAAAAATCATTACGAACGAGCTACAAAGGGTTAAAGGCACATTTTTCAAAATTGTTCTGATGATGTTTGTGAAAACACAACTAGTAAAGACACCATACCATGTATGTAATAAATACAAGGAATACTAGTTGTTGTAATGAGAGACAACATATATGATGAAATGAATCATGCCAATGTTTGCTCAAGTCATCAATGTGAGCAATAAAAACATATGGAAAAAGATGATTATCCAAAGCTGTGAAATTTGCATACCCCGGTAATACCATCAACAACTCCAATGGAAAGGACATGCTTAAGGTATTTAAACCCTTGATTACAACTTACTTTGGTGGAAATTATATTATTTTACCTTCACCTAAATGAGTTATATGATATACTCATAGAATATTGTAAGAAAGACTTGGAGAATTTAATACATCATTGAAATGACAATTATCTACCTTAATTGTTCCAAACCTTAAATTATAAGAGATATATCATCATCGATAAATATCTTCTTGGTATTACAATCATTGAGAACAAAAAAAATGGCTTCATATTTTACCATTAAATAAGATGCTCCAAAATCAATAAGCCACTCATTATAAGTAATAGTAAATGTTGTAGTGAAGGATGTTGGAAGCATGGTGTTGTCATTGATGTCAACCATGGAGCACGTTGTGATGTCGTTTATGTCAACAGGCTTGATGATCTTGATGATGATGATTAAATTATTGACATAGGTATGCAAAGGTTCTGGAGGTTGTATAGGTGTTGGGAAATATGATGATGAAGTTTGTAGAGATATAGATCAGAGGAGCTCTGATTTTTCAAGTGTTAGAGAAACTTCACAGTCTTGTGCTTGTCATAGAGTGACACTAACTTAGTGTTTCAATTTGTGTCTTTCATGCTCATGGCACTTGCTACAGGGTGTTAGTTCAGTGCCAATGGCACTCTCCTATAGTTGAATAAAATAATACCATGAGCACAAACCATGGAAATTACTAAAGGTAAGTTAGCAATCAGAGTGTTTGATTGAGTCTTCAACATTCACGCATTAATTAATGAAGGTGTGATGTTAGAGGTCAATTTAATCGTTGATGTTGTCTACTAGTATGGATTTATTCTAATATTTGATGAGTCCAACTTAGCAAAGCGGTTCGACTTGTTCGTTGGGACTCCAAGATAAATAGGTTAGTTATGGATTGAGATAAGTTACAAAGTGTGAATTGTGCAATTTTTTAGGAGCGATTGAGTGTATATGCGCATGGAGTGAAAGAGTGTAGACCTGTAGCATGTGTTTTTTTACAAGGATCAATTTTAGAGCATATGGTTGAAGGAGTGAAATTGTAGAAGTTGAAGATACATGTGCATTGGATGCATATGAGCATGTGAATCAAGTGTGAATGGCCATCTGATTTAGCGCATTAGAAAAAATATCGAATAACAATTCTTGTTGTGGGTTGTGACAATCAAGCTTGAAGGGCGCAAATATTGCAGAGATCGATGGCGTCAGTGACAATGTTCTAGAGAGGCTATCTATGTTGGACCTGAGATCCAATACGCATGACAGAGATAGATCGATGGTAGGGATAGAGTATTAGAGTAGCTTATGTGTTTATGGATACTAACAATGTTGTTATTGCAAGGATTGGAGATCAATGACAAAGATGTTATATGCCTGAGCTTGAGAGCTCATATTTATGCTTTGTATTGATTGTGTTATTCCTTGTATAGTTTTTGGTTATAATCTATGTTGCTACAGTGTTTAGGTTGTGTATTGAGTCAGTAAGATGTGTGTATGTTGCTACATAGAGAGGGTGTTTGAGTCATTATGATGTATTGATGTTGATTGTTGTGTGAGTCAAAGTGATGTTGATGAGGTTGTTTGAGTTTGATGAGCAGAAGATATGATGTAGATTAACTTATAGGGTTTATCAGTGTTGTATTTATTTGATGAGCTTAGAGTTGTTGTGGGCCTAGTCTGAAAATTGGATGAAATGGGGTATACATTTGTCTAAGTTGTTACAAGTGGATCCTAGTTTGAAAATGCATGTGAAGAGGTCCACAAGATCTTGAAGGTAGTGGATCTGACATCCTCTAAAGATATATGAGACGGATTGCAAATCATATATGGAGATAACAATAGTAGCAGCAATGGAGAGAAGAAGAGTGAGAATACAAAGAAGGCCTCACAAAAGAGAGAGTCTGATCCCCCTAGTACGAATGGTTCAACTAGTCATCAAGAGGGGAGATCAGAAAATGAAGGTGCAAGAGAACCATATGCCACTGCGACAAAACAAATATTATGGTTAATTTTGAGTTATGTTTTAGATGGATCTGGTATTATCCTTATTTATTCAAACAATCAATATGGTGAATGTGATAAACTGATGCTTCTTCAAGTTGAATATGCCTCAGCCATGGTTTTAATAGAGAAATTTAATATTGAAATAAGTAGGCGAATAATTGCATGTAGAGATTAGGAAAAGTTGTTGTAGATCTGTGATGACAAGGAGGTTAAGCTCAAAGAGGAAATAATCAATTTGAAGACCCAATTGGAAGAAGCCAAAAGCATTGAGGACGTGATGTCTAATCAACAGAAAGAGATAGAGGGTGAATTCGAAAAGCTTGAAGTTTAAGTTGTCTCATTGAGAAAGTAATTAGAACAAGAGGACATTCAGTTGAAGCAGAAGAAAAGCACCAAGGTGGTGGATAGCATTCTCTAGAGCCAAATATATTACATGAATAGATCCAATCTTTGCTTTCACAAGGGAGAGTCCATCTCATGTGCACATGTAAACAATGGTGAATTTCGTAAGTAGCCAATAGCATGAAATGGAACCAACAAGAGTAGAAAAAGAGGAAATAGACAACAAATTAAATAGAAGCAAAGAGGAAAGAGACAAAAAATTCAATAGAATCAAAGAAGAAAGAGACAACAAATCCAACAACAGCAAAGAAGAGAATCTCGAGGATCGCCTATGATTAGAATACCATTCGCTCTAAGAGAATATTATGAGATATATGACAAATTGTAAAGGATAAGAATAAATCACTTTTCTCCTTTAATAGATGATATTGAGTATTACATCTATCACATGTTGTAGCCAATTGTAAAAGCACAATACTCAGACCCAACTAGCAAAGTATGCAACAATATGGGCAGCTAAGAAGATCAACCATCAAGTATGCAAATGCTTTTAACAATTGTTGTTTTTCTTATAATTTGTTTGGCCACAAGGTAGTTGATTTCATATCTAGTCCACGGAGTAGAGGCATGGTTTATACAAGGCACAAATATAGCATGATTAGCAAAATATTTGACCCTCAAGCCACATATCTTGGTCATGTGAGGTGTTACACCTGTGACAACTTTGGTCACATAGATAGAGGTTGTAATTTTTTTATTTAATCAAGGAAGATCAAACAAAAGGAGTAGTAGATCTAGAGTAGGCCTAGAAAAAAATGAAAAGAGAATGAAAATACCAAAAAGCATCCTACCAAGGTGTGGAAGAAGGCGCAACATCCCATGAATTAAGAGTAGCTAGTCCTCAATGTATTTTATTGTTACCTAATGCACATTCATAAAATATTGCAAAATATATATGAGGGGTTCATATGTTCATGGGGAGTGCATGGAAGCAACATAAGAAGGCATTTGTACGACTTGTAGCAGTAAAAGCTTGATGAGATCAAGAGCCTCCAATCCAGAAACAGGTCCATAGGATTAATGAGGAGGATGGATCAACAAGAAGGTAAAATAACTCATGGAGAGTTGTGCATGGTATTAGGATTTCATGGGATATGTGTCATTTTCATCTTGTTTTCACTCATTTATTTTATAACAGCTTCACATGTTGTATCGTGAGTGAAAATATTATATCCCAACCATATGTATTTTGTTCCTTACTATTTGGTGTGATGGTTGAGTAACCATAATTCTTGGTATGCATAGAAGAATCATCTTATTTAACCATGCATAAGAGAGAGTATGTGTTGGCATGCATATTAGTGAGTCTATACCAACCATGTAAGCACATTTTTGTGTCATATATATCCCTCTACCTTGATTGATTTTATCAAATGGCAAGTTGGTGTGTGATCCTCGTGTTCAGCCATGTGGTTGGGGAATGAGTTTCTTTTCCTAGGGAAGCATAGTAGAGAGAGTCATAAATATTCGCATGTATCTATTTTAGCTGTGTACTATCATTTATGAAACCATGTACTCTCATTATAAATTCCATGTAACTCATTATACATCATTTTGTCATGATGTGTTGTGGAGTCTTTGGTCCATAAGGAGTAGCATCTTGCATGTGGCAAGGAGTTAGGGGAAGTAGCAAAAGTGTTTGTACAATAACTTGTAGATTATTACAGCCCCTAATACATTTTCAGGGGGAGTATGTTTAGTGAGAGAAATCATGGTGTTGGCATAAAGGCATGTTGATTACACAAGGCAACATTTTTCTTGGTTCCCAATGCCTATCTTACAAGAGTGTTGGTAGTTGATTCGACTTCATCAGCAAAACATTTGGTATCAACAGAATTTAGTCAATGGTCTCAACATGGTGTCCCCAGTGAGGATTGGACCACCCTTTCCCATTGATGTCAAAGGGGGAGAGTGAGCCATCCACTAGTGCAAGGATAAGACTAGTCAGTCATAGAAGATTGCAGAGCAATGAAGAATATCAAATTGGTGTTTGTGTTTGAAGGTTTCCATCAATGACAAAGTGGGAGATTGTTGGAAGCATTGTGTTGGAATTGATGTCAACCATGTAGAAATTTTTGTTAGCATTGATGTCAATGGGCTTGATGAGCTTGATGATGATTATCCAATGATTGACAGAGGTATGGAGAGTTTCTCAAAGTTATATAGGTATTTGGAAAGATTATTATGAAGTTGGAAGAGATCTCGATCAAAGGACATTTGATTTTCGAGGTGTTACAACATTGTCTTGGTATTTTTCCCATTATAGAGAAGCACTGACTCAATGTTGCGAGTTGAACCTTCTATGACCATGACACTTGCTACAGGGTGCCAGTTCAATGGCAGTGACACTCTCCTATAGGTGAAGAAAATAATACCACAGGCACAAACCAGGGAAATTTCCCAAGATAAATTAGCGATCTAAGCATTCGATTAAGTCTTCAATGTCAAGGAGAGAATAATTGGTCATTGAAATTGGTGTGAACACATTAATTAATCAATTTTGGTGTTAGTGGTTGATTTAGTCATTTATCTTTTGTACCAGTATGGATTGAGTTTAATGCTTGATCAAGTCCAATATAGCAAAGTGGTTTGAATTTTTCGTTGGGACTCCAAGCTAAATATGCCATATGTGGGTCGAGACAAGGTTACATAGTGCGCATTATGCAATTTTTCAAGATAAATTGAGTGTATATGGACATGGAGTGACAAAGTGTAGACTTGTACTATGTGTTTTGTTACAAGGATCAATTTCAAAGCATATGGTTGAAGGAATGAGATTGCAGAAGTTGAAGAGACTTATACATTGGATGCATATGAGCTTGTGAATCAAGTGCACATGGATGTATGAGTTAGTGCATTAGAACATAGATCAAATAACAATGCTTGTTGGGGGTTGCGACAGTCAGGCATGAAGGGTGCATAGATTGCAAAGATCGATGGTGACAATGACAAAGTTCCAAAGAGGTTGCTCTCATTGGATTTGAGAGCCAATGTGCACGACAAAGATAGGTTGATGGCAAAGACAAAGTCTTAGAGTAGTTGTTGTGTTTGTGGTTACTAAAAATTCTATTGTTGCAGGGATCGGAGATCAATGACAAAGATGTTGTATTCTTGAGCTTGAGAGCTCATATTTATGCTTTGTATTGATTGTTTAATGCCATGTATAGTTTTTTTTATAATGTATGTAGGTACAGAGTTTAGCTTGTGTATTTAATTGTAAATATGTGTGTATGTCGTTGCATAGAGAGGGTTTTTGAGTCATGATGATGTATTGGTGTTGTTGATCGTTGTGTGTGATTCGAAGTGATGTTGATGATGTTGTTTGAGTTTGATGAGTAGAGGATGTGATGAACATTGGCCGCTAGGGTTTAGAAATTTCTTTTATTTAGATGATGAGCTTAGAGTCATAGTTGTTCCAATGTGAAAATTGGATGAAACAAGGCATACATGTGTTTGAGTTGTTACAAGTGGATCTTAGTTTGAAAATGCAAGAAAAGAGGTCCAAAAGAGCAAAAATGTTGGAACTTTCAGTAGGAATGTGATGGTTTGTCAGCAAGTGGTGGCTTGTTGATTTAGTGAGTGATGGCTTCTTTCAGGTTGTGGCCTGAGAACTTGGGAGTGGTGACCTCCATATAGTGGTGGTTTGAAAAACTATTGGGTGTTGGGGCATCTAGCAGGTAGTGGCCTGCATAGTTGAGGTGGTGGTGGCTTCTAGCATGTGATGGCATGCAAAGATCGGGAAGTGGTGGCTTATGTCATGGTGTGGCTTAGAGTGAGTGGTTTCTTGTTAGAAATTAAATTATAGATTAATGGAACAAATAAAATATTGTGGAAACACACATAAAATCATAAAAATACAGAGACACAGATGTACCTAGTTCATCGAATTTGGGTTATGTCCACAGATAAACATCCAATCCTTACTTTTATATTATCTATCAAACTGAAGGGATACAACCTACAACAAATCCACCGTAACTTCATCTTCACTCTCACATAGTCTCATCCCTTTTTTTTTTTCTCACACAGAATAATACACAACCACAATACAATTCTCTCATATAAACCTGGGGTTTTCTTCTAGGTTAAAAAACCCTAAATTAACATAACTTGTACCTCCATATCTTCCACCTAAGGAATGACCCATATTGACTACAAAATTACAATATTTTACAAGGCAATTTTTCTCCAAATTTTTCTTTTGGTGGCATTGCCCCTGAACCCCTGCCGTGGGCAACTAAAAGGTTGCCACACCCCTCCCTAAGTCAAGGACTAGGATCCAAACGCAACCGAAACAATATCTCTAAATCAAGAAGATAATCAGACTCAACACCCAAGGTTGCTTGCATGATCACAAGTTATGTCTTGTACACTAGTGGTGGCTAGTGATTATGTAAAAAAAAATTACTAATAAGAATAAGAACATAGTAGACAAAGAAGATGGTGGTTTATATCCTGAATCCAACTTATATCCTATGTTCTCATGTATGGTGGAGTTTTTTGTGCCTTGTTGATTGGATGTTGCTCATAATTGATGCATATGTTATTTGCTTATTATATTGTGATTAGATATGCCTATATACATTGAGATGTGTTGCAAATCATTGATAGACCAATTAATTGTAAAAGAAGGAAAAAATTGGTATAAGTTTATCCATCTAGCACAATATTGATTCATCCCCCACTCTGAGTATTTTTAAGCTCCCAAAAATTGGTATCAAATATTCCAACAAAGTAGAAACTCAAAGACAAATGTTCATGCCTATGAGATGAAGAGTTAGAAGCAGAAGAATTAAGGTTGATATTGTGGAGTCTTAATTTCTACATCTAAGGCATCCATCTTTTTAAAACAATTAGAGTCTATGTGACCATCTCACCAACAAAAAAGGCAATGCATGTTGATCTCCTTACTTTTGATTTTGGTTCTTTGTAACCCATTAAGAATAGAAGTTAGCTAACAGGGTTTAGGACCTTTGTTTTGCTTGTTGTTGCAAATATTTTCCTTCTTTGTAGGTTTAGTTTTATCTTTTTATTGGACCATAAAATATTTGTTGGGTGTACCTACAATTCCAATTACTCTTAAGATGCAAGATCTTGTCTTATTCTTTAATTGGAGAACCATAAGAAGCATCAATAAATGGTTGTGTATGAAGCACTCAGAGCTTTTTGGATGGCATAAATGGTAGATTCAAGAAAATAATATGAAATTTCAAGCTTAGTCGTAATAATGCATATTCATCGGTCATCCTTCATATTTTTTTTACAATCTTTTAAGTAAACGTCTTTTGTTTTGGACGTAGGTAAATAATCTTCAATGCAAGGGAAATCATTAGGAATAAAATATATTATTTTATTTTCAAGCCTATAGGCTTGAATAACATTATATTAGACAAATAATTTATACATCTTTTCCAAAGCTTCATCAAGTAATCAATTCTTAAATACGAAACCTTAAACTAGAAGAAATGGAAATTTTGAATAACGCACACACTTCACCATTCCTATTATGTCACTTAGCTTTATTTTCATCATTAATAAGGTCTTTTTATTTTCTTATGGTAATTTGTGACACCATCCATACTAAATTTCTATGAGTAATTGGTACTAGTAAGCAAAATATCACTCAAAGCAGCGTTATTAAAATATTCAAGTAATAGGTATTCAAAAGAATAAAATGACTATCTAGATGGAAAGCTCTTGAAAAAATGTGTTGTGTAAAAAAAAAAAAAACAAATAAAAACAGATTTCAAATGTCAAAAGTTATGCCCCTTTTTAAAAAGGTATAAAAGGTGACTAAAAGCATCATGTGGTAGATAGAAGTCAATGCACGTGGATTCATAATGAGGCTATTAAATTAAAATATTATATTATCTAACTTTACCTATAAGCTCACTTTTACAAATAAGTTGCTTATAAAGTGATTCACTTTTATAGAATATGTGAGAATCACTTTTTTCAATGAAGTTATGTACAAATTAAAATTGTGTAGCATCAACTTTAAAAAAATAATATTAAAATTACTTTATAGTAATTCACCTTTATAACTTAAGTGAAATGTAATTTATCGTAAATGTATGAAATAATTCAAGTTTGCATGGAGTTTTTTAAAAAGTAACTTAAAAGAAATAAAGAATTGAACTAAAAACCACTTATAAATAAAGTGACTTTAAACTAAATGAGCTAATAGTTAATATATTAAAAAAATTATGGAGGAGGGACATTTTTTTTTTCCTTTTTACTCTTTTCCTACATAAAACTTCAACACAGTCATAGACAAAAGCGAAGTGAGCAAAATTTTGAAAATAAAATTTTTGAAACTCAAGAATAATGGGGTAAGATCTTGACTAGCTTACCCAAAAAGTGCAAGTTTTCTCCCTATCTTTATTCACTAAGATTGCTTAGAGCACATGAAAAAGAGTATACATAGAAAAGAAAACACTTTTTTAATTGCTTTTTATTTACCAAGATCACACATAGCACACGGAAAAGAGTATACAAAAACTAGAAATAATAGAAAGCTATTAATAAAAACAATAAAATTTAACTTTAACTCATAATTTTTTTAAAAATGGCATATCCATCAAATTATCCTGGGAAAGTGAAAAACATTTTTAGTGAAACGAAAAGAATTTCCAACTAAAAGCAACACTCCATATGCAATGGAATAGCTTGCTCAGCTAAAAGGTGCATCAAAATGCTAGAATTTAAAAATCTATTGCTACATGTGGCAACATACATTCAAGATCTCGATCAATAATGGGAGAATATCTTGAAATGGAATTTGATACTATGTTCAACAAAACAAGATGTTCCATATAAGATGAGCACCTTAACTAACAACTTACACGACTAGATAAAAAATCATAACACAAATGATTTTGTGTTTAAAACCCTCCCATAGAGAAACAATCCTTGACCCAAACCATGATGGCCACTTGAGGAAAGTCTGTAATGCAAATGACAATTTTGTACATAAGAGAGCTTCTCACATATGATCATTAGCAAATGACGGTCCATTCTCTTTATGTAGAAGTCATGAACCGAATCAAGTGTTAATCCATGAATAAATAGTTATTATTATCAAGGGGGATATGAATATCATCTCATTGTATGTCTACAACACACCATGATCATCAAATTACATAACTAAAAATTCATATGGATACATACTAAAGAAAAAACATATACAACAAACATGTTAAACCATGTTGATCTTAACTAACCTCTAGGCTTCTCAATATCCTAACATATTTACCCTAACCTTTATGGCCTTCAAATAGTCTACCCACCTTAATTTTTTCATTGCAGGGCACCTTTTGTGGATGTTTAGATTACCATTTATGGAACTTATAACAATCCACCCACCATCATTTTGTCAAAAAAAATCATTTAATGTGGAAAAAAAATTAATCCACCCACATTCTTGGGAATACCCAAATATGCTACATAGTCAAAATCCTGACAAAAAGCTAACCATCATAACAAATTTCATCAAAAATAATAATCAAGCATCTAAGAAGTTCCTTGTATGAAATGCCTAACCATGTTATATAATTTCTCAAATTTAGACCTTTACTATACAACTTCTCATGTTTAGATACTAAGTCACCCACATCACTACTTCAAATGTAAGCCAAAAAAATATAGTGCAAATAGACAATTAACAAATTTTCAAATAATAATGTTTCCTCTTCAACAACCAAACTCATAACCCATTGAGATAACTTTAATTTGAAATTAAGTTTTACCAAACAAATATTCTATACCTTCAATATTTACTTTCTAAAAGAAATTTATAATATAAGTATCTAGTGAGGAGAAAACAAAAACCTTTATTGTTGGCATGGCAACCTTCCAAAATTGTGTTGAAGCATAAATGGAGGACTATGAATACTAGCGAGATCATTTGGTATTTTGGTATTCCCTTTAGTAACCAAATCACTTTTATTGATCAATGAAGTTGGATCATGCCATGTTATAAGAAAATCTTCAAGGTTGGATTCACCTTAATTTTTCCTTTGTAGGGAAGGTGAGAATTGTTAATGAAATTTTATTAGTATGCCTCATATATTACTCTTCGTACTTCTTCCCTTCTAAATCAACTTATAAAATGCTAGAGTGGGTTTTTAGAAGCCTTTATTTGAGGAAAGAAAGAAGGGGAGAAAGGGATTCCTTGTTTGGCCTAAGATATCTACAATTTACTAAGGAATCCAAGGGGTTCATGTCTCCCTAACACAAGAGCTCAATGTGTGGCACTTGCTTGAAGATGGGAAGTCCATGCAATGGGGATGGATGCTCCTCGAGAACTATTATTTTGATATTGAATGGAGTAGGCTAGTCACATTCAAGATATTAAAACCCTTTTCAAGTAAGTGGCATAAATAGTGATATTAATACCTTTGTTCTTTCATGCTCATCTCTAATCAAAAGGGTGTTTTTTCCATGCCATATAGTTTCTAGCTTTATCGCATGGTAAATTGAGGGAAAATTAAATTCTTGCCATTTGATGTCAATGTTAATATAGACATATGTGACCCTAAGCGGACTATATGGTTTTCAATGTGTTACCAAGAAGAAATTTCATAGAAAACAATCTCTTATTTTGGAATGATTCAAGGAATCATGATAACTGAAAAAGGAAAATCCTAGCACAATCTTAGTTGTGCTCTGCTACCCATCTCGATACATGGGTAACCCTAGAATAAAAAATTTATTTTATGTTCTGGTTTTCCATCCAACAACCCTATCATGATCCACAAATAGCCACCCTTATATGCCTTGTATCCATTCTAATCAGTGATTCATTGGTCTTTCCTACTCATATGATGAAGTTGGGTAATCTATTGTGAGTTACTTTAACCATTTTCACATTCAAGTGATTTCATTCAATGTTTAAGTCATTTTAATTTACATCACATATTTAAATTGGATTACAAACCACTATTAGTTGTGTACTTGTTCCCTTACTTCACCTTGGTGGTTATCATGTATCCCTAGACCAATATGACCTCCCTTAGGGTCTTTCTTTGACTATTGAGGAGGGGAACAAATAGGAGGCTAATATGGTGGTAGCACTCCATGTTTTTCATATTTAACACTTGTTATCATTCATCAATTTTCATTATCCCATATTTTTATTGATAATTCTTAGCCGCTCATACTGGTTCCTCATTAGTCTTGTCCTAGCAAAAGAAGGTATTAAACAAGCCAAAGGCCGATGTAGTTGTAAGAAAAGAAAGAACATGACCCAAATGTCAAAATTCAAAAGAATGGCAAGGGATGTAAAGAAATAGAATCCCAATTTTAGCTTCAGATCTGCTCGCTTTTATATAGCCACTTGTCCTAGAGAGAATCTATTTATATCATTCCTATGAAAATAAAATGAAATTATTGTAAAAATCTTGACCTAATGATGCGATAAAATACCCATCATTAACATTCTAGTATATAATCATTATCACTTGATAAGGTATTCGTGAATATTGGTAAGAAATATATATCAAAGCAAGAAACAAAAAAGAAAATATGGAGTCCAAGAAAAACAAAGGCAAGGTAATGTAGCTCACGCAGTTAACTTCTCCCTCTACAAAGGCATTCATGGAAAACGGATTTCATAAACTAATATAATAACATGACACCTTTCATGAAGTAAAGCCCAAGAAATAATAACTATCACTTTCACCTATCATTTGAAAGGGCCAACCCAGGCGATGTTCCTCCCCTTATGGTTGGATTCTCCTAATAAGGTAAAGTGATAACCCTCTAATACCTATTAGGTAACTTGTGCACATTCATAAGCTAGTAGGACATTAAAAAATAATGCTTGTTTAAATTACTTCAATGTATTTAACATTAAATAAGGTCCACCGTGAGATTTTATGTTTCTTGTAACCACGTTGTTGGTCTCACTTGATTCGTTGAGTATGTGTTATGTGATTCTTACAAGTGTGGCCAAGATCCCTTAATGGATAAGTGATTCTTCTCCAAAAAACTGTAGAGAACTTATAGCCCTATTTAATAATTACGAAGGACACTTGATGGAAGATGTTGGAGCCGCTTTGAGAAGAGTTGGCCTTGATGAATATAATGCATTAGTGATGTGACCCTCCTTTAGCTCCATGTCCTTGGACACTGAGCTTTGGTGCCAAGGTGTTGACATGAGAGATGGTGCACCCCTAATATTATTAGAGACCCCAAGGCTATCATTGTACCTTCTTGATGGAAATTTTCACTTCTCTTGATGGTGATTAATGGTGTTGATCACTTTAGACACTTTTCGAGAGCTAGATGTTGCTTCTAACTTCATAGTATCATGCACTGCGAAGATTACATCATCCTAGTTTAATTTGATGATGAGATGAACCCTTTTTAAGGATGATGTAGGCCTTAAAGAGATATCGTGGAGTTTTGGATGGAGATCCATAACTTACGGGATAAGATACGTCCCTTAAGTTATTCCTTGAACCTTTTCAAGGAAAGAATGCCTTTTCTATGATGACATCACCACTAAAGGACATTGGACCCATATGTGTGGACTAATGAAGACTTAATTTTATGTTATTTCATTGATTTGGCTATATTTGGGGGTCAACTTGTGAACTATCCACCTTTTATCATGGATTAAATTATTTTTTGGGGTTTTTGCATCTAATTCAACAAAAATTGACTTGGTCACTCTCATATAGATAAGGGGAATTGATTTTCCTTAGATCATTTTCACACATGGATTATTTCACTTCTTCATTAGTGATCTCTCTCTAATGCACAAAGGATACCTAGTTGAGATATTTTCTTTGGTTGATGATGTAAAGATATGAGACCTCTTTTCATTGATAGTTATGGTGGATCTTGGATGATGCATGGTGAAGTAAGTTAGTTTATTTTATTTATAATGGTTTTATGTTCCATGGGATGTATGCTCTTTGTGCTAAGTTAGTTTAGTTGGAATTTACTTCATTATCCCCTATTGAGATAAGCTCTTCCTCAAGTATTTGAAGAATAGAGTGAGGTTTTTCTTTTCCTTAATCATCTAGAAATTTCATAACCTAAATTTCAAACCATAAGGTAAGTTATTATATTTGTCCCAATTTTGTTTGGATGTAAATTCACTCAAAAAGGAACCCTACAATAGTTTTTATCCTAAACGCCATTTTCCCTAGATTGATAAAGCACTAGTCTTTATCATCTATGGTATTCCTTTTAGAAACCTAATTTTATTTTATTTTTAATGGTAAACTATGGATAGATTAAAAAAAATCCCATGTTTTTAGCATATTTCATGACTTGTTGGTGCATGCTCTAGGGCTAGGTTTTGTTTAAAGGTGCATTAGAGAAGCTAATTCAAATATTTTGATGCATTTTCATCCATTTTCTAGGGCTTTTGCTACATTTTATTCATTTTTATATGTTATATTTATTTTTCAGTGTTTACTCTTCAATTTATGTTCCATTCCATGTAAATTTCACACATTTCAACTGACTAAATTTGCTAAAGTTATGAACTTTTGTTTTACTACAATTTTTTCCATAACACCCTAATTTGTAGCATCCTTGAATTTTTAGATAATATACACGTAGGTATATTACAATTCATTCCCCTTGATATTTTTCATCCTCAACGAAATAATAATATAGAATGTCAAATTTCAACTTCCACCATGAATCAAGAAGAGATTGTGGTCTACTTTTTTTGCACAAAATATTAGGTTCATTATGAAAGCAATCCTTTACGAGGTTATAAGAATCGTGTACACAAGATGACAATCTAAGTAATAATAGCTATAGGGTGTTGCAATGATCTGAAAATGGGCTGGATAACTTGTTATTCTTTTCAAGAACCTCCCACTCAGTTAAACAATTAATATCTAGCTTATCCTTGACTTGTTCGGAAATGAATACTTGAAACAGGTGTATGTTTCTTAACTTTTTAAGTGCTTTAGGAACATTTATTTTTGCTGATATTAAGCATGTGTAACAACCATAATGCAGCAAATAAGCATCAACACATAACAGCATATTTAATAAAAGAGTTCACCCGAATATCGTGGGCTACATCTCCTTGAGCCTTTGTCAACTGACTTGGCTCTTTCGGATTAGGGTGGAAAATTATTTTATAAGTTACAAAATCAATTCCAATGGTTATCTGAACTGAACCAATGGGTTTAGAATACCATTTATATCCCTGTAATGGCTGAAATATCACTGAAGATGAACCTCGGCTCCCTTAGACTTGACCCCTTGAGTCGGTGCCCTTAAGCTTCCTTGAGCTTCTGTTTGGCACTAACTCCCTCAGAATCCATTTTTTGTCCCTGAAACCTTTTTTAATGTCTCCAGAATACATCATACACCCAAAATAGGTTGTTCATTTTCTCCAAATGAGCACTGGCTCCCCAATCTAGGCCTCCATCCGCTGATGGCCCTAGGCTGCCCAAAACTTCTATGTGGCTCTTTGACCTTCATAAGTCTTCAAATGACTCTGAAAATCCTTTTTTTGGATTCAAATGTCAAAAATAGTCAGAATAGACTATTCACTTTCATAAATTGGCCTCCGGCTGCTCCGGTTTTGCCTCCAACACCTGGTGGCACCCCTTGGCTCTTGGTTCACTGAAAACTTCTCTGAAGCATATCGACTTTCAAAAGTCCTCAAAAAATTTTGAAAACTCCATCAATATATTCATAAGTATCAATACAGACATAAATGACTATTTTTTTGCTGAGAATGGATACTGGCTGCTCTGGATAGGCCTCATTCTCCTCCTGGCACCCGATGGCCCTGGTGCCCCCTGGAACTTCTTTGAAGCATATTGGCTTTCAAAAGTCCTCTACAGGATCTGAAAATTGCACCATTACTTCCAGAATGTCTGAAACATCCAACATTGATTATTGGATTCCGGAATAAGGCCTCTAGCTGCACTGGCTAAGCCTCTTTCTATTGCTGCCCCCTGGTGACCCTAGTGGCCCCTAGAACTTCTCTCAAGAAAAAAACCTGCTCAAAATCCCTCTTATGGCTCTGCAACCCTCACCAATGAGTCTGGAATGTCTGAGATAGTCGAAATTGACTAATCACACTCTCAGAATGGTCGAATCTAGCTCAAGATAGAGCCTAAACAACATTTGTCCAGTGACCCCTACAAAGCTCCATTAAATGTGGAGGAACTGCACATAACTCCAGTTAAATTTGGAAAATATACCACTTTAGGCGCGCCTTGAAAAATTTCCGCCAGGATAACCGTTATCATTTAATGGACGGGTTGATGGTTGGACACATGTCCCGAAATCTCCACGGTCAAGTTAAGTGTTAGCAGAACCATCGGCTTAATGTCATGAAAAATGTTGCAGGTGAACAGGTTTCGGCGATGGTTGCGGATGCCGGTTAGGGGCTTTTCATTGGCGTTAAGCCCTTGGGCAAGGGCCATATCACAGGGGGAGGGGCTGGCCCCTCCACTCCCCCAAATACATATTCGTTCAACAATAAATAAACCTCACTGACTAATAGGGTTAAGAACTATTGTGTAGCCCGAGCGGTAAGAGCTATGCATGCATGCAGGGAGTTCTCGGAGTCGAGCCCCGGCGACCTAAACAAAATTTTGCACCACTGTTCATGGGCCACATGGGGGCCTTCGAGCCTGCCACATGGCGGCCTGTGATTGGCCGAAGTCCAACCCCAATCAATCAAACTGCGACACGTGTCATGATCTGACTGGCCCTTAAGGAATATTTTGGGGAATATTTCAAGGAATATTTCAGGAATATTCCTTGAACTATTCTTTCTTTTTTTTTAATTTTCAAATACCCAGTCAAACTTGGTCAAAGGCTAAAAATTGCAGTTTACTGGACTTTTCAAATCGTGATAACTTCTTCATACGGTATTGATTTTTCAAACCGTTCACGGCGCCGGAATCAGGAAGACAAGATATATCTGGTCGCTTAGGTTTGACACACTTTCAAACACTTTGAAATTTGAGCTATCACTTAGGTCCTTGATCCAAATCTGATCACACCTCCCCATTGGGAATATTTTGGACCCCAAAAGACTGATTACCTGATTTTTACAGTGGATGAGAGTACAACACCCTCACCTTTCAGCCTCCATACACTTTCACTTGCATGGCTTAATGCCTTTGAACCACAACTCGAAGGTATTCAACACTTCCCTTCTTGAATGCTCTCGTCCTCTTGTCAAGAATTTTCTTCCTTGAACTCACTCAGAAATTTCTGACGAGAAATTTATAGAAGGTAGCTTAACATCATGTCCTTGATCATCAATCCAAGGTGGCTCAAACAAACGTAAGTTTCCAACAAAAATACATGCATACATAACTAAAATTTTCATATGTACAAATGAATGTATGTCTTACTGTGTCAAGAAGTCAAACCACTTCTTACCAAGCCAATTCCATGGTGATTTTTGCTGCTGAAAATCTTCTGCATGTGAAACATCTATTCTCACATCAATGATGGAATCTTTGGTTCCACTTTCGCCAGTCTTTCTATCCTCTTGATTCTTGTCCTTGGGATGATTAGTTGGATGCAATGTCCAACATTGGGCAACAACATGTCCCCTATTCTGGAAATGTGTGCAAGTCTTTTGCACCTTGTTTTCAAGTTGCCTTCGCTTCAACTTTTTCATGTATGCCTTCATCCTCTTCCAGCATTTTGAAACATCATGGTTACACAAACCACAATAGGAACAACAACTCTTGCTTCCATTCAAGCATGCATATTTTCCATGCTTATCAGAAACATAATAAACTTGACTATGGGAAGAATTATACCTCAAATGTTGCTTTGCATGTCCATCTTTTCTACCTTCTTAAGGAGATGAAATTGTAGAAGTTTCATCTTTCCTTTAAAGACCAACATCAATGTTCATGTCTTGATAGTTGCCGAAACTCTCATGCTCGCCATTAGCTACATGCCTACACACATATTGCTGCAACATAGGCTTCAAACAATGGAAATCAACTTGAAAACAAACTTGACATGTTTGTGGTTTAGAACTTGGAACAAAAGTTCTTCTTGAAGTTGTCTCACATGCCTTCATGGCATTGGAGTTTTCGCCATAAGATTGAACATAACCAAGACCAAACTTCTTAGGTCTTTCCACAACAAAAATATGCTCAATCATGCCTTGTGCATGTTTGCCTATACCCTTGCCTTCATAGCCCATTTTAAAAATCAACTTGGACCCTATACCTCTTGCGTGTTTTTCAAGTGAACCTAGACATCTATCTGACGAGGAATTTGAAGACAAATTTGAGTGAATTGCCTCTGCTTCACGCATGTTCTTGGTTAAGGCCTCTTGGGCTTGATGGAGCTGCATCTCCATCTCATGCATTCTTTGAATAATTTATTCCTTCTCTTGCTTCATAGGAAACAATTGCTCAAAAAGTCTAGTGCTTTCCTTTCTATCTTCAAACAGAATTTGCACTCTATCCTTCCGAATGTACAAGTATCACTTCATGTCTTCATCGAAGAATATTGTGAAGGAGGAGGATTTTGAAACCTCACTTGATGAAGTTGTCATCATTGAAAAATGAACTAAAGAACTTCAACAAAAAATTCACAAAGATTTCAAAAACAATCGACAAAGCTTCTGAAAAAAATGGTTGTAGAGTCAAGCTCTTCTTCTAGCAGCCTTTTGCAAACAAACTTCTAGAGCTTCTTAACAAACAATCATCAAGAGGGTTTGTGCTTCAAGGGTTGCCTTGAGGCCCTTTGGGTAAGGAAGATGCCTTCAGCCCTTCTTCCTTCTTGTCCTCTTCTGGACTTATCAGTATGTTTCCCTTCACCTCTAGCAAACTCAAACTTGTAAGCAATAGTCAATTTGCAAACAGTAAAATTCTTTGCACTGTTAAACACCTTTCAAGTCAAAAAGCAACCTAGTGCTCTTTCAAGCAAGAAAACTATGCTCTGTCAATCAAGCAACCTAGTGCTCTGATACCATCTAATCTGAAAATGGGTTGGATAGCTTGTTATGCTTTTAAATAACCTCCCACTCAATTAAAAAATTAAGATCTAGCTTATCCTTGACTTCTGCGGAAATGAATACTTGAAACAGGTGTATGCTTTTTAACTGTTTAAGTGCTTTAAGAAAATTTCTTTTCTAATATTAAGCATGTGTAACAACCATAATGCAGTAAATAAGAATCAACACATAACAACAAATTTAATAAAGGAGTTCACCCAAATATCGCGAATAATGTCTCCTTGAGCCGTTGTCATCTGACTTGGCTCTTTGGGATTAGGATGGGAAATTCTTTTACAATTTACAAACTCAATTTCATTTATATCCCTCGAATGGTTTAAATCTCACTGAAGATGAACCTCAGCTCCCTTAGACTTGACTCCTTGAGTCGGTGCCCTTAAGCTTCCCTGAGCTTCTCTTTAGCACTAACTCCCTGAGAATCCCTTTTATGTCCCTGAAAAATTTTCTAATGTCTCCATCATACATCAGACACCCAAAATAGGTTGTTCATTTGCTCTAAATGAGCACTAACTCCTCAATCTAGGCCTCCATCCACTGATGGCCCTAGGTTGCCCAAAACTTCCCTGTGGATCTTCGACCTTCAAAAGTCTTAAAATGACTCTGCAATTTCTTCCATTGGATTCATAATGTCAAAAATAGTTAGAATATAATATTCATTTGCATAAATTGGCCTTTGGCTACTCTGGTTTCACCTCGAGCACATGGTGGCACCCTTGGCTCTTGGTTCACTGAAAACTTCTCTGAAGCATCTCGACTTTCAGAAGTCCTCAAAAGCTTCTGCAAACTCCATCAATGGATTCAGAAGTATCAATACAGTCAGAAATTACTATTGGTTTGTTGAGAATGGATATTGTCTTCTCTGGATAGGCCTCATTTTCCTGCTAGCACCTGATGGGCCTGGTGGCCCCTGGAACTTCTCTGAAGCATATTGGCTTTCAAAAGTCTTCTACAGGCTCTGAAAACCACACCATTAGTTCCAGAATGTCTGAAACATCCAAAATTGACTATTGGATTCTTGAATAAGGCCTCTAGCTGCACTGGCTAAGCCTCTTTCTGTTGTTTCCCCCTAGTGGCCCTAGTGGCTCCTAGAACTTCTCTCAAGCAAAAACCTACTCAAAAGTCCTCCGATGACTCTACAACCCTCACAAATGAGTCTGGAATGTCTGAGATAGTTGAAATTCACTAATCACACTCTCAGAATGGTCGAATCTAGCTCAAGATAGAGCCTAAACAACATTTGTCCAATGACCCCTAAAAAGCTCCAGTAAATGTGGAGGAACTCCACATAACACTAGTTAAATTTTGGAAAATCCGCCACTTTAGGCACGCCTTGCCAAATTTCCGCCAGGCTAACCGTTAGCATTTAATGGATGGGTTGATGGTTGGACACATGTCCCAGAATCTCCGCGGTCAAGTTAAGTGTTAGCAGAACCGTCGGCTTAACGTCATGAAAAATGTTGCATGTGAACAGGTTTCGAGGACGGTTGCGGATGGTGGTTAGGGGCTTGTCGTCAGTGTTAAGCCCTTGGACAAGGGCCAGATCACATGGGGAGGGGCTGGCCCCTCTGCTCCCCCAAATACATAACCATTCAACGATAAATAAATGCCACTGACTAATAGGGTTAAGAACTATTGTCCTGATGATGAACCACACTGGCTGGTTCGAAACGCGTCGACACAAATTTCTCTATTGTGATTTTCACCGAAAGATTTGATACATAATTTATGGATCACAAAAGTCAAATTCCTAATAACTATTGTGTAGCCTGAGCGGTAAGAGCTATGCATGCATGCAGGGAGGTCTCGGGGTCAAGCCCCGACAACCCAAACAAAATTTTGCACCATTGTTCATGGGCCACGTGGCGGCCTCCGAGCCTGCCACGTGGTGACTTGTGATTGACCGAAGTCAAACCTCAATCAATCAAACTACGACATGTGCCATCATCTGACTAGCCTTTAAGGAATATTTTAGGAATATTCCCTAAAATATTCTTTTTTTTTTAATTTTCAAATACTCAGTCAAACTTGGTCAAAGGTCAAAATTGTAGTTTACTGGACTTTTCAAATTGCGATAACTTCTTCATACAATGTCGATTTTTGGAACCGTTCACGGCACCGGAATCAGAAAGACGAGATCTATCCGATCGCTTAGGTTCGACACACTTTCGAATACTTTGAAATTTGAGCTATCACTTAGGTCCTTGATCCAAATCTGATCATGCAATAAAAAATATAATTGTATATAAATCAATTTTGACTTAATCTAAGGTGTTTATCAAGTCACCCCTATATTGATGTGAGCATATAAATTATATTCTTATACCAAAGATTTTAATCTATGATCTTTAAGGAGGTAACACATACTTTTGACTTCAAGCCCACTCAAGTTATACATATAATAATCTAACTTAAAATCACAACTTAACCACAAAGTATTTTGTATGATTTTTGAGAAGAAAACACGCTTTAAGCCCACTCAAATTATATATATAATAATCTAACTTAAAGTCACAACTTAACCACATACTTTTTGTTTGTGAAAAAATATATATATATATAGTTTAATTCAAAACTACAACCCTTATTTGTAAAATAGAGTATCCCCTCGTGCTAACTACTTGACACATGCATACAAGTCCAATGAGATTCTGCTTCAATACTTAGTAATTGAATTCTTATTAGTTCTCCAACACGTATAATTGTCTTTTTGTGTTTAATGTGTATGCAATATATTGCCTTGGTAATTATAATTGCCTTCTGATGTTTAATTTGTATGTAAATATATTACCATTTTTGCTATCGTTCACATATCATGTGTAAAATATGTTTTAAAGAATGTCCAAGTTCAACTAAAAGGAAAACGCAAGCAAACATACGCCAGTCAATTTAAAAAAAGTTTTGAAATTTGGATTTTTCTTTGACACGTTGAAGTTTTCAATTATCACCACGTAACCATTGTTGTATTCAAAAAAATTATTTCTAGTGTAGCTATAAATGTGCCAATAATCACAGAGCTTACAGACAGAAAAACAAAAGCTTACTTGCAACATCGTAGACTAAAACGACAATGGATGAGTCTCGTATGTAACTTGGTATCAAACTCCGAAAACGTTCCTGCCCGGCTGTGTCCCTAATGATGTACAAAATGAAACATAAATCCATGAAATAATAAGTAACTAGAAATTAAGCCTGCACATTATGTCACATCTTATAAAATAAGAAGGCTTAGGTATAAAAGAAGCAAAAGTAAATGAAGAACGACCAACCATTCACATGAGAATACATTTCAACCTCATGCTTAAATTAAAGAAATATTGTATCCACCCGCAACATAATCATATTGTGTGATTAAGTAAATGATAATAGAGGATCATGAATATTGACTCCAACTTCTAGCGTAAATCCCCTTGGAGTATTTTTCTTGTACAGAACAAGGTCAGCCTATCTTCAACCTAAACATATATATGGATCTAGGTATTTTATATGCAAATGATATAAAAAAATCTCAAACAAATTCTTCAAAGTACAAGGCTGTAATGGAATCATATTATATAAACAAATTCTGATAATGATAATTTTATTTTACGTTTTCTCTCAAATCTAAGAAATTTAGCTGATTACAAAAGAAATCTTGCTGAATACAATGATATAATGGGAATCATATAATTGTGCCCATAGGCTCATTTTACAACCCTGTATGACCCTGATAATGTGTAAATATGTTGGAAGCCAAAATAAAAAACTAAAAATATAATTAAAAATCAGATCTAAATAATGCTTACATAACCATATAAATAAATAATTAAAAATAGATTAAATCAATATAAATTTAAAATATGAAGCGTTTTAGGAACACTAGGGTAAATAAATAAAAATATAAATAAATTAGAAGTATGGTAAATAAATAAAATTTCATTTTATGTTTACTCCATAAACCTTTTTATATTTACAAAGACCGAAAAAAGTGGTTTTATTTAGGTGAATCCTATGGACCAAATACCATGGGAGAAATTATTAGTATTAATACCCTGGGCCAAAAACCATATTTATAAAAGAGGTATAAAAAAGTAAGGTAAATAAATAAAAATATATCAAATTGGAATAGAAATCAACATCTAATTATATATGAAGCCTATGGACAAAATTAATAATAATACCATGCAAAAAAAATATTATTAACTCTAACATTAATATCAAAATATTATTATTAAATCTAATATTCATATTAATATATTATAATATTAAAATTATTAAATTTAATAACTTTATGTTAATATAATATTAAATTTGTTATATATATATATATATATATATATATATATATATAAACTCTAGATATATATGGGAGGGAAGAACAAAGACATATGATAGAGGTGGAGAAATAGCGGGAGTGACAAAGGAGAGATGAAGATAAATTGAAGGAGAGGGGAGAGGAGGAATGAAGAGAGAGAGAGAGAGAGGAGTGAGAGAGGTAGAGAAGGCTAAGAGAGGGAAAGGGAGACATAAAGATTTAGGTGGGAGAGAGAGAGAAGGAGAGAGGGTTGGAGGGTAGAAAGAGAGAGAGGAATGATGAGAGGAGGATAGAGGGATGGATAAATAGATGTAGTTGGAGGGGGGGAGAGGGAGAGAAGAAGAAATATATAGAGAGTGAGAAGTGGAGAGAGAGGGAGTGACAAGGGAGAGATGGCGAGAGAGTGTGTATGTCTAGGGGTGAGATAAAGAGACATAGAAGGAGTGATGGAGAGAGAAGAAGAAAGGGAGGGATATAGTAACATAGTTGGAGAGAGAGATAGAGTGATGGGGAAGAGAGAGGATTTAAGGGCAAAGAGAGAGAGAGAGAGAGAGAGAGAGAGCAGGGCGAGTGAAGATAGAGGGAGGAAGGCGAGAAAGGGAGAGAGAGGAAGGACGAGAGAGAGGACTTGAGAGGGAGGAAGAGAGTGATGGGGAAAGAGAGAGGATTGTAGGGGAAAGAGAGAGAGAGAGAGAGAGAGAGAGAGGGAGGGAGGTAGGAGAGAAAGGGAAAGGGAAGGGACTTGAGAGAGAGGAGTAGAGATGGAGGGAGATAGGAGGAGAGAGGGAAGGATAGATAGATGTAGTTGGAGGGGGAGAGAGGGAGGGGTAGAGAGATGGATTTGGATGGGGAGAGAGGGAGGGAAGAAGAAAGACATAGAGAGTGATAGGTGGGAGAGAGAGGGAGTGACAAGGGAGATATGGAGAGAGTGTGTGTATGTTTGGGGGTGAAATAAATAGACAAATAAGGAGAGATGGAAAGAAGGAGGAGAGAAGGAGAGAGAGGCATATAGTAACAAAGTTAGAGAGAGAGAGGTATGGAAAGAGAGACGAAGATGGAGGGGGAGAGAGAGGGAGGTAAGAAGAAATGCATAGAGAGTGAAAGCTGGAGAGAGAAAGAGAGAGAGGAAGTGATAAGGAAGATGGAGAGAGAGGGAGAGAGGATAGCAAAAGGGAAAAGAGATAGAAGCGGGGGAGAGGGAGAGGGAGGAGGATGGATTGATAGATATATAGATTGGAGAAAGAGAGTGTATGTTTTGAGGTTGATATAGAGAGACAAAGAGAGATAGAGATATAGATGGAAGGTGAAGAGAAATATGAGATATATGGAGACAAGGAGGGAGGGACAAAGATATTGATAAATATGGAGTGCGAGAGTGTGTGTGTTTGTGCAGGTAAGATAAAGAGATAAAGAAGGAGAGATGGAGGGACATATAGATATATATGGAGGGGGGAGAGAGGGAAGAATATTTCTTGCAATAGATGCATTGATTTCAGTGTATATGGTAATTTCTAATCCTATTTGATTATTTGCACTAGATGCATTGATTTTAGTGTAGATTTTGATTTCTAATGATATTTGATTACTTGCACTAGATGCATTGATTTCAATGTAGATGATATCTAATCCTATTTGATTTCTTGCACAAAATGCATTGATTTTAGTGTAGATGGTGATTTGCAATCCTATTTGATTGCTTCCACTAGATGTATTAATTTCAATGTAGATGTTGATTTCTAATTATATTTAATTGCTTACACTATATGCATTGATTTCCATATAAATGACTTATAAACCTATTTGATTGCTTGCACTAAATGCATTGATTTCAATGTAGATGGTGATTTATAATTCTATTTGATTGCTTGCACTAGATGCATTGATTTTAGTGTATATGATGGTTTCTAATCCTATTTTCTTACTTGCACTAGATGCATTGATTTGAGTGTAGATGTTGATTTGTAATCCTACTTGATTACTTGCATTAGATGCATTGATTTCAGTGTAGATGTTTTCTAATATCATTTTATTTCTTGCATTAGATGCATTGATTTTAGTGTATATTTTGATTTCTGATTTGATGTAATTGGATGTATGATTGCACATTAATTTTAATTCATTGGATTAATAGTGCGCATTGATTTCAATGTCAGCAAAAACAATTATTAACAATTTAGATTTATTTTTGTGTTATAGTAATTAAAACCAATAATATTGGAGAGCAAGAGAGACAAGGTATGATGTTTACTACAACAACTCAAGCTAAATATTTAAATTGTTTATGATTTCAACTATCTTTTCCATATAATCGATATGAAAAGATGACAAAACTAACAAGGGTGACAATAAGAATAGTAGAAGAAAATGGTTTGAGATTGATCACAATGAAGGTTATTTGTGATTGACTATATTCTTATTATTCACAATTTCTATCATTCAATATTATTACATTGTCAGTTTACATTCAAAAAACTTATTTCATCAATTTTCATCATTAAAGTTATTTTACAATATTTATCATCTCAAGAAACTAAGGTAACTAAGCAAATTTAAAATTAAAATGACTCGATAAATCTCAAACATATTTACCATATTTAAAACGGTTATATTAATATTAGATATATTTACATATTATTGATAAAATTAATCATATGTTCCTCATATTATCGATAGATTTTCCTTAGCCGCACACGACTGAAACCAGCCTAGATCCATTTTAACTCTGGATCTATCAAGCGCCGAGAGGGATCAAATCTTAAAAAAGAGGTTTGCACCTGGAGAGATTTGATCCCTCTCGGCGCTTGATAGATCCAGAGTTAAGATAAATCTAGATTGGTATAAATATAAACAAATGCTATTAAAAAACAAAACACAACCAAATTCTCAAGTACAAGGATATAATGGCATCATATCATATAAACAAAGTCTCGTAATGATAGTTTTTTTGTGTTTCCTTTCGAATCTGAAAAATTATGTTGATTATAAGGATATGCTAGAGTCATATAATATAAATATAAACAAATGTCGGTGATGATAGTTTCTTTGGTTTCCTCTTAATTTTGATAAAAATATAGAAAGTTCTAAGGTTCGGTACTGGAGAGAGTGGAATGTGTGAAGCAGAGACATCAAAAATTCTCTCTTAAGATTGATTTTGACAAAGCTTATGGAAGGTTGATATGTTATCATTATTATCATGTCACTTTGTTTGTTAAGTTGGATGAGTTGTAGTTTGTGTCATAGTTACTAAGTTCTCCTTAATCCGACCAAAAAAATACAAAAATTTGGGGGTTCGAATTTTATTCGATTCAAATTTTAAATTCATGCTTAATTAATAAAATATTATTTATGAATTAAATATTATTTAAAATTTTAACAGTTTACTATACATATAGAAAGGTAAGAAAATACAAAAGAAAATGGAAAATTATAGTGGAATAAGAAAACTTATCATTTTCTAATTTCTTTTTTACTTTTAAAGATGTAAAAAGCTTAGAAAATGGAAAATGGAAAGTAATAAAATAGAAAATAATAATGGAATAAGAAGGTTTACCATTTTCTTTTCTTCTTTTTTTTCAAAGACGTAAAAAGCTTAGAAAATGGGAAAGGAGAAATAAAAAAATATAAAAGAAAACAAAAAATCATAATGGAATAAGAAAGTTTACTATTTTCTAATTCCATTTTTGCTTTCAAAGGCCTAAAAAGCTTAGAAAATGGAAAAAGAAGGAATTTGTTATAAATATGTGATGCAATGCTATTTTTAAAAGGAGTGACTATTTTTGTGATTTTATATATTGTTTAAATATGGTTATATTTATTATGAAGAATTTTAGATACATAAGTTTTTAAATTAGAAGAGTATTTTAAATTTAAGTTTAGAAAGGAATATAAGTTTTGAAAGAAGTGATAAGTGTGGTTTTTTATTCAAAATAAATTTAGAAAATAGTAAGTGAAAGGTATTGTTTTCAGAAACACAACAGTTTTTAAGATATACAGTGTCTAACTTTTTTCTAATTACAAATTTTGTATTCGAACTTTTATTGTATGGTATCAAATTCGAATTCTAATTCTAACTTGGTATCTATGGTTTTTATATTTAATTCTAAGTCTTAACCTTCTCATCTAGACCTTCTTGACAAAGAATAAAATTGTTAAATAACCAATTTTTTGATGATTCTCTTTCTCTCCTTTCGATGCCACTATATCTTGATTTTGCTCATCTTTCCTTGAGCTACGTGATTGCGTTTACTATAACTATATGGTCAATGATTGGTGATAAAGAGTTTGATTTATAATTTATTGAAACATTTATTACACTTCATTGGCTAAATAATTATTGGAGGCTAATTATGGACAAATTATTAGATATTTGAGAGTGCCTTTTAGATTCAATGTTTCCTTAAATGGCATGTGTGGCAAGTGATATTGGTGCATTCAAACACTATAGTTTAAGCATCATAGTTCATATATCCAAGATTGGTTAGTTGTAGCTAAGGCCATTGAGGTTCATAAATTCTCAAAGAGAGCAGCTTGTATTATGTTTTTATTGGTTCCCTTTTAGTGTCGAATTTTGTGAATTGGAAAAACTACTAAAGAATTTATTTGTTCTCAAGTTTGGGGTACAAAACATCTTCTAATAGTTTCATTGAGAATTTCCATAATATATATATAAAATGGAGGATTCAACATGAGTGACATTGGGTTTCTATCTTATCTACTAAATGGGATTTCCATAGTCCTTTTAGTGATAAACTATGGATGTAGCTCCTCAAATTCGACATTATTCATATTAAACATATTGTTGGGTTACAAGGCTTATTTCAACATTATCATATGTTGGTCACTTCAACCAATTTTAAGATTACTAGTTCTCCCATGCTTGAGAGAATTTAGAAAGCTTGGAAGATGGTTACCCCATATTTCATGGAATTCTTTAGAATACATATGGGGATATAATTGAGTATCCAAACCATTTAGTATTGGAAGTTACAAGACACTCATATTTTTCATAAAGATAGTATTCTTATTTCAACGATTGGCTAAGAAGGGGCATTTTGTATCATGTGAACTTTGCAATCAAACCAAGTGAGATTGGAAGACTTGGTCCTTTATTTCTCAAGAAAAAGGCCCACTCAAACCATATCAGGTCCCATACAAGAATTTTAAGGTCGCATCCTTAGAAAATATGGATGAAAATTGACTAACAATACTCCTAATGCAATCTACAAGAATTTTTTTGGTGTTATATACACTAATTTGGATATACAAGACAGAAAAAATTATCAGATTATTAATACAAAACATTAGTTTAAAAATATTGCAATGGATTATGTCCTTAAGTATGAGAACACAAGGTCTCCTACCTTTTAATGTTTTTTTTTTTTAAATCTATATCTTGATTTTCTAGAGTTTACCTTTAAAGTCGGGCTTGCTAAGTTTAGCCTCACAAATACATATCATCCACATTATTTTATGAGATTATGTACGTTGAATTTAAGCCTTTCCTTTTAGATAAAGGTATTCCATTCAGGAAAAGATGCCACATATTCCAACACTCAAGCTCAATCATTCTTAAGGAAATTGTCCTTGATACAACACATAGACCGAGCACAAGTTGTGAGAGTTTGGAAAAGAGCTTACGAATGTGATGGGATGGCCACATCGTAATGTTGGGAAGAAATTTTAAATGTTTTGTATGAAATCGTAAATATGTACATTAAGGAGTGAGCTTTGATTTTAGAATAAGTTGGAGGAGTTATTTTCTAGCGTAAAAGAAAAATAAAATAATAGTTTTTAGTCTCCCTTATTTTGTGGACAAGGGGAAACGATTCACCCTTTGTGACTCTTGATTGTCATGATCAATTTACTTTGGGCAACAATAAGAAAATAGTGTTTGGAGAAAGAAGAAAAGAAGATAAGATATAAAGTGAGAAGAAGAGGGAGGGGGAGAAGAGATGAACTCGTTGTTTCTCTTTGTAACTACAATTTTGAGGTTTTGCAGACACCTGTACCATCAATTTGTGTGAACCAAAGGTATTATTGTGTGAATTCCATAATAAACATCAAATTGGGTATGTAAGTTGTGTGATTATTAAATTAATCGAAGGTCTATAGTTACACTGAATCATCTCCTATTGTGAATTATTAGCAATTCATAATTTTTATTCTTAAGCATTGATATTGGTCTGTTTATGAAAATATGTAGCTTGTTGAATCAATTTACATTAAGAATCTGAGCAATGAAGCTGCAATCATTGTGATTTGTTCATGTATCTTATGTATTCTTGTTTAAATGGTCTCAAAACCCATGGAGGAATGTATCACTGTGTTTTAGAGTAGTGAACATGAGACATTTAGAGTAAACTGGTCATTTTGAGAACTTGTACCTCATTGAAATGATTCACATTAAAAATATGAACATTGTGGCTTCAATTATTTTGTGGTTGTTCATGATTCTTCTATATTTTATTATAATGGTTTCAAAACCCCTTGGAGGAACTTAGTGTCTTTTGGCATATAAAATTCATGGTTGTTACAGCAACTCAATTGTTTCTACAATAGAACAGAGCACCTTGTTTTGGCTTTCAGTCAAAATGCCACTTTGGTTGATTTTCAATTAACAAATTTTTTATGGTGTTGCAAGCCCAATGAATAGAAGTGAAGTAAGTCCTTTACAGTGTCAAGGATCCAATTAATTCCATGAGAAGTCGATTAGGAAAAATTTCAGGTCGATTCAGCTTCCCCGAAAACCACAATGAAAAATTTTAACGAGCACTACGAAATCATTTCGTAGCGCCTACATAATTTTAACAAGCGTTGTGAAATAATTTTGTAGCGACTACACAGATAATTTTCGGGACTGCATGATATATTTCTAAATTTTTGTTTGACCTGCATGTTGAACCATTTCTTAAATTGAATCATTTAAAATTAGATTCATCAAATGAGGTGATAAAAAGAGTGGAAGGTGAGAAAAGGAGTGGAGGTGAGAAAAAAAAAATCTCCCATGGAATTTATCAGAGTAAATTCATATTCTTGAGTTGATTGCATATGTTAATGTTTCATGAAATACCGTTGAATTTGATGCTAATACAAAGATGCGAGTGGAGTAGCCTAGGGATATTGGCATTTGGCATAAACCCAACTACATCAAGTGGTATCAAAGCCACGTAAATATTTTAGCTTTACAACTCTTGGAGGAAGCAAAGTTTATAACAGATTGAGGTAAATATTTGTTTTCAAATTAAATTGAATTGATTTTTGTAGATTGTGAAGTGCTATGTAGACATAGTGGAGGATGTCTACCTTGAATTAGAACAAATTGACTTAGTAAGCAATCAATAGGAAGAACGGTGTTGATTTAAATAATAGGAAGGTCTACAACAACAAAGAGATGACAACAGTAAGAAGAATTCCACAACAATGGTTGTTTTTTCAAGTGAATATTGAACAGGGATGTAATGGTGTTTTTTTATCAATTAATTGTGAATTATTTATTGATTACAAGTAGCAGTGATGAATGTTTGTAGTTGAGGATGATGGAAAGGAACCTTGTAGTAGAAAGTGAGAAAGAACAACAAAGTTCTTAGAGGAAGAAGATGAGTAAATTGCATGCAGAAGCTAGAAGAGCAGAGAATTCTTAGATGAAGATTCCAGAGGAAAGAGTCAGTAGAAATACCAAGAGAATACTAGGCATGGAAAAACTTGGTATGGTATTTACAAACAGGTTGGTGGAGTTAGCTTTTTGCAGTGGCTTGTGTGCAGTTCACGGTGAGCTAGGAGAAGATCATATAAGTAGGATATTTATGACGACCAAGATTCATAATAAAGGTTCAAAGAGAAGCCATAGTGGATCAAGTCAGGAAAAACTTGATAGAGAAGTAGTTGAAATTAAATTACAGCTAGATGTTTTGAGAGAACTGCTACAGAAATATGAGGAAAGGATGCTCGGAGAAAGCGAGAAAGAGAAAATGTAATTTGTACACCAGAACAAGGATGTGTCCTTGGAGACAATGACATTGATGAAGAAAATGTTGATGAGGCACTCATTGGGATTCTCACAAATTATTTGGAGAATGGATATTAGCATGAAGGAATGGTACCAGAAGCATCAAATGAGGCTACAAGGCCTTGTGATTTTGAAACTGACAATTTGTGTGTGAATGCAATTGTAGCAAAGAATGGTGGAAAATATTTGGAGATTGTTACAAAGATGAAGAAGAATGGACAAATTTTAATTATATTATAAATGGAGAAGTTGAAGAAATGTATGCGCAAAGTATTGAAGTTGAACTGATCAAAAATTGGAGATGAGGAAGGACAAGCAGAAGTTGATTTTTGTTCTAGAGAAAGACGAAGTGCTTGTGAGGTGTGAATTTGAACTAAAGTTATTGGAGAAGTTGTTGGAAGAGGATACAAATGGAGAAGAGCATTTATACATGTCTAATAACAAATATATGTATATTGCACTTGAATAAATTGAGGTGGAATGTAATGAACAATTTCCTTATGTCAATACAATTTTTGAAATTGAATTTTTAGAAAAGTAGCTAGCAAGAAATATAGAAGATGGAAACCATAGAAAATATGCTTAATTTGATGAGAAGAAGGACGAGATATAGCAGTTAGAGGACAACAACAATATGTTTTAGCAAGGAAACAATGATATCTTTGCTAAATGGTAGGAGGAGGAAATACATACAAGTGTCTTAAACAACCATGCAGGAATGAAAGACAAATTTTCCATGAAGGAAACACAAAAACTAGTAGAGGAAATCAAATATCAACCCTAACGGAGATACAACATCTTCAAGGAAGACCGAGAAATATAGGAATTACATTCAACGACTAGGAAGATAGTAAGGGATATCAACAATAAATTTCAGCAAGGAAGTAGTGATTTGAGCTAGCCCAAGGATAAGTTGGACATCGCGATTGAAGAAGTAAGGAAACTGATGTTGAAGAATCCTTAACATAAGAGGTATGCAGGGAAGAGGAGAATAAAGGACAACATATTTTAGATGGTAGAGCAAGTTTTCAACAACAAAGAAGGAGGAATACTACAACAAGAGAAAACAGTGGAGCAAGAACATGACAAGGAGAATGACCAACTACAACATAAAGCTTGGGATCGAGGAAGATTCACTTCAACAACACATAGCCAAGATACCATGAATCTTTTTTCACCTTTGGAGTCTGATGCATGTGCATAACCTGAACGCAAGTTGTGAGAGTTTGGACAAGAGCTTACCAATGTGATGGGATGACCACATGGTAATGCTAGGAGGAATTTTTAAATGTTTTGTAAGAAATTGTAAATATTTACATTCAAGAGTGAGTTTTGTTTTTAGAATAAGTTGGAGGAGTTATTTTCTAGTGTAAAAGTAGAAAAAATAATAGTTTTGAGTTTCCCTTATTTTGTGGAGAAGGGGAAACGATTCACCCTTTGTTACTCTTGGTTTTCATGATTGGTTTCTTTTGGGAAACAAAAAAATGTGTGTTTAGAGAAAGAATAAAAAAAGAGAAGCTCTCGTATGAGGACAAGCGAGAGGGAAGGAAGAGAGGAACTCATTTTTTCTCTATGTAACTGCAGTTCTAAGGTTATACACGCTTGTACCTTCAGTCTATGTGAAGAGAAGGTAAAATATGTGAATGGCATAATAAAGAATAATTTTGGCATGTAATTTGTGTGATTATTAAATGATTCAAAACTCTGTAGTTACACAAAATCATTTCTTGTTGTAAATTGTTATTAATTCATAATTGTTTTTCTGGTATGTTGGCATTGGTCCATTTATGAAAACTTGTAGCTTGTTGAATCGATTTACATTAAGAATCTTAGCATTGAAGCTCCAATCGTTGTGATTTTTTCATGTATCTTATGTATTCTTGTTGAAATGGTCTCAAAACCCACGGATGAATGTGTCACTATGTTTTGGAATAGTGAATGTGAGGTGTTTACAGTAAACTAGTCATTTTGAGAACCTGTAGCTCGTTGAACCTATTCACATTAAAAATATGAAGATTGTGGCTTCAATTGTTGTGTGTTTGTTCATGATTCTTCTATATTTTGTTATAATGGTTTCAAAACCCCATGGAGGAACTTTCACTATGTTTTGGAATAGCTAATGCATGGATTTTACAGTAATTCGAGTGTTGTTACAGTTGAACAAAGCACTTTGTTTTGGCATTCAATCAAAATGCATCTTTGACTGATTTTTTATTGGAAAATTTGTTATGGTGTTGCAAGCCAAGTGAAGAGAGGTGAAGTAAGTCGTTTGCAATGTCAAGGATCCAATCAAGGTCATTTGAAGTCGATTAGGAAAAAGGTCGGGTCATTTCAGCTTCCCTGAAAACCACAATGCATAACTTTAGTGGGCGTTATAAAATCATTTCGTAGTGCCTACAGAATTTTAATGAGCACTACCAAATCATTTCGTAGTGACTGCACATAGAATTTTCAAGACTGCATGTTTGGTTTCTAAATGTCGGTTTGGCATACCCATTGCACCATTTTTTAAATTGAATCGTATGTAATTGGATTCATCAAATGGGGTGAAAATAAGAGTGGAAGGTGAGAGAAAAATCTCATTTGGAATTTATCTAAGTAAATCAATATTCTTGAGTTGACAGCATATGTTAATATTTCATGAAATACTGTTGAATTTTACGTTAATACGAAGATGTGTGTGGAGTAGCCTGGGGATATTGGCATCCGGTGTGAACTAGACTGCATCAGTTCTCCTTTATAGAGATGTTGGCTTATTTGTGTTGCATAACATAACTATAATATAAATGTAAAACAAAAAAGACATCTTTATTATTTATTGATGTTCAACGCTAGAGTAAATCCTTTTGAATTAACCTTGATGCTATGAAAATACTATAGTATAAGGCCTAACGTAAATATGTAAGAGAGAATTGGAAATGTGATTTTAAAAAATCGATGAAAATCACTCACCAAAGTTGGAGACGAATTGTATGATCCTCTAGGTACATAGTTTTTGATAGAAAGTCAATACCAATAGTTGCCTACATAAAACAAATTGCTACTAAATCTTAAAAAATGATAATTTAAAAGAAAAATAATTAAAATATATATATATATATATATACTATTGAAAATTAGACATGATTCATATCAATTTTATAAACCAACACATCTTCATTAATCAATTTTGTAAACCATAAAGAAAAACGCTCTCCATACACACACACATATATATAACCTAAAAATAAACTGATAATTTAATTTAAAATATAAAAAAAATCATTTCTTTCTTCAATATGTTTTTATACCATTTTAATAAATAAAATTTTAATGTTATATATTATGATTTTAAATTTTAAAATAATATATGTCTATTCAATTTATACGACCTACAACCATGTGTAAAGGTATCAACTGGAAACGAAACAAAAGAGAAATGAAAACATACCATTTCTATAGACAACATAGACAAATGAAAGCATACAATTGCAACATAAAACATCTCGAATCGAAACGAAAGAGAAATGAAAACATGGCATTTCTAAATACAATAATTTCTTTGTGTAACACATCACCAATATTAAACATCTTCGATCAAAGCAACAGGAATAATGAAGTACTTGTCAAAGAATATGGCATATAGTATATGCCTTTTAGAATGCATTTTTTAAGCAACATTATCTTATCATTAAAAGATGGAAGCCTAGCTTTAATGTAGTAATGTAATACCAGGGTTTTTTAAAGCTTTGTATTAAACATTGAAATTAGCTTGCCTTGTAGAATATGATTCCCAAGTGCCAGTAGCATATGGTTTAATTACAGTTATTTTGACTTCAATCATGAATAAATGTAATATACACAACATTATATTTATTGTTACTTATTATGTGTGTTTTATACCAAAAACTAATCAATATTTTTAAATAATATTTTTAAATAATATATATATATATATATATATATATATATATTTAATATATAATAATATTAAAAATTAATATATAAATTTAATATAATAAAAGTTTAATAATTTTTTACATCTTGTTCTTATTTATTTTTTATGCAATTTCTTGCTTAAATTATAGTAGGCAGTTATTTATATGGCATTGTGTTATGCAAAGAATACAATAACAATCATTATTATAACACTCAAGTATATAAATTTTTGTAGATATTTTATTTTATAATAAAAAATTTATACCCCACAATTCAATTTAAAACCACATAAAATTAGTCATCATCCAATTAAAAAAAAAAAAAAAAACTACATATATATAAGTTTTCAAAATACTCTATTTAATATTTATTTTTTTACAAAATTTTAATAAACTTCATAAAATCTATTTAAAATTTTCAAAGATAATGGAAAAGCAAAGTCTTTTTTTTTTAACAAAATCAAAAACAATATAAAACATGTATAAAAATAGATATTGACTCTCATTCCAACCAAAAAACCAAATATATCATTAATTCCTCTTTATGTAGAGAAAATCATTCTTGATTTTTAAAGATCATATCCAATATAATAAAGAACAACATGGATTATAAGTAAAATTCATTGATTAAATATTTTGAAGTAAATCTCTTTAAAAAATTGAACATGTTTACCTAGTGTTTGGTTAGGATAAGAAATGTTTGGGCTAAATGGTTGTGTTTAATATGGATTCATAAAGTCTTGATTTAGAAAATAGAAACTATATACTTTTTTAAAAAGTTGCAGTGTCATATGCTTTGTGATTGAACTAAGGAAAGTATTGATTGAAGCAAGATTATAGCCTTGATATAGAAAATAGAAACTATAGATTTATGCGGGGAGAGGGACTATAGAAAAAATTATTTTGAGAAAGATGCAATTTCATATGCATTGTTATTGAATTTAAGGAAATTATAGATTGAATTAAGATGAGTGGGATTTGGACCTAAATTTTGGGGTGGAACTTTCAAATTGAAGTATGAAGCATGCGAGGGAGGTTGCAATGTGTTGATAAGCATGACACCTAAGTCAGATAAAGAGTTTTGAATGTGTGTTTATTGACTTGATTGGTAGTATGTCATCATGACTAAAGCATAAGAGATGTGATCTAGTAGTTTAACCATACTTGTGAAATTTTTAGGTGTTGAAAAAGCCATCTTATTGTGCTCTTTTATCACACTAGTAGAGACAACCAAGAAAGATGTTATAACAATCTAGTGGGGCAACCTCACCACTATTATTATATCGATGAAACGCCAAATTAAAAACTACAATAATACAAATATGACTAACAAGTGTGGATGAGAATGCATCCTTCACCTATCCAATATGATATAGCAATGGAAAATAGTGTTGGTGAATGGAGTGAGTGAAGAGGGATTCTCATTGAAGATTAATATAATGTATAGCAATTTGTGATTACATCAATGAAATTCCAAATTGAAAATATGATAGTACATATATGTCTAATGTTAGGATATTCTGACACATAGGAAATAGTTAAGTATAACTTGGTCTAGAGTAGAGTTAGGTAAAATATGTTTCTTTACTATGTACATTTGTAACTTATAAGCTGACGATCACAATATGTAGTGATTCGACGGTTCATTCTCTCCTCGGTATTACCGACACTTGATCTGTGGCTTAACACCTGATTGGTCGATGATCTCTATTTAAAGAGCATGGAGGGTCATTTGTCCGGTAACCGTTTATGAGAGAAGCTTTTGTAAATTTTCTTTCTTATATTAATAAATTGCATGAAGTGGCCACGTTGGCTCAGGACGTGGACTGTTTCCCTCTTTGAGGGTTTAACCACGTTAAATATTTGTGTACTGATTTGTGATTTGTTTGTGAGCGGTGAACTTTGGTGTTTGATCTAAGGAAATTACCCTGTAAATTCTTACATGGTATCAGAGTTGTTTTGAGGGTTGCATCTGTTGTTGATCCAAATCCACAGCCGGTTTGACTGCATGCGAATGTCGTTTTCCAGATCTATTGTTTCTGACAACTTTCGGGTCGGGAGAACTGCTCTGTTGTGTCCAGAACCTCTGTTACATTGAGGAACCCTTTTCGTTTCATGTGAAAAGGTTTCTGGTTGCCCAAGTTATGTCATTTTAAATCTGGAGGTATAAAGCATTTTTTTGCAGTTTTATTTATTCATCCCTCTGTTTATTTCGGTTTATAGTCTTTTTTATTACCAGGTCTATACCCTCTTCTCCGTGTATGCTCTTTGCTCTGTGTTGTGTGCAATCTGGCAAACCAGAAACCGGAAGACGAGATTTTCTTGCTACGTATGGTCTTTCCCCGCGACTTTGTTCGATCTCGGGAAATCAGAAATAATAAGAAAAATATATAGTTGTCAGACAGACTAACCGAAAATATAACGATCTGTCGTAAGGCTTGTATTTTTTTTTTTTGTGCATGGTTTTTTTTGCAAGGAAAAACACACACACCGAAGAGCAAAAAAAAAAAACCTCCTCAGTTCAAACAATTACAGAATCCTTTTACTAGCCCACTTGGTGTAAAGTTACTTTACGATACTAGAGGTCTTGGATTCAAGTATTTTGGTCAAGCTTCTTTTTCTAAAAAGATTTTTGTTAAGTTACTTTTTCTTAAAAACCTTTTTGGCAAGTTGCTTAAAAAAAAATAAAAAAATATTTAAAAAACACATATAAAATTAACATTGTAAAAGTGACTGTCACTTATTTATAAAAGTGGGTCACATAAAGTAGTATTTTTTAGAAGTAAGTTTATTATATTATGTTCGGAAAAGGGGGGGAATTTTTTTTTAAGTACAACTTCATCATCAACCTTCAACCTATCACATAACTTCTCGGCATCTACTACAACTATTTTTCAAAAAGGCATAACTTCTTCACCCAAAAGTCGTTTTCAGGGCCATTTTTTTCAACCGGCCTAATTTTTTGATATCTTTCAATTGGAGCAGTTAGTTTCAATTTTCAGCTTCAGTTTTTAAAAATGGAATGAGCATGCCTGGTTATTCTTAAGAGCACCAATTATTTCCAATGGCTATCCTACATTGTAGACTTACTTAGAAGTAGAAGGGCTTTGTAGAATAGCCTCAGGACAAGAATCTAAACCCACTGATGAAGATAAAAAGGATAAATGGGAACATGAACAAGATCAGGCACAGCGATTGATAGGAATGTCCATTGCTCAAGATCTTAGATTTCATATCCAAGAAATTGACTCCCCTCGTGAAGCTATGGAAAATCTAAATACTTTTTTTGGCATTAAAAATGAAATCAGAGCCCACTGGTTTGAAAATGAGTCGCTTACTTTGGACCCCAATCATTTCTCCTCTATTGAAGATTTTTTGTCCAAATTCAAGACCGTTAGACTTCTTTTAGAAGGTTGTAAGGTCAGAAAGGAAGATGGTAGTCTTATCTATTCCATTCTTGCTAAGCTAGGCCATGCATACTATGTATTTGCTTCCACCTTCCATTCCACTAGAGAAGCGCTCATTTCTAAAGGGGCAACCTATAAGCCCCCCTCTTTTGATGCATTTTGTGATTCTTTGATAAGAGAACAAGAAAAAATCTTACACCTTGATCTTATTAATACTGGAAACTCTTCTAAGAAAGCCTTGGCAGCCCAACGGCAACCATATGCAAAGAATCCTGAGACGCAGCATCCTAAAAAGAATGGTCCTAAACCAAACAAGGGTCTTAAGCAATTTCAGCCACTAACTAAAAAACCAACTCAACAAACTGATAAGGAAAATAAAAACAAATAGAAGAAAACAAATAGACATTGCAACTTTTGTAATCATGATGGCCACATAGAGTCAAAATGTTTTAAGAATATGGAAGCCTTGGAAGCAGCAATGAAGAAGCACAAAATCCATTTGGAGAACTCTTCAACTTCATCTTTGGGAATGGCACTTTCTGCATGTGGTTGTCAAGCATCAAGATCTGGTTATGCATTGGATGTATCTTCTTCTCCTCATTCTCATGAGTGGCTCATTGATTATGTTGCCTCTTACCACATGGCCAGAAATAAAGCCATGTTTTCTTCTTTAAATTATTATAACGCCAAAAACGTTTATGTTGGTGATGATAGATCTCTTAGTGTTGTAGGGTCTGGAACCATTCATCTAGATAATGGTCAGTTTAATGATGTATTATGTGTTTCTACCTTGTCCTGCAACCTTCTATATTTTTATCAGATAACTCATTTAGGTGAAGGAAAAATAGTAGAATTCTCAACTCATGATGTTATAATTAAGGACCTAAGAGATCCTAGACATACTTTAGCTACTAGCATTGCTGATGATTCCACAAGGTTGTATAAGTTTGACAACTTTGGATCATCATGTCTTCCCTTCGTTTTTGTTGCTCATAATGATGAAGTGAGAAAACTTTGGCATGAGTGATTTGGTCACTTAAACTATCGCTCTCTTCAAACTCTATGTAAATAAATATGGTGACAGGTCTTCCTATGGTATCTTGTCGAGATGGTGTTTGTTCTGGTTGTGTACTCGGAAAACATCACCAAGATAGTTTTGATAAACATGCACCTTAGCATGCTTCAGCCCCTTTGCAGCTTGTGCACAATGATTTATGTGGTCCACTTCCAATTGTTTCTTTCTCTAGCTACAAGTACTTCTTAACTTTCATTCATGATTTTTCCAGACGCACTTGGGTATATTTCTTAAAACTCAAGAGTGAATTTTTTAACATGTTCTTGGCCTTTAAGGCCTTTGTTGAGAAACAATCTGGACATCAAATTCTTAAGTTAAGATCTGACAATGGAGGAGAATATGTTAACAACAAATTTATCAACTTTTGCACTGAGCATGGCATTCAATTGCATCATACTATTCTGTATACTCCACAACGAAATGGTGTAGCTAAAAGGAAGAATCGCACTCTAAAAGAAATGGCTAATTGTGTGCTTCAATATAAAAGACTTAGTCTTAATTTTTGGGAAGAAGCAATTAACTCTGGAAATTACATAGTAAATCACACTCATACTAAGGTTTCAAGGAATATCACTCTAGAAGAAGCCTAGAGCTCAGTCAAACCAGATGTCAGTAACTTTGGTGTTTTTGGAAGTGAATCTTGGGCCCATATTCCAGATGAGAAAAATAAAGCCTCAGAACCTAAAAGTGAAAAAATGCATTTTTGTTGGATATTCTCAAGATGTCAAAGGATATAGACCTCTTCAACCCAAATCAAAAATGTAATCATTAGAAGAGATGTAAAATTTGATGAAAATATATCGTCCTATGAGTCTAGTTCGTCGAGTGTGCCACCTTTGGCCTGGGAGCTTGATTCAGCATATGTGCCACCTCTCTATCTCTTCTACTTTTGACAACATTCCTTCTAGTTCGGATGATAACAGCAAGGATGGAAATCCTCCTCCACCTCCTCAGGATCTTCCTTCGGCTCAACAACTTCCAAAATGGGTTCACTCTACTCAGGATGCAGCAGGTTCTCTTGCAGTTGACCTTGTAGATCAAAGTTGTACACGTTCTCAGTTCGATAGAGCCTCTTCCTTATTGGCTCAAGTTCCAGAGAATCCTGATCCAGACACCTTTGAAAAAGCTTCAGGTCATCCAGATTGGGATGCAGCTATGAATGAAGAATATTGTTCCTTATTGGCAAACGATACTTGGGATCTTGTTCCTCTTCCAAATAGAAGAAAACTTGTCAGATACAAATGGTTTTACAGAACAAAGTTTTCCAAATGGAAAAGTGGATAAACATAAAGCTCGTCTTGTTGCTGAAGGCATTGACTATACTAAAACCTTCTCCCCTATTTCCAAAATGAATTATATCTCCATTGTTCATTCCCTTGCTGCCTCCTTTAAATGGGAAGTCCATCATATGGATGTTAAATCCGCCTTCCTACATGGGGATTTGCATGAAGAAATATACATGGAACAATCCCCTGGCTTTATCCAAAACTACTCTAGCCTTGTTTGTTGCCTTAGGAAGTCTCTCTATGGTCTCAAACAAACCCCTTGGGCTTGGTATGCCAAAATGGACACCTTTCTCTTAGATAATGGCTTTTCTAGATATCATTCCAACAACACTGTCTAGACCAAGAAAGTGGGTATGTCCTTCAACATCTTTGTTCTTTATGTTGATGATCTTATCCTCACTGGTAGTGATCCCAACATATAAACCATGTGAAGTCTAGCCTCAAAAATAAGTTTGAAATGATAGACTTTGGACACTTGCATTATTTCCTTGGTCTTCAAGTATTGCAATCCAAAGAAGGTATTACCCTTTCTCAGTCCAAGTATGCCTATGATCTTCTACGCCACTTTCACATGGAAGACTGTAAGCCAGCCCCTTCTCCCTTTCAGTCTGGAGTCAATATTTCAATCACTTGTACTTCCCCTGAAGTTGATGCTACCTTATACTGTCAACTTGTTGGAAAACTTCTGTATCTAACCCATGCATGTCCTGACCTTTCCTTTTCCGTTGGTCTTGTTGCTCGGTTTATGCACAAGCCTCATGAAAGTCACTGGAAATCAACCAAAAGAATACTTCGATATATTCGAGGTATAGTTCAATTCGAGATTCATTACAGTGCAAGAGCATCTCCATTGTTGATTGGTTTCACTGATTCTGATTAGGTTGGTGACCCTGATGATCGAAAGTCTACTGCAGGTTATGTATTCACTCTTGGTTTAGGACCTATTACATGGTCTTGTAAAAAACAAAGTGTCATCTCTCTTTCTTCAGCAGAAGCATAGTATCGTGGTGCTGTTGAAGCCAGCAAAGAAGCCCTATGGCTTCATCAAATCCTATTTGAATTTGGTCTTCATCAGCCGCATCCAACTACACTTTGGTGTGATAATCAGAGTGCCATTAAGCTATGCAAAGATCCAGTTCAACATCAACACATGAAACACAATGAGCTACACATACAATTCATCAGAAAGCTCATTCATGATCGTGTTCTTGAAGTGCAGTATTGTTCAACCAATGATCAAGTTGGTGATATATTTACAAAGGCTCTCACAGAAGCGAAGTTTACCAAACTTCGATCTATGCTTGGAGTTCAGGAAAGTTATCATTAAGGGGTGATAGGCTCTAATGCCTCCTTCCTTCTCTTATTGTGTCACCTTTGTAAATCCTTCAATCATATCCCAAGTTGTTCTTAAGGGGGGATGTTAGGATATTCCGACACATGGGAAATAATTAAGTATAACTTAGTCTAGAGTAGATTTAGATAAACTGTGTTTCTTTACTATGTACATTTGTAACTTATAATCCAACGATCACGATATGTAGTGATACGACGGTTCATTCTCTCCTCGGTATTACCGACACTTGATCCATGGCTTAACACCCGATTGGTCCATTATCTCTATTTAAAAAGAATGGAGGGTCATTTTTCTGATAATTGTTTATGAGAGAAGCTTATGTAAATTTTCTTTCTTTATATTAATAAATTTCCTGAAGTGGTCGTGTTAGCTCAAGTCGTGTATTGTTTCCCTCTTTGATGGTTTTAACCATGTCAAATACTGATGTACTAATCTGTGATCTATTTGTGAGCAATGACCTTTGGTGTTTGATCTAAGGAACTTACCCTGTAAATTTCTACATCTAACAAGTGTGGAGGAGAATGCTTCCTTCACTTATCCAACATGACATGGAAACGGGAAAAAGTGTTGTGGTTGAAGTTAATGAAAAGGAATTTGCACTGAAGATTACTATAATGCATAACAATTTGTGCAGGTTGACATTATTGGTAGCATGTTATCATGACTAAAGGGGAAGAGATGTGATATAGTAGCTTTAACCATAATTATTAGGGACAAAAATGTCATCTTATTGTGATCTTTTGTCAGACTGATAGATCCCACCAAGAAGCATGTTATAACAATATAGTGGGACAATTTCATCACAATCAATTGTGTGGACGAAAGGCCAAATTGAAAATGCGATAGTACGCATATGACTAATTGGTGTGAAGGAGAATTCCTTCTTCATTTATCCAACATAATATGTGAATGGAAAAAGGTGGTGGTGGTTGGAATGAGTGAAGAGGAATTTTCCCTAAAGATTAATATAATGCATAGAAATTAGAGGGCTAACAAAGGATTAGACGAGTTACAATTTTGGAATTCAAGCTCATTTGATTGGTCCTTGAAAGTGAGTTATTTAATTACCTTCTATCCTAGGTGTGAATTTATTAATGACTTTCCCATAAAGAAAATGATAAGATAAATAATTGCACTTACTGTGGCCAATGGGACCTCACATATTTGGATTGGAATCAACGATGGTTGAGAAGGTATTGGAAGCATGACACAATGGAAGTCACACTTTCTTATCTCTATACTTTTACCATGCGATTCACAACTTCATTTGACTCCTTAGCACCAAGGGCTTAATTGAAAACACGTCATATGAGTATGGTTCGGAATAAGGCTTAACGGGAAAGGCTCTTAAGCTGAAATCCTCGTATTTTAATAATTTTTTTTTATAATGAAATTTCTTGGAACCTTTCTTTTCCCTTAAATCCGGGGTCTATGAGCCTTTGAGCAACATGACTCTTCCCTAGGCACAAATATATCTATATCTGAGTGGTCTTTCCAATGCTGGAAATATCCATGGGTTGTGACCAAATGAGATGTTGTATCTCGTTTTCATTCTGTTTCAAATATTAAAAAAAAAAAAAAAAATCGTATATGCCAAAAAACAAAAAACAAAAAGGAAAAATGCAAAGAATTTCCAAAAATGAATTCGAATTATATTGTGTAATTTTATTGAAAAAAAGAGAGAAATTAATTTTGGTCCAATGTAGTGCAAGTCCACTAAGTGAAGACATTTTTAAAGGAGTTGTCTACCGAGGCCGCGTTTTGGCCCGGACGGCAGAAATCTGCCGGAATCCGGTCAACTAAATCTGGGAAAATCAGGAAGTTGCAGTTCTTGGAATCCATTTTTGATAGTGGAAATGGATTCAGCACTATCAAAAACCCCTGGGGCACTCAAAATACTAATGTTTAGCAACTGTAAACAAGATTCTGGGCAAATCTTTGCCGGATTTTCTGAAAAACATTACCGGATTCTGGACCAAAACGCGGCCTCGGTAGACTACGCTATTTTTAAATATTTTGTGGTGGTGGACCATTTTCTGTGGCGGATAAGTTAAGGTTAAAGAGAGCACAGGTTTCAAGCGTGATATCGGCAGTAGCATTGGAACCCATGCACACAAGGAACCCGACACGACAACATAATCGACCGTTATGGTAGGGGGTGACCCCATAAGTGGTCTAGTGGAAAACCATCTTCGAGAGATCGACGATCAGGATCATCCTCGACATCACTGTAGGGTGATACCATTTACCACTGCAAGTGCCTCGTGAACGATAAGTGGTTTCCACTCTGGTCTCCAGTAAGCAGTGTTTTTGTCTTTTTTAATATATGTCATAGGCACTGACCTCTTATCGGCCAGATGTTGTCTCTAGTGTTACAACATGAGGCAAGATCTGAATATGTGAAACTCGGATTCCCTTAAGCGCATTATGAATGCCTTAACCACTGCACTCCATAAGGGGTTCCCGCAATGGAGATGACCTAGATGTATATGGGGTCTTGATTCCTTTTAACAATAGTACTTATGCTACCAACCTGAACCTCCTCCAATCCATATGCCCACTGAATCTGGTGATATGGGAACTTTGCAATTGGAAATTTTAATGAATGTTTGACTATCGGATCCACACCTTATTAGGTCCTACACAGGTACGAGGTCCTAATTCTTTGTGAAAGTTTGAAATTAGTTGGATGTCATATTTTTTCTTTTATCAATTGGTTTCTTTATAGAACTTAAATCCATTCTTTCTCTGCAATTTAGAACATCGTATTTCCTCCATGAAATGACAAGAGTTATTGCACGAGGCCTTTGAGTTAATCTGTAACAGAATATAAAGAATTATGAGCACAAATGACTAATGCCCTGGTGAACTTCAAAAGAATTCAAAATGAAAGTAATTTACGAAAAGGACATTTCAGAGATTAGGATGGTACACTCAAAGGACTTTCCCCTTGCTCCCGCTTGCACGCCCGCAAGGTTTGCAAGTTTCATGTTTATATTTACAAAGAAAACAAATTTCTAATAACATAATGGGGACTTTGATTTCCAGCAATGCCTCTCCCAAAATCACATCTGGGTGTTTCTAGAATCCCTCTACTAACAAATTAGGTGCATTTTTCCCTAAAGGACACATAATCATAACAAGAGAAATAGATAGTGTAGTTTTCCTATAAACATAAAAACGAGGTATTCCACAAGAAGTATCTACATGGTCCTCCCATCTTGGGAAACAAAAAAAAAAAATAACAAAATGAATTTGATCGAGATGCTCCTGCATCAAACTCCTCAAACCAAAAAGTTTCATGGAATCCTGTCCATGAGTTCTGCAATTGTTTTCCATGTTTCTAGATTGTTGTGCCATTCATCCAAATTTCATCTTCAACTGGAAGACCCTTCCATTATTTTCATCAAGACTACAATGAGAATGAATGCATAAACGGATTTGTTCATGCATTGACTCGACGATTAGAAGGGAAGATAATTGGATTAATAATTAGTATTTAATTTTTTAAAGGTGTTTTGAAAATTAAAATAATTATTGAACAGAATAGGATTAATAATTAGTGTTTATGTTGGGGGAGGTAGAAGCGGGAGGGGTGCTTTATAACTCTGATGGAATAATAGAAACAAGGTTTGCATGGGGCCTTGGGAATGCTACGAATAATCAAGTTGAAGCCTTGTCGCTCTAACAAGGACTGAAGATCACTATATCCATAGGTCTGTGGCAACGAATTATAGCTGGATATTCAATGATTGTTATCCAAAGGTGTTCCAAGTTGAGGCATCTAAAAGACACTGAACTTTCTCCTATTTTCCTAAGGATAGGGACCCTTCTAAACAATTTAAAAGATTATATTTTTTCCATGTAAAACAAGAGAACAATTGAGAGGAAGATAGCCAAGCCAATAGAGGCGCTACCTTAGATCAAGTGGTTTTGATTTTAGACCAAGCACATTCCCAAATATGTCACGTCCCAGGAAAAAATATCTATGTGATATGGCTACAGGTGATAAATGGAATAAATCGTGCAGTAAAAGAAGCAAATCACGCCCATTCAAGTATTTCTTCAAGTTATGGCAGGACTACCTCGGGAGTCGGAAGGCAAATGGGATATCTCGACTCCAAATGGAGGCACAAAGGATTAAGTTCCATGATGATGGCCAAGTGGAAAACAAATGAATTAGCAACGAATTCCAAGACCAAGTAATGCAAGATTAGTACATCACTTCAGTTGTGTCGAGTAGTAGCATTTCAATCAAAACACAAATTGGCAGTTGCAGGGATGGTGGCTCGTGCTGAGTATGAACAGCTGTCTGGGAATACCATTCAATGCGAGAGGATGTGCGCAACATTACACAAGGAACATAGAACCATATTAAGGAGTTGGATGAAGCAGATAAATATAAGATCTATTCGAGTAAAGGGAAGGATTGCGCTCAAAATGGCCTCTGCCAAACTCAATGGAAGTGGCAACAATGTGGAGGAACATGGAACTTCATCCACGTGAGACATTGTGGCCATGGTAGAGAAAATAGGGGAACATGTAGCACAGGAGGTTCATGATCAATTCACGGTGGTTATGACTCATCTCATTTGCATCGGGAAGGATTTGGATTTGTTGCAAAAGTCTGTGGATTATTTGAACATGAAAATTCTCAATTTAAAATTCAAGGTTGATAACATGGAGGTTAAGGTGGAAGCATCAATGATTGGTGTGTTAAAAGAGGTCTTCGAGTTTGGATAAATGTCCTCATCCAAATCTCAGGTAGTTGGGGAGGAAGAACAAGAGTGCTATGAGTCCATAATGAATATGGTTCTTGGACAAAGCGAAGATGCATCTCACGAGGACAATCCACTGGAGAAGTTGGAAGGAAGTAGGTAGATAGTTTCTTTTTATATATAGATCATATGTTATGTCGTCTTGTCAAATTATATTGGGTTTTTTTGGAGATGTTGTAGTTTAAATGATGTAAGTAGAATAGTAGAAAATAATCAGGGTAGCAACAAATACTCTTTTGAATTAACTCTCAAAATCTTTGAATCGGAGCAAATTTTGAATGTAAGGGATCTGGCCCATTTCCAACTTTGAAATATAAAAAAGACACATGTTTCTTTAAAAAAAAAATATGTTTATGTTTTTAAATGTGTTTTGAGAATTAAATAAACAACCAACACCATTTACTAGACATTTATAGTGAACACCCACTTATAGATTTTCACTTATGATCATTTTATAATGCTTATATTTAAATTTATACATGAATCATGTCTCTAATAATATTATAATTATTTGATATTAAGAACATAAATAATTATAATAATTATTTTTTTATATTTATTTTTTATATATTTTTAAATAAAATAAATTTATCTAGTTTTTTTTCTTAATTTATTACATTATAATTATTAAATTATAAATTTATTATTCTCAATTTATTACATTATAATTATTAAATCATACATTTATTAATTTTAAGTTCTTTTTAGTTTTTTTATTCTTATTTCATGGATTAAACGCTATTTCTTTTATTTTTTCCTAAATTTATTACAATATAAATTATTAAATTATAAATTTATTGGTATTAATTTCTATTTTTATTTTTTCTTTATTTATAGTTTTTACACTATTATTTAGGTTTGTATTTACCAGTTTTGCTTTGATTCGAGCTATCCATGTGTCAAATATAAGCATTGATAGAAGAAAAAAAAAACAAATAAACAAACAACAAAACTATATGTGAAGTACCCAGAAGAAACTCCACATATAATATGATCATTATGAATGAAGAAAGATAAACTAGCATTAACCAATTTAATATAAGTTTTAGTAAAATTGTTACTATAAATTAAATATAGATGAATTTGTTTTATTCCACCTTTGATGAAAGGTTTACATTGAAATTATTTGAAATGTTTTTCCATGGAAAGATGTTAATTTAAATGTTATGGAAAAAGAAAAATATGTTAGGAAACTAAAAACTCAAAATGTATATAGATTTATCCATAAATTTAATGGGAGAGAAAAAATTCAAAGTAAAAACCAAATAGCACTAGTACCATAACATGGAATTTACAATATTAATGACAAATTTTCTTGAAATATAGTGCAATCCTTTAATTTTAGTATTATAGATCCACTTAAATAATAAAAAAGTTATGTAACTTCTACATTTAATTTTCTTAAGAAAGCAATATCTAAAAATGCTAAATATCTAATGAATTTATAAAACATGGAAGAGTGATCCCTCAAGGATCTTGGATAGAAAATGTTTAATAGATATATGAATGAGGTAGTTGTTGGAATGTATAATTCCTACTTGTCTTCAGTTGTGACTGTCTATGTATAGAGTCTATTCCTATTCAATAGGAGTTAGCTAAACCTAAGTTCCTAGTTTGGTGTGAGGTTGAGATATTCTCTCAACCAACTTATTGTGCGTCCAAGATAGCTTCCCTATATTGAGACAATACTTTATGTATATATGTAACTCTATTTGATTAATAGAACATATAGTGTGTATCTCAGTTTTTATCTTGGTTTCAGAGCCCATATGGGCCTGAACCTTAGCCCCTCCTGGGCTGAGGGAAATAGGAAATAAAAGAGAGTACATTTGTATTGTTTTAGTTTGTCCATCTATATACGCGTTGAGAATTGAAACACTGTTGAGCGATCTGCTGGAGTTGTGAGCCTGAGGAGCTAGGGAGTGAGGAGTTGATCTCAAGCCTGTGTAAGTGGAGGCCGTTGTTTTGTGTATGGTTGTGTGTTCAAGAGAGGGTGTCATATATCGTGAACCCGGCGTGAAATCCCTGCGTGCGTAGAGTGTGGGAGCCTATCTTCTCAACGCCTGCTTGCTATATTCAATCGCTTGTTGTCGTTGTCGAATATGTCTAACTGAGACTATAAGTCCAGACAGAGGAAAAGATGCTAATGATCTGGAAAACAGCCTCTGTGAAGGTGGCCTGAGAGAAATCGATGAGGCGACGTTGCATTCATACTCAGGAAATATCGAAGCCATGGAATATAAGAAATCCTTGAATTATATGAAATTTTCCAAAATATTTCCAAGCCCGCCCAATTCCTTCTAGTTGCAGGTCGTGTAAAAATGGCAAGCCCAGAGACTAGAGTGGGATTATGAATGGCCATGTTCATATTGATCTGCATTTTTCCATTTTATGTTGGCCGACCTCTACTAGAAGCTCTTTGCCACATTGCATGAGGTGCGGGAGAAGAATTACGACCCCAGGCCATGAAGGAAGGCTTTTCGCAGCCCATGTATTCAGCCCAAAGATCAATGGAACCTGTGCGGTGATATTTGGAGGCCGTGTTGACTTTCAGATGTGCACATCTAGTTCAATGACCACATGATCCGCCTTCAGGAGTACAACGAACACATTTGCAGAGATGTGTCTAACGTAATCAACGATGGCATTTTTCTAAATTGTCAGTCTCTTGATGAATCACCGACCAGAGATCCGTGGAGGTTGTGGTCTTGGAGGAAGAATCACAATGTCGATTCCTGGACGATGATCTGTCCAACAATTTTGTTAACGTGGGAGAAGTTGGATTTCAGTGTATCAAGAACCCATGTTGTGGTTGCAGTTGCAGAAATTCGCCAATCTCCCCGAAGCGTATGAATCCTTTTGTTGTTATGGCGTCCAGGGTTGTGCTCCATGAAAGTGTTGTCACACTATTTATATATCTTTGTTGCAAGCACAGTGATTGCATCTGTCGTTGGTTCCTCTGCCATTGAGGACATGGAGGAATAAGACATCATGTTGCGACCCAGGATTCGTTCCTGTGCTGATTTGGAACTCCAAGATTATGGATCCGGAGATGAGGGGATGTGGTGCTCTTCGTAACCGCCCATGGCATCCGCTTTGCTTCAGGCACGGGATCTACAAATGGGGTGGATTTCGGTCGTGTTTGCGTTCACATTTCTACTTGTGGTGGTTCGATCAGAGGAAGTGATGGTCCTAACCCCTCGCAATTTTGAAAGCCTTGTAGCTGTTAAGCGATTACAGATCTGCCTATTCAATTGTGAGGAGATCTTCTTATTCAATTGTGAGGATATTAGCTCGACAGTGGGTCTTCATTGTTGTAGCTTGTCAGCCAGCTTGAGGAGGCATTCTTGGAAGCAGTCACACAGCCTGAGGCATTCTTGGAAGCAGTCACCAGCCTTGATATTGTGAACAGGGGAAGTGGCATTACGCTGCGATGCCAGGGTAACTGGATACTAAAACAAGAACTTTTGGTGTGTAAAATCATTGAATTTTATGCATGTTGACAGTGAATTTGTGGACGACGGAGGATCAGGTCGTGGAGTCCTAGATTCTTGTTTTGAGAGAGACAATTTGTTATTGTTTCTCTTCGTGTGGCTGTGAGTGCCTATGTCTAGATCATCTGTGTTGGAATGCACTACATTGAGACCAGTTGAAAAGTTGTTGATCCATCTTTATTAGTGGACCCCTCAGAGGTATCGTTGGAGAAGAATGGTTGTTGTTATGTTTGGGAAATAGTTATCTCTGGGAAGAGATAGAGAAATTTGATGTTCTTAATGATCTGAAAAGTTTATTTTGTTTCTTGGAATCATGTTTAAAATTATTAACCCTTATTGACCCTAGCTAACTCAATGTAGGTAAAATTAATTTGTTAGAATTTGCGACTCTAACAAATGACAGGTTAACCATGGAGTTCCAAGAATTTATTTGACAAAGACAAAGATGCCTAAGATATGAACAATGAAAATATGAGGTGAAGGAGTAGAAACATCGATTATGATGGACAGTGAAAGAGAAAGTTTGTTTTGTGTGAGTTTCTTGGAATAGACTCAATAGCATGTTGTATTATGAGTCACTTTTTTAATTGTAAGCAAGTCTAGGATGTTTTTTGTAGTGGTCTTTGTAAAGTATGTACCTGATAACTCCAAGAGTTGGTGTCGTGTTGTAAGTCGTGTAAGGCATGTGTATCCCCGTAAAGTTCGTGGTAATCTCAAAACCACTTTGTAATTACAGGTTCGTGGTCAACCAGAAACCATTTTTGCATTGTCGATTTACGAGTCAGGATATTCCGACACATAGGAAATAGTTAAGAATAACTTAGTCTAGTGTAGAGTTAGGTAAAGTGTGTTTCTTTACCATGTACATTTGTAACTTATAATCCGACGGTCACGATTTGTAGTGATCCGAAGATTATCTCTCACCTCGATATTAACAACACTTGATACGTGGCTTAACACCCAATTGGTCCATGATCTCTATTTAAAGAGCATGGAGGGTCATTTTTCTAGTAACTGTTTATGAGAGAAACATATTTTTCTTTTTATATTAATAAATTGCCTAAAGTGGTCGAGTTGGCTCAGGCCGTGGACTGTTTCCCTCCTTGAGGATTTTAACCACGTGATTATACTGATGTACTAATTTGTGATCTGTTTGTGAGCGATGACCTTTGGTTCTTGATCTAAAGAACTTACCCTGTAAATTCCTACATGGTATCAGAGCTATTTTGAGGGCCGTGTTCGTTGTTGATCAAAATTCGAAGTCGGTTTGACTGCATGCGAATTTCGTTTTTTAGATATACTATTTCTGAACATTTTTGGGCTTGGAGAACTGCTCGGTTGTGTCCAGAGCGTTTTTTACAGTGAGGAACGCCTTTCATTTTATGCGAAAAGGTTTCCGGCTGCCCAAGTTATGACAGTTTAGATCTAGAGGTATAAAGCATATGTTTTGCAGTTATATTTGTTAATAGCTCTGTTTATTTCGGTTCCCTCACTTTATTTTTGGTTTTTAGGTTTTATTTATTTACTGGATCTATCCCCTCTTCTCTATGTATGCTCTTTGTTTTGCGTTACATGCGATCTCGGCAAATCAGAAGCAGGGAAAAGCGATTTTTTTTGCTACGTATGCTCTTTCCCCACATCTTTGTGCGATCTCGGGAAATTAGAAATAGTAAAAAAAGTGATAGTTTCTGGTAAGGCATACCGAAAATCTAACATTCTACAGTAAGGCTCTGCACTTCGCTTTTTTGTTGCTCGGTTTTTTTGTGTTTTTTGTGTAGGAAAAGGCACACACATCGAAGAGTAAAAAAAACAAAAAAAAACCCCCTTCCTCCTTTCATACAATAACGTGATCCTTTTACTATCTCACTTGGTGAGGGGTTAGTTTATGAGAATAAAGGTCTTGGGTTCAAGTCTCCTTCTCAAGCTTCGTTTGTAAAAAAAAATTGTTAAAAGAGGCGGATTTTTTTTTTAAAGCCGCACTTCATCCCATTCGCGTAACTATTTGGCATCTACAACTCAGATGTTTCAAAAGGCATAACTTCTTCATCTGGAAGCCGTTTTTTTTAAACGGCCTAATTTTTCGAGATCTTTCCATTGGAGCAGTTAGTTTCAACTTTTCTCAGCTTCAGTTTTTTTTTTTAAATGGAAAGTGCATGCTCGGTTATTCTTAACAACACCAATTATTTCCAATGGCTACCTCACATGGTAGATATACTTAGAAGTAAAGGGCTTTATAGAATAGCCACAAGACAAGAAACTAAACCTTTCGATGATGATAAAGCTGCTAAATGGGAAAATAAACAAGATCAAGCATGAGGGTTGATAGGAATGTCCATTGCTCAAGATCTTTGATTTCATATCCTTGACATTGACACCCCTGATGAAGCCCTGGAAAAGCTAAAAACTGTTTTTGGCATTCAAAATCAAATCAGGGCCCACCAGCTTGAAAATGAGTTGCTTACTTTGGACCCCAATAATTTCTCCTCCATTGAAGATTTTTTGTCCAAATTTAAGACCCTTAGAATTCTTTTAGAAGGTTGTAAGATCAAAAAGGATGATGGTAGCCTCATCTATTGCATTCTTGCTAAGCTTAGCCCTGCATACTCTGTATTTGTTTCCGCCTTCCATTCCACTAGAGAAGCCATCATTTCTTCAGGAACCACCTACAAGAATCCCTCTTTTGATTCCTTTTGCGATTCTTTGATAAGAGAACAAGAAAAAAATTTACACCTTGGTCTTATTACTGCTGGAAACGCTTCTAAGAAAGCCTCAGCAGCCCAAAAACAACCATATCAAAAGAATCCCAAGAAGCGGTATCCTAAAAAATTTGGTCCTAAACCAAACAAGGGCCCTAAGCAATTTCAGCCAAAAACTGAAAAATCAAATCACCAAAATAATAAGGCAAATCAAAACAAAGGGAAGAAGACAGATAGACATTGCAATTTTTGCAATCGGGATGGCCATATAGAGTCCAAATGTTTTAAGAAGATAGAAGCCTTAGAAGCAACAATGAAGAAGCACAACATCAATTTGGAGCACTCTTCACCTTCATCTTCAAGCATGGCACTTTCTGCTTATGGTTTTCAAGCATCAAGATCTGGTTATGCATTAAATGTATCTTCTTCTTCTCCTTCTCATGAGTGGCTCATTGATTCTGGAGCTTCTTACCACATGGCTAAAAATAAATCCATGTTTTCTTCTTTAAATGATTGTAACACCAAACATACTTAAGTTGGTGATGATAGATCTCATAGTGTTGTAGGATCTGGAACCATTCATCTAGATAATGGTCAGTTTAATGATGTACTATGTGTTCCTACCTTGTCATGCAACCTTCTATCTGTTTATCAGATAACTCATTCAGGTGAAGGGAAAATAGTAGAATTCTCACCTCATGATGTTGTAATCAAGGACCTCAAAGACCCTAAACATATTTTAGCTACTGGCATTGTTGATGATTCCATAAGCCTGTATAAGTTTGACAACTTTGGGTCATCATCTCTTCCCTCTATTTTTGTTGCTCATAATGATGATGTGAGCAAACTTTGGCATGAGCGATTTGGTCACTTAAACTATCGCTCTCTTCAAACTCTATGTAAGGAAAATATGGTGATGAGCCTTCCTATGGTATCTTGCCAAGATGGTGTTTGCTTCGGATGTGTACTCGAAAAACATCATCAACATAGTTTTGACAAACATGCCTCTTGGCACGCTTTAGCCCCTTTGCAGCTTGTGAACAGTGATTTATGTGGTCCACTTCCAGTTGTTTCTTTCTCTAGTTGCAAGTACTTCTTAACTTTCATTGATGATTTTTCCAGACGCACTTGGGTATATTTCTTAAAACTCGAGTGAATTTTTTAACATGTTCTTGGCCTTTAAGGCCTTTGTTGAGAAACAATCTGGACATCAAATTCTTAAGTTAGGATCAGGCAATGGCGGAGAATATGTTAACAACAAATTTATCAACTTCTGCACTGATCATGGCATTCAATTGCAACATACTGTTCCATATACTCCACAACAAAATGGTGTAGTTGAAAGGAAGAATCGCACCTTAAAATAAATGGCTAATTGTATGCTTCAATCTAAAGGGCTTGGTCTCAATTTTTGGGCAGAAGCCATTAACTGTGCAAATTACATAGTAAATCGCACTCCTACTAAGGTTTTAAAGAATATAACTCCAGAAGAAGCTTGGAGCTCAATCAAACTAGATGTAAGCCACTTTCGTGTTTTTGCAAGTGATGCTTGGGCCCATATTCCAGATGCAAAACATAAAGCCTTAGAACCTAGGAGTGAAAAATGTATTTTTCTTGGATATTCTGAAGATGTCAAAGGATATAGACTTCTTCAACCAAAATCCAAAAATATTATCATTAGAAGAGATGTAAAATTTGATGAAAATATATCGGCCTGTGAGCCTAGTTCGGAAAGTGTGCCACCTTTGGCCTGCGAGCCTGATTCGGCATATGTGCCACCTCTCTCTCTCTCTCTTCTATTTTTAATAGCATTCCTTCTAGTTCAGATGATGACAGCAAGGATGACAATCATCCTCCACCTCTTGAAATTGTTCCTTATACTCCACCGCTTCCAAGATGGGTCCTCTCTACTCGGGATGCAACAAGTTCTCTTGCAGGTGACCCTGTCGATTGACGACATACACGTTCTCAGTTTGAAAGAGCCTCTTCCTTATTGACTCAAGTTCCAGAAAAAATTGATCCAGAAACCTTTGAAGAAGCCTCTGGTCATCCAGATTGGGATGAAGCTATGAATGAAGAGTATCATTCCTTATTGGCAAACGATACTTGGGATCTTGTTCCTCTTCCAAATGGAAGAAAACTTGTCAGATGCAGATGAGTTTACAAAACCAAGTTTGGACCAGATGGAAAAATGGATAGACATAAAGCTTGTCTTGTTGCTAAGGGATTTTCACAAGTTGAAGGCATTGACTATACTGAAACCTTCTCCCCTGTTGCCAAAATGAATTCTATCTACCTTGTTCTTTCCGTTGTTGCCTCCTTTAAATGGGAAGTCCATCAAATGGATGTTAAATCCACCTTCTTACATGGAGATTAGAACAACCCCCTGGCTTTATCCAAAAAGACTCCAGCCTTGTTTGTCGCCTTAGGAAGTCTCTCTATGGTCTCAAACAAGCTCCTCGGGCTTGGTATGCCAAAATGGATAGATTTCTATTAGATAATGGTTTTTCTAGGTGTCATTCTGACAACACTGTCTACACCAAGAAAGTGGGTAAGTCCTTCACCATCCTTGTTCTTTATGTTGATGATCTTATCCTTACTGGTAGTGATCCAAACCATATAAACCATGTGAAGTCTAGCCTCAAAAGGAAGTTTGAAATGACAGACTTAGGACACTTGCATTATTTCCTTGGTCTTCAAGTCTTGCAATCCAAGGAAGGCATTACCCTCTCTCAGTCCAAGTATGCCTGTGATCTTCTACACCACTTTCACATGGAAGATTGTAAGCCAGCCCCTTCTCCCTTTCAGTTTGGAGTCAAGCTTTCAGTCACTTGTACTACCCCTAAAGTTGATGCTACCTTATACCGTCAACTTGTTGGTAAACTTTTGTATCTAACCCATACCCATCCTGACCTTTCCTTTGCCGTTGGTCTTGTCGCTCGGTTTATGCACCAACCTCATGAAAGTCACTGGAAAGCAGCTAAAAGAATACTTCGATATATTTGAGGTACAGTTCAGTTCGGGATTCATTACAGTGCAGGAGCATCTCCATTATTGATTGGTTTCACTGATTCTGATTGGGCTGGTGACCCTGATGATCGAAAGTCTACTGCAGGATATGTATTCACTCTTGGTTTAGGACCTATTACTTGGTCTTGTAAGAAACAAAGTGCCATCTCTCTTTCTTCAGCAGAAGCAGAGTATCGTGGTGTAGTTGAAGCCAGCAAGGAAGCCATGTGGCTTCGTCAGATTCTGTTTGAATTTGGTCTTCATCAGCAGCATCCAACTACACTTTGGTGTGATAATCAGAGTGCCATTCAGCGATGTAAAGATCCAGTTCAGCATCAGCGTATGAAACACATTGAACTCCACATACACTTCATCAGAAAGCTCATTCATGATCGTGTTCTTGAAGTGCAGTATTGTTCAACCAATGATCAAGTAGCCGATATCTTTACGAAGACTCTCACAGAAGCGAAATTTACCAAACTTCGATCCATGCTTGGAGTTTAGGAAAGTTGCCATGAAGGGGGATAGGCTCTAATGCCTCCTTCCTTCTCCTATTGTGTCACTTTTGTAAATCCTTCAATCCTATCCCAATTTGTTCTTAAGGGGGGGATCTTAGGATATTTCGACACATAGTAAATAGGCTCCTTTGTGTCACCTTTGTAAATCCTTCAATCCTATCCCAAGTTGTTCTTAAGGGGAGATGTTAGGATATTCCGACACATAGGAAATAGTTAAGAATAACTTAGTCTAGTGTAGAGTTAGGTAAAGCGTGTTTCTTTACCATGTACATTTGTAACTTATAATCCGACGGTCATGATTTGTAGTGATCCGACAGTTATCTCTCACCTCGGTATTAACGACACTTGATTTGTAGCTTAACACCCGATTGGTCCATGATCTCTATTTAAAGAGCATGGAGGGTCATTTGTCCGGTAACCATTTATGAGAGAAACATATGTAACTTTTCTTTTTATATTAATAAATTATCTGAAGTGGCCGCGCTGGCTCGGGCCGTGGACTGTTTCCCTGCTTTAGGGTTTTAACCACGTGATTATACTGGTGTACTGATTTGTGATCTTTTTGTGAGCGGTGACCTTTGGTTCTTGATCTAAGGAATTTACCCTGTAAATTCCTACACGATCAGCCAGAAACCACGTGTAACAGTGAAGTGGACTGGAAACAGGTCTGTGCCAGTGTTTTCCCACTGATGAAGAAATCTGTTGCAAGGTCGTCGATGAAGAAATCCGATGAAAGGTCGCCGATGTAGAAATCTAGTGCAAGGTTGCTGATGAAGAAATCCGGTGAAAGGTCGTCGATGAAGAGATCTGATGAAAGGTCGCCGATGAAGGGATCCGGTAAAAGTTTGTCGAAGATATCTAAGACAGATCTATTGTTGGTGAGAGTTCACTGATGAAGGAAGAGCGTTCTGCAGAAGCCAGACTCTCCTAGTCCAAACTCTCTTTCGTAGATCTGACCAGTGAGATTTATATTAATCCATTCAAACATATTTTTTAACATGGTTACGAGTCATCCGATAAAACCCACATTGGAGGGGGATCTGTAGATACAGGTACATGTATGCAGTAATAATGGTTGACAAAACCATGTATGCGAAGGACATCCTACGAAACTGGCGGTTGCAGTGGTTGGTACCCATGCATTCTGGTGGATGGTTGGTCCTTTATATGGACATCGACATATCCTTTTCTTATGTTTGACCACAACTAGACTTTGCAGACCAACATGCCAAAGTCAAAAATGAAGATGCCAAAGACTCAAAGTACAAAGCCAAAGTAGTGGTGTGTTCTGGCATATGAATGATGTATTCAAAGTTTGTTTATGTTTGTAGAATAAACTCATGACCATAGTAGAGTATGAGTCACAATTTGTAATTAGAGAAAATCTACATGTCATTTATTGTTTGTACGTGTTGTAAGACCCAGAGAGGAATGCATACCCTTTGTTATGTGTTCCCTCTGTTAGAGAGTTTTACCGCCCTAGAAGAGTGTGTCATGCAGGATGGATACACTTGGGTGGGCCATAGCCATATTGGTTTTAGACTCCATGAGGTGAAATTTTATATCTAGGGGGAGTTCATCGAGAGGTTGGATGAACCATGTACGTGAAGGACTTCCTAGTAGACTAACTCTAGCGGTTGGGAACCCATGCATTTCGGTAGATGGTTGTTCCTTTATATGGACATCGACAATAGCATGAACAAGATAAAAAGTGTAATTACCAAACAGAACCAATGTAATTACCAAATAGGACGAAATGTAGATTTTGCAGATGAATATTGAGACAAGTAGTCATTACGGGGGTGTGTTGGAATGTGTAATTCCTACTTGTCTTTAGTTGTGACTTTCTATATATAGAGTCTGTTCCTATTCAATAAGAGTTAGCTAAACCTAAGTTCCTAGTTTGGTGTGAGGTTGAGATATTCTCTCAACCAACTTATTGTGCGTCCAAAATAGCTTCCCTATCTTGAGACAATACTTTATGTATATATGTAACTCTATTTGATTAATAGAACATAGTGTGTATCTCAATTTTTATCTATAGTATGAGAAGCAATGGTGCTTGGTAAAGGAATCGGGCTTATTGAAGTCAATGAAGTTTCATAATATTATGGTAATAGCTTTTATGTAAAATAGGAAAGTTAAAAAAAGAGGTCAATGATGATCCATAATATTATGGTACTAGCTTTTATGTAAAATAGGAAAGTTAAAAACAGAGGTCAATGATGATCGATGACATTATGGTCTTAATTTATGTGTAAAAAAAGAATGTTAATAAGCTATTTATTGATGCATAAATTCTAAAATTGTCTTCAAGCCATAAATATAATAAAGCACTAAAGTTAATTATCATATATTACATAGAAATTAATGATTGTAGATACAATTATATCTAAATAAACACTACGAGATACATACATTAGCTCAATATTAAGAGGAATCTAGATTTTTTATTCTTAAGTAAATATAAATAATAGTAATCAATTTATTATTTCAAGACCAATGTAGCCAAGTTGATCAAGATAGTGAATAGTAGTAAACCCATTAAGTAGAGATTCAATTCTTGTTATTAACTCACAAAATAAGAGAAAAATAGAGTACACCCAATCTTCTTCTTGTTATTTTCATATTTTAATTGAAAATTTTCAATCTATCTAACAATTGTTTTTTAGCAAAAAGCACCCAAAAAAAACTATCAAACCATGACTTTAAATAATAATAAATAAATAAATAATATAGACTACCCTGAATAACAAGCATAACAATGATCAGTAACCTTGAAAGCGGCCATAATGAGGCTATATGTTTCCCTAAAGGATCTAATAATACAACCAAAATATTATATGTAATGCCAGATTCTCTTAGTGTTTACTACTTTAATCCTATTTTTGTTTTTGTTATTATAAACAATAATATATCAAGAAATTACGAAGTCGTGGCAAATGTGAGGCATTTTCGGTTGCATACAACATTTTATTATTTATCAATTATTTATAAATGATTTTTTTTTGATAGAAAGATTGAATTTCGAAATTTAACATTCAAAACCTCTAACCTTAACTTTAAAATATGTCAATGATAAATTCTTTTAAAATTTTCTCCAAAAAGATTGACTTAGACCTTTTATCACAAAGAAACCACATTCTTTCCCAGTGTAAGGGCTACTTTTGCAAATAAGCGAGAGGTGTCTGGACATCAAAAGTATATCATAGGATACTCATATCATTACATGTTTCAAGGAACTGTTCAACTGATATTCAGCTGTTTTGTGGGCCTTCAGAGTATAGGAGTTACTGGTGTCAAATAATGCGCACAATCAGTGAAGACACTGACACGACAGTTGAGTCCTTAAGTTAACACGATAGTCAAAGTCTTTTAGCATAAAATGGCTGACATTATTAAAATATGGGAGACTGGAAGACATGGCGTCTTTTTGGGCGGGGGATTGTGTTTGGAGCCTCATGGCACATAAAGTATTAAAGAATAAAGTAGTGAGAAAAAAAAAATAATTAAAGAATCGATTTGGGGATGGGCTTTGTTTGTAACGTTACAAACTGAGAAGAATTTTTTTTGGATTTTGCATTCAAAATACTGAAATTTAACAATTGTAACTAAGATTTTCTAAAATTTCTACCAAATTTAATTTTTATTGAGATATTCATTATTTTTTAAGCTAATTTGTGAGCTCTTTACCGTAGGTTCCGGGTACACTAGGCTTTCGGGATGCGTTTGGGAGGCAACATGGCATATTCAGCTGAGAGTCTAGCGAGGATCTAGAAAGTACTAAAAAGAAATAAGGATATTAAAGACTCCATCATGGTAAAGGATGGCCCACATCGGTACTCGATGTAAGAGGAGTTTAGAAGCCAACTACAAGGCAGCATTTTGGAAGTCAGCGCCAAGACCTGTGGAAACATGTGAGTCAAGGCTAAGCTCGTACATGCAATCCGATCCTTGTGAAGGAGGGTGTTCCAGGAGAGCTCGTTGGAGGTAGATGATATTTTTCAATGCGAAGATTTTGTAGCTATTTTGTTCTCTTAGACAGTGAAGGGGCAAGATAATCAAATCATGGAAGAAGCGAGCAAAAGGGTCAAGATGACCCCACTGTGGAGGGACAAATCATCATTGAAGATGGACAAAATTTGCAAGGGGAATCCTTGAGACACCAGACATGACTCCAAAATTCAGAGAAAAAAGGTCGAGCAATGGACCAATTGATAGAAATAGCTAAAATCTCACACAATTACTAAACACACTCATATATTATATACAAAATGGTGTATGTGTAAACACACTCACACACAGATTACATTCAAATCACTCTATTAAATAGAGTTTCTGAGATCCAACTTATTTCTAATTTAGATAGAGAGGTTGAGAAAATTTCTCAACCATCACAAACCAATTTCTAAAATATGGAATGTAAGCATTAACTCCAACATCCTCCCTATATGATTACATTACATGAAAATAACAAAATAATCAAGCTTATCAATAGATGCTCCATCAAGTTGCCTCATAACCCTCGGAAAGGTGTAGTTGGCAAGTTGGATTCCTGAGTTCGCTTCCTCAACACCCGAATCAAGGACCTCCCGAAGTCAATCACTGGACAGCGTCCCAATCTATCACATAACCTCATTAGGAGACCACTTCCACTTCTACCACTAACGAGGGATCTTTCCCTAGATCCGCAACTGCCATGCTATCTGGACAACCATCCATATTGAGCCTTACTGCCACTTGATCTCTTCAAACACAATTGATTGCATATTTGCAATCACTGAACTCCTAGTCATTCTATGGACGAGCTCCCATCCACCGAAATACATGCACCTATGTATTTCGGTGGATGGGAGCTCGTCCATAGAATGACTAGGAGTTCAGTGATTGCAAATATGCAATCAATTGTGTTTGAAGAGATCAAGTGGCAGTAAGGCTCAATATGGATGGTTGTCCAGATAGCATGGCAGTTGCGGATCTAGGGAAAGATCCCTCGTTAGTGGTAGAAGTGGAAGTGGTCTCCTAATGAGGTTATGTGACAGATTGGGATGTTGTCCAGTGATTGACTTCAGGAGGTCCTTGATTCGAGAGTTGAGGAAGCGAACTCAGGAATTCAACTTGCCAACTACACCTTTCCGAGGGTTATGAGGCAACTTGATAGAGCATCTACTGATAAACTTGATTATTTTGTTATTTTCATGTAATGTAATCATATAGAGAGGATGTTGAAGTTAATGCTTACATTCCATATTTTAGAAAAATATGGAGCATCTAGAAAAATCGTCTAAATACAGAATGTATCTAGAATCAGTTTTACAAAATAACCTTTAACTAAATATTTATCTCACTTAATCTACAAACAAATAATAATAGAAAATTTATTTAGCAATATATAGCCATATCACCGCTTATACTTTCTAATCATTATTATTACTACTTATAACACATAACTCAAAGTCTGTGTCATAACTAGCATGTGCAGCATTTCTCTTTTCCGTTTCTCCAGTGAAATCCCGTCCATCTGCGAGAGATCGAAAGTAAATGACATGCGAAGGCTCTGCCAACCACTTCCAATCTCCAAGTAGGCTGCCATTGCGCGTTTATCTGACCGCAATTCTTCAAACTCTGCTCCCTGGCATGTTTACAAACGAAACAAACACTTCATACATCTGTTTCAAACAAAATGGGCAGGCAATGCTCCAATAATTTGCTTCACTCGATTTCTTCATACACGGCGTGATCCGATCATCTACCCTCTGAAACTTCTGTTCGCCCGTGTCAATTCAAAAGTCTGTTCTCACGATACAGCTTCCACACCCGACCGACCAGATCTGGCTGGTCTGGCCTGCTAGACTGGGAGGCCTTCCGCAGGAGAGCTCAAGGGCGACGTCGCCAAAACTAAACACATAACGTTTGAATGCGTCTCGGCATTAACATTTACGCAGCTATGTCAAAATTTGTAATGATTCTGACGATCCAGGTCTGCTATATTGAACTTTGCTGTCGGCCTTTATTTGCAGTCTAATGTGCAAATGCTAGACTTAGCACCACTGATCTGAGCAGAATCACTAGTTCATTATAATCAGGCATACAGAAAACGCGAGTAATCCTCCTCCGACAACCCTGCATAAAATGGTCAGGTTTTTTTCGAAGGTTTTCTCGGCCATCTCTGAGATGTTGAATAGTTGTTGGAAAATAGTGGCTAGAAAGGGCGTGTCTCTAACCGAACTCTGCAATTTCCTAATAGGGCTTCGCCCCCTTCTAAATCACAAAACCATTATATGCGAATACTGAATGATCTGCACAGCAAATCACATTCCAATATGGCGATATGGATGGACGGTCGGCTCAAACTCTTCATCGAGCACCTCGTAATTTTAGGAATTCCTCACAACACAACATATACACAGGAATTTTCTCACACAACACATAGGCCTCTGATCTTGTGCTCTGATATCATGATAGAAATAGCTAAAATCACACACAATTACTAAACACACTCATATATTATATACAAAATGGTGTATGTGTAAACACACTCACACATAGATCACATTCAAATCACTCTATTAAATAGAGTTGCTGAGATCCAACTTATTCTTAATTTAGATAGAGAGGTTGAGAGAATTTCTCAACCATCACAAACTAATTTCTAAAATATGAAATATAAGCATTAACTCCAACACCAATACAGGAGAAAACCAAAAATCATGGAGAAGATCAATCCTAATTCTCAAAAAGAGAAAAACCAAGACAAATTTCAACCAGATTTGCAACCCAAGTTGTAGCCATTCTAAACAGACTGGAATGGGAAAACTAGTTAAACTAAAAGGCGGCCAGGCAAATCAGAAGTGATTCACGCAGTTCTCACTCAAGAGAAGAAGGATTCGACAATGTAACAAGGCACAGGGGAAAGCCAAAATCATTGAATAGATCAATGCTAGTTCAGTGGAAGAGGAACACCAAAACAAATTTCCCACAAGATTTGTAACCCAAGTTGTAATTGTTCTAAAGAGAGCCTCAAACAGAAAACATGGTGAAACTTAAAAGGGGGCGGACAAATCAGTTGACATTTCTTTCTGCTTCTTTTTCTCCATCATTAGTCTTGTGGCCCAACTAGTTATAAAATTCAAAATAATCTCTCGGGAATAGGGAAAGTTCAGATCTGAGGTGGCAAGAAAAAAGAGATCAATCCTAGTTCAATGCAAGAGGAACACCAAAACAAATTTACCACAAGATTGGTAACCCAAGTTGTAATTGTTCTAAACAAAGGCTCAAATGGAAAACATGGTGAAACTTAAAGGGAGAGGTAAATCAGCCGAGATTTCCTTCTGCATATTTTTGTCTATCATTACTGTTGTGGCCCAACTAGTCATAAGAGTCAAGGAATTTTGTCTCAGAAATAGGGAATGTTCAGATCCTAGTTGGCAAGAAAAACTATGAAACATGCCCCTCAACATGTTTATAATCTCTCTCAGGAACAGGGAAAGTTCGGCTCTGAGGTGGCAAGAAAAACACTATTGTTAACATGTTCCTCAAGATGTTGATATTGGGCAAAAAAAGGCATAGTTTGTGAATCAATGGACTATCATGACTTGTTATCTAGCCATCTGGGCAACGAAATGTAATAGTCCCTGTACCCCCGCTTTTTGATAATTTTTATCTTACTTTCATCTGTTCTATTTAGAAATATCAAAAACCCACCTAAATCTAGATATGCACATATAGAATGTAAGCCTCGCAAAGCTTGAGATGGTATATCTCAAGTTCCAATATTTAGTAAGGCAGCAATTGGTGTTTCTACAGCCAGAGACAAAACCGCAAGAAGTTGGGAAATTTGACTTCAGAATCCAGATGGATTGCGCTAATATCACAGCCTCACCAAGCGTAAAGAGAAGCTAAGAGGTTCAGATTTTACCATTGTTTCAGCTTAATTTTTCTGGCCTGTCACAAATCACCCGCTGAAAGATATTTGGGGGACTGAGTAGCAGTAGGATATAACCAGGTAGTCTCACCATTAATACCACCTACAAGACTGAAACAGCAGATAAAACAAGCAGATGGATTCGACTTCTGACATTCCAGAGTTGCAAAGCTTCAAGAGGAGGCCAGTTTCCATCTCACAAGCGCAAAGAGAGTTATGGATTGCCCCCATCCCCACCTAGTCTGAACAAGCATCTATATTCTTCACCTTATTACTAATAATGTACCTGTAATTTATGGTCTTCAAGCAACCATAAATCCTTACAGTGGAGTTCTCAAATTCCAAGATAGTGGTTAACTGAAATCCCTTGAACTTTAGCGGGTGGTAGCACAATGGACAGAAAAAGCAAGTTGGCAAGCCCCTCTGTATCCAAGTGATAGGGAGTTTAATCCGCAAAACATATATGCACAGAAAAATTATATTGGCAAGTTCTTGTGTATTCAAGTGATAGAAAGTTTAATCTGCCAAACATATCTCACTAGCTGAAAAAAACAGAGGACAAAGACCATACTAAGCTGAAAAAAAAAACAGAGGACAAAGACCATACTAAGCTGAAAACAAAACAGAGGACAAAGACCAGACTAAGCTGCAAAAAAAACAGAGGACAAAGACCATACTAAGCTGAAAAAATAAACAGAGGATAAAGACCAGACTAAGCTGCAAAAAAAACAGAGGACAAAGACCATACTAAGCTGAAAAAATAAACAGAGGACAAAGACCAGACTAAGCTGCAAAAAAAACAGAGGACAAAGACCAGACTAAAGCAATAGATTTTGGTTGAATCAAAATTTTGCCAAAGGACAAGGTTTAATTCAACTTGGAAGGTAACAGAAACAAAATTTCTGGCAGAATTCCGCTTAATTCAACTTGCAAGGTAATAGAAACAAAATTTCTGGCAGAATTCCATAAATCTAACATCCATGAAATTAAAGGCATTATTGTGGCAGAATAAAAGGGAGTAAAGATACTTATAAAAGGGAAATGCACATACATACCTGGTAAACTTCATCGAATTTGTCATACATGAAGCGAGTGATAATGCTGGTCTTGCCCACGGACTGGTCTCCCAAGAAAACAAGCCTGTACTTCACCAGAGGCGAGATGGAAGCGGTATGCCTCACCATCTTCCTGCTTCGACTCTCTTTCTCTCCTTGGCGCGTTTCGAACCCGCGACGCGCAGACCCAAGTCTTCAAGAAAGTCTTGCAGGAAGGTGCAGGCAGAGCTCTGCCGTTCGGTTTGCTATTCTTATTCGTTGTGAGGAACGCGCGCTTTCAGTTTAGCTTATTAGGAAAATTTGAATATTAGAGATCGTTTAGCTTTCAGTTTGGACACAATCGAATAATGTACGATACTGAGACACGTGGTAATAATATAATTAAATATAAAAATGATTTTAAATTATTTTTAAAAATTATTGATTTTTAATATTAAATTATATTCAAATATATTTAAATAAAATTATTTTAAAAAATTATTGATTATTAATATTAAATTATATTCAAATATAATTAAATAAAAAATATTTGAGAACTATAAATAAATATTAATAAAATTTGACAAAAAAATTTATTCGAATTAAACTAGCCATTGTGAACCATACTGATTGGTTCAAAACGCGTGACAAAATTTTTTTATATCCGATTTTCACCAAAAATTTCTTATACTTTATTTTCATTTATTTTAATTGAATCCTCTAAACTCAAATGAGTTACACGCGAGTTACACGCTGGTTACAGTTTGGACTTGGATTATTAACGTGACGACATCCGGTCTCAACTATATTCTATATATGTGATGAGTACAAGTACGAATTAATTATATGCCATGTTTCGTGAATTAAATGAGGGTATGGTCTAACTTCGAATATATTATATATATTTGGTTATTTTTAATAAAAATTTGGTAGAAATTTTTAAAATTTTGAGTATAAATTGTATATTTGGTTATTTTTAATAAAAATTTGGTAGAAATTTTTAAAATTTTGAGTATAAATTGTTTCATTTATATAGAATTCGAATCCTAGTGCGTTAAAGGTTTTTTTAAGTGTAGTCTAAAAAGGTCACGTTTTCACTCAGAATCTGGCAATGATTGTTAGAAAATCCAGCAAAGATTTGTCCAGAATCTTGTTTACAGTTGTTAAACTTTAATATTTTGAGTGCCCTAAAGGTTTTTGATAGTATTGAATCCATTTCCAGCATCAAAAATGGATTCTAAACACTCTAAGAACATGATTTTTTGAGTTTTAGTTAATCAATTTTCTATCGTCCAGGCTATTTCACGGGCTCCGTAGACAACTTGAATTAATTTATGCGTTCAAAATTATATTTTAAACAACAAAAAATGATATACTTACTTGAAATTAGTAAAATTCAAATGAAAAAAACTACTATTGCCTCAATAACTTAAACTACGTCATAAATAAATAATTATTTTAATTTTAAGTTAATTTAGATATATAATTGTTGTATTAGATCTATATATAAAAGGATAGTATGTGAAATAAAAAAAGTATCTATATAAAAGGATATTGTGGGATATGTATTTTTTTATTTTAATTGAGTGAAATTTTTTATTATAAAATATTGTGATTTTAAATTTGCAAATTGTGTTTATGTTAACTCTATTTAAATATTGTAAAATCTCTTTAGGTAATAATCACATGCAATGGAACATTGTCAACACGTTTCGAACCAACCAGTGTGGTTCATCATGTAAATTAACATTTTGACAACATTTTCATATGTTAAACTTAACAAATACTAATTATAACAAATACAAATACAAAACCATTTAAGTATTCCATATTGAATACCCTGGACAATTTGATTTTTAAAATTTGAAAAGGTGTAATCTAATTTATAGACGACATTTATGCATTCAAAAATCCATTTTGAACAACAAAAAATCACATTCTTTCTTAAAAATATTTTGTCTTCCTGAAAAAATCTATTCCACCTATAAGTTAAACTACCCCATTTGAAAATGTCTAAATGCAATGAATACCCTCAACAATTTTGACTCCTTAAATTTGAAAATATCTAAATCCGAAGAGAAAAATAAATATTTCTCAACATAAATATAAAAATAATATATTATTATTTAATTACATCATTAAGATTGACTAAACCTAATGATGTGATTAATCCTCAAGACATATAACTACATTATGGATCACAAAAGTCTTTAATCTAATATTATTTAATTGAAAAATAAAAATAACAATATTATATTAAAAAATAAAATAAGATTCTTTAATTTAAAATTTACAGTTAAAATATATCTATTTTATAAAAATTATTGAAATTGTTGAAATTTATAGTTTATATGGTTTTTTCAAAATATATCTTTTTGGTTATTTTTAACAAAAATCTGGCATAATTTTTTTTAAATTGCTTTTAAATTGTTTAATATATAGAATTCAAGTGCCCTAGAGTGCCCCAAGGATTTTTAGGTTGTTGAATTCATTTATGCATTCAAAATTGAATTTTAAACAAAAAATCACATTCCTTCTTAAAATTGTTTTGCATAATTCCCGTGAAAAAGTCTATCTCATCTATAAGTTAGACTACCCATTTGAAAATGTTTAAATCTTATAAATACCCTCAACAATTTGACTTTTTATATTTCAAAATATCTAAATCTAGAAAAGATAATAAATCATGATTAAGAAAGAAAAGTAACACACTTTTGAGTGTGATTATGCAAAACTAATATGCACATCCATTACCTTCCTTCATTATTTTTAGGATGATGTTTTAGAAAAATAATTTTTCCTCATTAAGTATAAGGTTTTAACATATCTAAAAATTACCTTACATATATAATAATTAATTATGAATATTTTTAATAAAAAAATTATTTTTTTTAAACAAACATGTTAAATTCAATAAAATAATATCTAAATTTTATTGTTAAATTTTAAATTTTTTTCAACATAACTAATTTTACCATATATTTATTAAATCAAATTATCAACTAATTCAAATATAATCCATCAATATAATATCAAATCCATATAACATTATTCAAACTCGTTTACATTTAAAAATTAATATTTCTTAACTTAAACATAAAAATAATATATTAATATTTAATTGAAAAATAAAAATAAAACTTTAATATCACATTGTTTTTTAATCCCAAAAAAACTTCAATGTTACATTCACTAACTTTCATTTCCGTCTCACCAAACATCTTCTTTTATCAATCATTTCCCAATTTAACAATATTATATTAAATATTTTTAATATAGTGCATTCTAAGATTCTTTAATTTAAATTTTACAATTAAAATATATCTAATTTATAAAAATCGTTTTAAATAAATTCTTAATTATTATTATTATTCATTGAAAATCATATATTTCATTTAAATTTATATTTAGAGAATGGGCGTAAATTTTATATTCTCCATAAAACTTTAAATTTCCAATAAAACAATTATAATGAAATTAAAAGAATAAGCATCCCTCAGATATAAAACTCTCACAAATAGGTTTCTTAAAATCTTAATTCTCATTGAATTATAACCCACTAACTTCAATTAACAAATTAAAACTTATTTTAAAATATTTATAAGCTTTTACTATGTGTAAGCTTTTTTGCCTCCTTTTTGGCTCCTAACTTATGCAGTTGACAGATAAAACAAAATTTGCAGTGTCATGGTGTTTAATGGAGTCAGGCTTCCTCAACCCCTCGTGATATGCATTTTCAGGTGCAATGAAGCGTGCTTGGCATTTTGCTTGGAGTTATTGTTGGAACCAGAGATGAAACACACCACAACCTTCTAACACGCCTTGCATAAAGACAATAGTGACTTGAAGAATGTTGTGCACGAGCTCCATGAATAACAACACCATTGTGCCAAAGCACATTAAGTATAGTGCACAAGATGATGAAGAATGGAAGTATGTAATTTATTGTGCTAGGAAAAAACAACACCATTGCACCAAAGCGCACATTAAGTATAATGCACAAGATAATGCAAAAAAAACAACACCAAGATAATGCAAAAAAAACAACACCAACGCAAGTATGTCAATCTATTTGAACATAATATTCCATCTTCACGGCCATCATCAATTGAATTATCTAAAAAAAACTTATAATATTTGTAAATACTAATTTTTAAGAAATGCATCCAATATTTTTAGAATGTTTAGATAATCATTAAAATATGTGACCAATTTTCTACGTCATATATTAAATATATGTTTAATGAATCATAACTGAAAAATATATTTCAACATCATGTTGAATTTCCATTGATTTCAACTTATATGATAGAAGATTCTTGGACTATCTGATATCATCAAATCAAAAGGTTATATATCAAATATATTGAGTTAATGTAAATTTTATGTGGTTTATACAAGTTTAGAAAAAAAAAAAGCATGGTGTATAATTTGTTTACCATACTATAACATTGCATTTTATTAAATTAAAATAATTAAAAATTTCTTATCTTAAATTTTATTAGAAGTATTTCATTTAACTTTAATTAAATTATTTACAATTACATTTCACAAAATTAATGTGATAAATCAATTAAATATTACATAAAAATTCCATTTCTCTCTATTGTAAAGATTGTTCAAAAAAACAATTCATACTATATAAATATACACATATAAAAACACACAAATCTATACATATAATTAAATAACATAATTATGTTTTATATTTTATATATTCACAAACTTTAACTTTAAAGTTGACTTCCTAATACATTTATTGAATAGTTTATACAAATTATCTATAAACTTAAGATTACCCATTAAAAAAAACCATACTACACAATATACACATATAATTAAATAACATAATTTTTTTTATATTTAGGTCAAATAAGGCATTCTTATTTGAAAAACAACTTCTCTAGTGAAAACAACTTCCCTAGCTGCCAATGTGTCCATATGTGAGCCATTAGATTAAATGTTAGACGATTGAAATGTTTTAGGCCATAAGATCCGCAAGTAAATAGTTTTATATTTATTTTTTTATAATGTTAGTTTTTTTTATTATTATTATTATAATAAGTTAGATTGATTTTAGGTGTATAATAGAAATGTTGTAATGCCATGTTTAACATGTTGACTATGTCAAATTACACAAAAATAAAAATAAAAGTAAATTAAATAAAAAACAAAAATAATAATAAACTATAAAAACGGCCCATGGTATTGACCTTATTTGAAAACAACTTCCCTAGCTGCCAATGTGTCCATGTCTGAGCCATTGGATCAAATACTAGACGATTGAAATGTTTTAGGCTATTAGATCCACAAGTAAACAGTTATATAGATATATATATATTTTATAATGTTAGTTTTTTTTTCTTTTTAATAAGTTAGATTTATTTTAGGTGTATAAAACAACCCATGGTATTGAACCATGGTATTCCTGTGGAATATAGTTTATTAAATTATTTCATAGGAAATGAAATAATAAAACAAATAATTTATACATCAAAAAATTGGTTCTTTGGCATTCAATTCTTTATTAATATAGTTGTTTTAATTAGAAGGGAGTACAATAATTTTTTAATCAAATTACATGAGAAAACATATTCACAATATAATTTATTTGAATAAATAGATGTGTGTAAAATAGTTTAATAAGAAACTAGATTTGTAATTATAAAATATAAAACTATAACTTAAAATTGTGAAATTACTTTGTATTTTTTGTTTCTTATGTATATAGAGAAATAATAAACCAAGTTTGGAGTTAAGAAAATAAATCATAACATAAAGAGCAATATCTCCTTCCAAAAATGTCTCCATATTAAAATGGTATTCACTTTCTTGTATACCAAGACTATTGTTATTCATATACAATATAAAATTTATTCGAATATGTAGATGAACTTGGAGTAAACTCTATTTCTGCTAATAAAAATTCTCTTTATTTACATATATGCTAGATAGATTGTAATTGAATGTATTTAAAATATCTTATTTTCAAGCGTTACATGCTCATTTCATGCTTGTTTCAGAGAATTATTAATCACCAAATTATTTTCACCTCCAATTTCCTATTTCAATATCTATAACAAATTTTTTATATATGTGAACATATTATGTTGGTTTATATATATGTTTTCACCCACAATTACCTATTTCAATATCTATATTATGTTGGTTTATATATATGTTTTATATATAACAAAATTTAGTTGATAACTCTTATCATCAATATCTTTGAATCTCCATGACACCAGCTATAGAAAGCTAAAGATGCACTAATTTCCATGCATGGCTCTTCTGTACAGCAACATTTCTTCTAATACTTTCAACACTCTTGATGTAGAACATCAGACCATTTTTGTTTGTAAAAATATATAATAGGGGGTGTGACATTTTTATTATTTTATTAATTAATTTGTTATTTTTAATTAAAATAGGAGATAAATTATATAAGTGAGGATTTTGTAAATATTCTTTTATTAATTAAAAGGATATGAGAGAAATAGATTAGGAGCAAAATTAAGTAGGTATTATGTAATTATGGGACTTTGTTGAGTCCACACCTAAAATATAGATTTAGTTGAGGATTAGGTGGAGGGATTTTTGGAGTGAATTAAATGCATTATTTATGTATAAATATGAGTGGTTTTTGTGAGAAAAATACAATTGAATAGTTGCAGAGAGAGTGAGAGTGTGAATAGGAGAGGGCCTCTACTTGGGTGCCTTCGGGCGATTGTAAAGGGCCATAGATCTCGAATATCTGGCCAAACAAGAGTTGTAAGTAATTTTGTTTGTTTCAGATTATATATATATGTTGATTGGGATTATATATATTGGTTGTTCTTGATAAATTCTGAAACTGGGAGTTGAATTATGCGCATTTAAATTGGATGTGTTATGAATTCAAAGACAATTGGATGAATCAAATTTTGTATGGAATTGACAGTTCGATTTGAATAATCGATGTCAACTTTGTTAAAAAAAACACAATACAAAACTGATTTCCTGTCGATGGCGCTGAGTTGGGTATGAATAATTTGTGAATCGCTACTATTAATGCGTTGGTTTGTGTCCAATGATAAAGGTCGGCATGATATATGAACCACGTTGTTGAAGCTATATACAGGAGATAAGTAACTCTATATGTTTGAATTTGTATCGATTCTGTATGAAATTGCAATACATAATCGTTGACCGCATCGGTGGTGTGGAGTTGCATCGATTTTATAAGTCGAATTTGAGAGCAGCAATACATAAGTGTGCTTCAGCCTGTTCTTGAAGTCAAATCGATTGAATCGATTTATGTCTGACACTCACAATAATCTATATGGAGGTTATCAGTTTTAATAATTTGATTGATGTATACAGTGAATTGACATTGGAATTGCAGAGGAGGAACACCAGTCAACGAGCTGGAAAAGTCATTGAATTGAAGATGCTGAAATACACTCTGGAAAATTCGAATTACAGCGTTAAAGAAATGCAGGAAGAGCGTTTTGAAGAAGTTCAACAACATTGAAGACCTGGTGGTATATAATCGAATGGAATTAGATTAGGCAAGAAAAAAAAAACATGGATCGAAAAGGTTCGAATCGCATTGAAAAGCCGCACTATGTTGAATTCATGGCCAGTTAAAATGAAGAGTCTGAAACACTATTACTAAAGACGAATGTTTGACTACATTCGATGGAGCGTAAGTAATTAGAAGAGCGATTGAAGAATTCGATTCAGAGTTGGCAAGCGGTGAGAAGGTCTATTGTTGCATTGAATAGAGATTGAAGACAGATCTTTAAAATCAAATGGCTAGCAGGAGTACTGTGCATATCATTGTTCAAAAATTTAAAGGTATGCATTCGCATTAAGTCAACCTGTAAGTAAATTGGGTTTGCCGGAAGTTGAGTTCCCTATAATTGAGTTTGTCGAAAGATTGTAAATGCATGAATGTTTTCGATCTGTAGCATAAATTTCAAAGGGGAGTGAAAAACGAAGAAACTGTGTGTGGAAATGTTGTTAGACCAGTCTGACTGTAAATAAAATCGTGGAAGAAATCCACCACATCAGAGAAGGTGAAATCTTAAAGGTCGATTTCCAAGAGGCGCAGTAAAATTATGGAGTTAGAATAATCGAATTATGAATGGAGTGTTGTGTGCGGCTAATATGCATTTGTCGGATTCTAAATGAATGTTGAATCCGGTTGATTAGAAACAGTTTGGTTTCGTGTTCAAGGCAAATGTATGTCTAATTGTTTAATTGCAGAGATTTCGGTTGCAAAGGAGTTCTATCGTCTGATCGATGAGGTGTTCATGGAGTGAATCGATCGACTGAGGGGGTGCGTATGAATGGTGGCATTTAAGTTTAATGCATGAAGATTGGTTAACGTTGGAATGTGTAAATTCCATATGCATTGATTTGATTAGTCAAGCTTGTTTGAAAATACAAGGGGCATTATCAATAATAAAACCAAACCAAGATTTATTAAGGTAAATTTACATCTTTGGACATTTGGGTTGTATTCAACTTTGGGTTGATTGCATGACAATTGACATGAAGCATGGGTTTCCTAAACCATAGAATTTGTGAACAAGATATTTGATAAGCTTCCGCATTAAAAGTTGGGAATTGCCGGACTTGAAGTCTAGTTTGGGTGTAAATGTTGAGATACATTCTTATATGCACAAGAGATGAAGATTCTGGGTATTGCAGGATTGGCCCTGCATAATTTTTGGTATCAGAGCTTGGCTCTGTTGAAATGGAAGATGTTTGTTTTTTCTGAATAAGGACAGAAGGTTTTGTTGAGAACTAAAGTGTGCTTTCTTTGAATGTGTGATCAAGACTGAAAGGAAGATCAGATTTTTAAATATGATATACAAGCTACACAATTGAGGTGAATAGATTTAGGAAACGAATGGAGGATAAGATCATGTAGGATCTTAAAGGTGAGATGATTTTTTTGATTTGAATTTTATGATTGAAGTTTATGGTTGTAGACAAGATGATGGCAGTGAACCTGACATCCAGTTAAAGGCTGGATAGGGAGGAAAATTGCAGTGTCCTGAAGAGGAAGTGAGTTGAAGATATAGCCTAGAGAGAGAGCAGAGGAGAATGCTGACGAGGTTCCAGAGGCAGTGAACCAGTATTTACCAAAAGACCAAATCCAATGAAACAGATTGGTGAGGTAAGGGGCAGTAGGAGAGCTTGCTATTGCAGAGGCTAGTGCAACTCATGGTGAGTGAGAAACTCGTGGAGAAGATGATCATGGAGGATCAGAAAATAGGTTGAGAGGAATGCCACAGAGGTGAGATGACTGATGAAGTCAGAGAAAGAGAAATTGCAGTAATGAAGGTACAATTGCAGGTACTAGAGGAATGGCTGCAAGAGCAGGAAAACCAGAAAGGAGGATGGATCTTTCCACTTAAGGGAAAGAGTGTGATTTGGCAACCATTGCAGATGAATTTGAGGCAAAGTGTGATTGCCTTATTGAAGAAGGAACTTAGAGTTCTTGAGCCAGAGATGGAATTTGAAAATTCCACATGCAGATCTGTTCAAAGGGAAGTGATTGAGGAAGAAGTCGAGACTGAAAATTCTTGTGGTTTTAAAACTAATGAGTTGTGTATGTTTGCAGGTACAGCACAGGGTGATGAGCAAGCTTTAGAGTTTTTTCAAGAAGAGTTGAATCTGAAGTCTGTTCAGATCGATGCTGAGATAGCAAGATCTCAGGAGGAAATGAAGACGAAGGAGTCTAATAAGAATATTGGTGCAGAGAGAGAAGGACCAGCTGATGATTGGTCAAGAGCTGGTGAAGGTATGGAAATTTGTGTGAAGTTTCCGAGTTCTACTCCTAATGAAATTGTTGAATTGTATAGGAAACTAGATCTTCAGAGAAGAGAATTGGAGAGGCAGAGAACTTGCACACAGACTAATTTGCTGAGGAAGCAAGGTAAGAAAGTTTTCATGAATAATAGTCATGAAGCAGAGGATGGAAAGAAGGAGAGAGTAGCTAACAATCTCATGGTGAATGCAAATCAGCATACTGATGTGCTGACAAAGGAGTTGGAAAGGAACTCAGAGTAGCATACTGGAGTGTTGCCAGAGGAAACTGAGGAGAAAGCCAGTGAATATTTTCTGAGTCCTGAAGAAGACTTGGAACTGCGGATGATTGAATCAACAAGTGAGACCATTGGGTCTTGTGATTTTGAAGCTGACAATTTGATTGTGTTTACAGGTGATGTAGAAAACAGTCCATCATTTGGAATTGTCTTAGAAGGAGAAGAACTGTTGCAGGTAGAAGATGAGACTATCATGTCTCATATGTAGAGGCTTGTTACCATGGGTGACAAGAAAGAATTGGCTTGTCTGTATAGCCAAGAGAAGACTGGAGGACAAATTTTTGAAACTACTACAGTAATACAGGATGAGGCTACCGTATTTGCAAAACTTGATTTGATTGCCAGAATCAATCAAGACGATGATGGACAATTACTGAAGATTGTCGAAGGGGAATATGGAGGTTATGCTGGAGTTAATTTGCAACATGTTGATGAAATGCTGAAATGTTTGCTGGAGACATTTGAACCAGAGAAAGAAGTTGCAGATGAAATTGCAGGTGACGAGCAAAAGAATGTTGCAGAGGGACAGGAAGTTTGGGAGGTGGCGACATCTATGGTAGCAGCTGAAACAACAGGAAGTGAAAACAACAGCAGAATATTGGACATAGAGATTGAAAGTATCAGAAGACTGATGATGAAGGTGTCTCAGAGACAGCAGACAACAACAAGAAAGCAGAAGAATTTAAGCAAGATAAATACATCAAAATATTGCGAGAGAACAACCAGTGGGGCAATGCAACATAAAGTGTGGAGAACTGGAGAAGAAAAACAAATAGAAGCAGCGACAAGTGGAAATTTACAGCACAAGATATGGGATCCAGGCATACACAGATCCGAACACATGATCAGGCGATCATGATTAATTTTAACGTTGGGAGTCTGATGCAGGAGCATCAAGGCCATTTTTCATTTGTAAATATGTAATAAAAGGGGGTGTGACACTTTTATTATTTTATTAATTAAATTGTTATTTTTAATAAAATAGGAGATAATTTGGAAAAGTGAGGATTTTGTAAATATTCTTTTATTAATTAAAAGGATATGAGAGAAATAGATTAGGAGCAAAATTAGAGAGTAGAAATTCTATCTATGGGACTTTGTTGAGTCCACACCTAAAATATAGATTTAGTTGAGGATTAGGTGGAGAGATTTTTGGAGTGAATTAAATGAATTATTTATGTATAAATATGAGTGGTTTTTGTGAGGAAAATACAATTGAATAGTTGAAGAGAGAGTGAGAGTGTGAGTAGAGAGCAGGTTTCTACTTGCAAGCCTTCGGGCGATTGTAAAGGGCCATAGATCTCGAATATCTGGCCAAACAAGAGTTGTAAGTAATTTTGTTTGTTTCAGATTATATATATATGTTGATTGGGATTATATATATTGGTTGTTCTTGTTAAATTCTGAAACTGGGTGTTGAATTATGCGCATTTAAATTGGATGTCTTATTAATTCAAAGAAAATTGGATGAATCAAATTTTGTATGGAATTGACAGTTCGATTTGAATAATCGATGTCAACTTTGTTAAAAAAAACACAATACAAAACTGATTGCCTGTCGATGGCGCTGAGTTGGGTATGAATAATTTGTGAATCGCTACTATTAATGCGTTGGTTTGCATCCAATGATAAAGGTCGGCATGATATATGAGCCACGTTGTTGAAGCTGTATACAGGAGATAAGTAACTCTATATGTTTGAATTTGTATCGATTCTGTATGAAATTGCAATACATAATCGTTGACAGTGCTGGTGGTGTGGAGTTGCATCGATTTTATAAGTCGAATTCAAAAGCAGCAATACATAAGTGTGCTTCGGCCTGTTCTTGAAGTCAAATCGATTGAATAGATTTATGTCTGACACTCACAATAATCTATACGGAGGTGATCAGTTTTAATAATTCGATTTCGGTATACAGTGAATTGACATTGGAATTGCAGAGGAGGAACACCAGTCAACGAGCTGGAAAAGTCATTGAATTGAAGACGTTGAAATACACTCTGGCAAAGTCGAATTACAGTGTTAAAGAAATGCAGGAAGAGCATTTTGAAGAAGTTCAACAGCGTTGAAGACTTGGTGGTATATAATCGAATGGAATTCAATTAGGCAAGAAAAAAAAAAGGTGGATCGAAAAGGTTCGAATAGCATTGAAAAGCCGCACTATGTTGAATTCATGGCCAGTTAAAACGTAGAGTCTGAAACACTATTACTGAAGACAAATGTTTGACTACATTCGATGGAGCGTAAGTAATCAGAAGAGCGATTGAAGAATTCGATTCAGAGTTGGCAAGCGGTGAGAAGGTCTATTGTTGCATTGAATAGAGATTGAAGACAGATCTTTAAAATAGAATGGCTGGCAGGAGTAATGTGCATATCATTGTTCAAAAATTTAAAGGTAGGCATTCGCATTAAGTCAACCTGTAAGTAAATTGGGTTTGCCGAAAGTTGAGTTCTCTATAATTGAGTTTGCTGGAAGATTGTAAATGCGTGAATGTTTTCGATCTGTAGCATAAATTTCAAAGGGGAGTGCAAAACGAAGAAACTTTGTGTGGAAATGTTGTTAGACCAGTCTGACTGTAAATAAAGTCGTGGAAGAAATCCACCACATCAGAGAAGGTGAAATCTTAAAGGTCGATTTCCAAGAGGCGCAGTAAAATTATAGAGTTAGTCGAATTATGAATGGAGTGTTGTGTGCGGCTAATCTGCATTTGTCAGAGTCTAAATGAATGTTGAATCCAGTTGATTAGAAACATTTTGGTTCCGGGTTCAAGGAAAATGTATGTCTAATTGTTTAATTGCAGAGATTTCGGTTGCAAAGGAGTTCTATCGTCTAATCGATAAGGTGTTCATGGAGTGAATCGATCGACTGAGGGGGTGCGTATGAATGGTGCCATTTAAGTTTAATGCATGAAGATTGGTTAATGTTGGAATGCGTAAATTCCATATGCATTGATTTGATTAGTCAAGCTTGTTTGAAAAGACAAGGGGCATTATCAATAATAAAACCAAACCAAGATTTATTAAGGTGAATTTACATCTTTGGACATTTGGGTTGTATTCAAGTTTGGGTTGATTGCATGAAAATTGACTTGAAGCATGGGTTTCCTAAACCATAGAATTTTTGAACAAGATATTTGATAAGCTTCCGCATTAAAAGTTGGGAATTGCCGGACTTGAAGTCTAGTTTGGGTGTAAATGTTGAGATACATTCTTATATGCACAAGAGATGAAGATTTTGGGGTATTGCGTGATTGGCCCTCAGACGAGCTCGGGAAATGAGGAAAAGCAACTGCTTCACCAAATATGCCACCCGCAAGACCAAACAAGCCAAAGACATAGTGAGAAAAAGTGAAGAAACATGAACATTACAAAGTGGGTTTGTATTTATAATTTTTAAAAAAAGTATAAAACCACTAGAAATCAACATCTCCCCACTCCTTTGGTCATTTACACACATAGTGTGGGTTTTCAAATTTTTTCCAGTCCTCGGGCAAAATTTTCCAAGCGCTCGCACCCGTAGTGTCACGTTGCACACCTATAGCTTTCCATATGTAAATCTCCACCGCATGTTACACACTTGTAGAGTGGTGTTTCTGTCACCGCAAATTGTGCCCGATGTTCAGAGAAAAGGCACGAAGGCTCGTGCAAACCCTACATGTTTATCCATTCAAAGTGTGACCCTCGGTGCCGCGCCCTCCTGGCCCCACGGTGTGACCCTCGACACCGTGCTCCCGACACTCGCTCTCGTACCTCGCACGAAGGCATGTTCGTGGGTGACCCAAGCCACCCGACCACCATGCGTCGCGATACTACCACTACTTCAAACACCGCATGAAGGCACGTTTAGGTGACTCGAGCCACCCGACCGACACCTTGTTACGTCTACACGTTTAGGACCATGCACGAAGGCACGTTCAAGGTGACCCGAGCCGCCCGACCACCATGTTGTGTCTTCCACGTTTTCGTACCCCGCATGAAGGCACGTTCGGTGTGAATCGAGCCACCCGAACATCGTGCCGCGCTCATGCCACTACTTCAAACCCCGCATGAAGGCACATCTGTGGTGACTCCAAAGCCATACGAGTTGTGTTGCACTCCCCACTGCTTTTGTGGCTCGCACATTTTTCAAGTTCATGGTTGACCCGACTCTTACCCAAAATATTTTCAAGCCATTTTATCCGCTCGTGGAGGTGCTTCAAGAGGTATTTTAAAATTTTCTTACGTATGCATGGTTTTCTAAAGATAAGGCCACTAATAAATTTGAAAATTGGTGTTAGAGAAGGTAGTGAAATCCTAAAATATAACACTTGACCTACACATTGCTATGCCTTGACCTAGTTAGAAAACTCATCATATCCTTTAATCCCTTTCCACATCATTATCATTTCACTAATAGTACCATTTCTCTTTAAGGATCTTGAGGCAAAGGGTAAAGAAAAAAATGTCTCGAAGAAGAGAATATTGACATAGATGAGGTGACTCAAAGGCCTAAAAATCGAAATGAAGGGAGGATGCCAAAGGTTTGAACCTATAAGCACCGAAGAGATGATAACTACCCTACCGTTTTGGCATGTTTTCAAGACCGGGTTGCTATGAATTTCGTAAAAAGGTACAAAATATCTAGAGTCACCCTCGCTGACCAAGCTCTTGCCCTAAACCTTCATAAACATCAAGTACACCTAGCCAGGGTAAAATGAGTCGACCGCCTATGCCATCTCTAGGGCCACCGTAATGCCTTGCATAGAGAAAGGTGGTTCAAACAAAAGAATCTGGACCTAATCCATTATCGCCCATTCTTGAAACCAAGTTGTCAAGATTATCAGAAAAACTATGTTCCCTTCTCTCATCTATCGTATATGCTCTCCTAATGAAGAACATCATGAAATACTATCCGTGAGGGTAGGTTGTCTAGAGTCTATTTATACCACATAAGGCTCCTCATGCACTTCACCAAAACCAAGATGCTAGACATGCCCTACTATATTTAAAATTATTGAGAAAATGTTTTCCATCATGCAAACTTTAAAAGGCCTCCATCCCAATAAATTTCAAGCCTTTTTCATCATTCCCTCATCAAAGTGATTGTCTCACACCAACTAGAACAACAAGACATCCCCTAGGAGGTTTTCATCACCTAGGATGATTTCATAACTCCACAACCCACTCCTCTTCAAAGTCTCCCATCATCATCTCAAATCCTCCTCACACACCTCCATCACCTTCCACCGACCTTGGTTCATCTTCTTCACATGAATCATTTCCTAAAATAGACCTTCCTTATTCACCTTCCCTAAGAAATCATAAAAATGAAGAAATCCTGATGGCCAAGAAGAAATCAAAGGATGGCCATGAAGAAAGAAGTGATAAAAAGAAGAAAAAAATGAGGGAAAGGATGATGAAAATGAAGAAAAAGTGAAGAAGAGGAAGGTGGAAGAGAGGGAGATATCCAAGAAGAAAATTAATAAAGGCAATGACAAAGATGAGTGTGTCGATAAAGAAGAGGACATAGTTGAAACTAATGAGCCCCATAATGAGAAAAAAGCCAAAACAAGTGGGTCTTATGATGAAGAAATGACACTAAGAATACATATGAAGACAAGGGGGAGGAGTGTATGAAATAAGTGAAGAAAACAAAAATGACAAAGTGGAAAATAATGGCACAGATGTACCAAGAAACAAAGTTTGAATTGTCTTCCATAGGCAAGAAAATGATGACAAAAGGCCAAGTAATGAAGATAATGAGCAGCGGCGTGAAGGAGAGATTAGCCAAAGGAAATCACCTAGTGAAGAAAACAATGACCCTCACAATGATCGGAAGACTAACGAGGGTGCCCAAGACAATGACCCTACAAAGAGTGCAAATATTGATATAAAAGATGAAATTGAGGGTGAATACAAAGTGGGTTCAAAAGATGAAGAAGAGTACATTCATGAAGACAAATATGTACCAAGCAAAGAATGAAGATACTTATAACATTATAGTAAAATAGAGGATGAAAATCCTAAAGGTCTCTTTAATAGGATAAGAGCATAAAATATAGTGATGGTGCTTATCAAGGGGGTAGCCAAGAACAAGGCAAGGAATATGCACACACAGATCATCCATGAAGAGAAAATAGTCCTAAGGTCACTAGTGATCAAGCTTTGCAAGTAAAATTATTGCACCTTTCACTCTACCTATTAAAGAGGAGAGAGGCATGTGTGTACTACCTCCAAAGGGAAAGGGGCATGCACCTCCTCAACTCCAATGAAAGACAAAGTGTAAAAACAAGTGAAAGAGGAAGAGGAAAATCATAAGGAAGAAAGATATAATTTGATCTCATTCACAGACAAAGTTGATGAGGAAAATGAGACAAGAATAGTAAACTTCTCTACAAGACTAGAATGCACAGATCAAAGATCAAATTTGAGTTAGAAAGGTCTAAGGATCTCATTCACTTTTGGCAAGATGCGTAAAAACAAATGAGTGGCCGGCTAGCCATCTATAAAGCAAGGGAACTCAAATATCGTAAAGAGGCTCAAAGGTCACAAGTGAATTTGGAGGAATACATGGGCACCGATGAGGAGGATAGTGGTGAAGAAGGACAAACTATAAAGAGACCTAAGACTATGGGTCTTAAGAAAGCATTGGCAAAGCGGTAGAGAGGAAGAATCAACCCAAGCACAAAATTTTCCCCCTCACTAAACTCATTTCCATGGAAATTGAGAATAAAAGGGAATCATGGCTTAAGAGAGCCAACATACATCTAGAGGCCAAAATGGGAAGTCCAACAAAGACTTGAGCTTGCAAAGGAGAATGACCGAGCACTTTAAACTGAGAGATCACTTTGCAAGGAAAAGCTCAAAACTTCCCAAAATGATGGCCTAGCACCAAATGATGAAAAGGACCAAGCTATTCTTGGAATTTTGGCCCAAGTTTCTCTACAAGTCTCCAAGGATCCATGACGTACCTACCTACCAATTTTTAGAGCAATTGAGTAAGTTTTTGTTTTTGAAAATTCTTGGAGGCTAGAGCGCAACACACCCCGTGCTGCACTTTTTCCCAGGGAATCTTCGTGAGGATAAGCTTAAATTTTTTGATTCCCCATCATTAGAGGAGAATTATCACCAATTTTCAGCTCAATTGAGTTGTTTTGACCCCCAAAAGGGTCAAAAACACTCATTTTTTCACCTTCTCGCCCACTTTTTTGAGCATGTGTTGCACTCCCCGATAGTCCTTGAATTTTTCCACTTTTTGGGAAACTTTTAGAGGTCATATTGAAAAACTAAAGGTATATCTAGAAATTATACTTCAGGGGCTTTCCAACGAGCCATCTCAGAGCCTTTTTTGACATTGGGAAAGCCTTCAAAACACTACCGCAAAAAGGCTCATTTCTCGCGTTGCGCCTCCCGGCAAGTTTTCAAATTTTTGACAATGCTGTGTTGCGCTCCCGTGTGTGACTAGGGATAATGTGAATTTGGAAAGTTTTTAGGCATGTTAGGCCTAAAAGTCAATTTAATTTCCATTTATAATAGGAAAATATATATTTTAGATATTTTTGTGCCTTGGGCTTTGCAAAGCCTCAAGGACAACTTAGGATATTTCGTTTTGGCCAATAGGCTTCTAGATACTCTCTTTGGCTCTCCTTTGCCTTGTTTTTTATATAAGGCATGAGGATTTTATTGTAAATAGTTGGGACTTGATGTGTTTAAGAGAAACACATGGTTTTATGAGCTTGGAGAAGAAATTGGTTTGTGAAGTGAATGAATGGCTTGTTTGGCTTGATGATGGAGAAGCATGTTTGCAGGATTCCATAGCTTGGTGAATGGTGATGTTTTATTATATTTTTAATGTTTTCTTGTCCTCATTTCTATTTCATTCTTCTTGGTTTCTATAGATTATAAAAGTATAGGTTGATATGCTCATGGAAGCACCTCAAACCTCCTATTTGTTATAGCCTTGATGTTTTCCTCTTTTAGTCATCTTAAGGAATTCTTTGATCGCTCCTTAGGCCCACTAAAACTTTTTTTTGTTTCATGAATGGTTAGTATGCTAGCTTATAAGTATTTTTCATGGTATTCCCTACTTATTTAAAGTTTTCAAAACCCTATTTTGAAGCTTTTCTTATGGAATATTGATTGATTAGGTTAAGACAAAGAGGTCTCGTTTTGATCTTGCCCTTTGCTCCATGCTTACCAACTTATTTCAAAGTTCCCAATAACTTGATATATATTTTTTAGGATTTCTCCATAAATTGAGTTTTTTTGTTTATCTTATGTGTTTTCCCAAAAAGCTGAAGGTGAATTTCTAAAGTTGGGAGTTCTAATGCTTCTATGTTTCACCGGAATGTTCATCTTACATATTTATTCCGTTTGAGCATTGCTCATAGAGATTAATGGTTTGCCCCACCTCATGAGTTATTTCTTTAGACTATATATCTAAGACCTCTTATTTTTTTCTCCTCTAAACTTAATGTTCATTACACCTTATACATCACCTAAAGGATCCATTAACCTTGCTAAATCGGCCCCGCAAAACACTCGTTTCATCATTTAGACACCCTTGACTTCATCCGACCCCATAGAACTATTGATTTGATAACCTCTCATTTCACCTCATCCTACTTGATAATCTCACCCCAACCCAAACAAACAAATTACAAACAACTAGCCTAAAATCATCCAAAGCGAACAAGTTCACATCCTTCACATAATAGAGAGAGCCCTCTAAGTCTAGGAAGGCTAGATCCTAGGACTCCAAAGACTGTCCGATGTTGACCTATCATTTTGTCTACCAATCTACCAAATCACGTGACCCCAACATGATGGCAATCACTGGGACTGAAAGTACATAGTAGCCTAAAAACGATTATAAACACTTTAACCCTTAGTTAAAATTTGAAATCATGTGATTTGTAAATCACTCCTCATCACTTTCACCAACACAATGGTTATCATGATGCAACCTTTGATGTCGTTGACAATTCAAGTATCCCGTAGACTTCGAAACCTTCATCAAATCATAGAAGAACTTAACTGATAGCCTAAGGGTGTAATCTATCTTTTCACCATCTTAGCAAATTGATGACCTACCTATAGGACACTCTACAACCTTTGGGCTACATATAGAAACTCATAAAACCCCAAAACATTTCTTAGATTTTCCTTTTGTCAATATTGGTGGTGGACCATAGACACTTATCTTCAAAAAAAAAAACTAAAAATATCCACCTAGCGACTCCACTAGCCTCTAGTAGGCCTTCTAACTTTTACTAGTGTCCCTAGACCCCTATAGGATTATGATGAATCAACCCGAGAAGTCTATAATCATAGTCACACACTTTTTGATTCTAGAAAACATAAAAGAGGTAAAATTTTCAAAAATTTAAAAACTTTTAGCCTCTCAAAACTTAAGTTTGAAATCTAGCTCCATGGAGAATCAATACTGCATCTCATCCGACTCAAACCCTCCTACCATAGTTGATGACCCAAAAAGGATTTTGCCGGCAAAATTTTGAAACTCGGAAACTTAGCTACTAATAGGACCATTCATAAACAAATATCTGTATTCGAACATCTTACAACATTGCAAGATCCCTGGCTTGACTCGTGCCATACAAAAAAAATTCTGGGACCAAGTCACAAAGTAGGATCGACCATACCGACCTTGAGCTCATAAAATTACAACAGAGTTTTAGTAGAGAAGCTTCTCCTTCCCCACCGCATAATTTCCAACTTCTCTACCACTTTGGCTCTTTCACCCCAAGTATTCTTGGGGTAAAATCCGCCATCGGTCCAAGTACTTCCACCACACCCATTCATACCACCATCGTGCAAACCACTCCATCTCATATCACAAATCCTCTCGCTTATAAATCCACCATTAGCCCCTACCATGGTAGCATGGCATGCACCCTCAGGTACACAGCCACAACCATTAGTACCTTTGCCAAATGATTACCAATCCAAAATCCCACACTTCACCGGGGCTAAATCCACTATTGCCCAACAACATGTAGATAGAATGAATGATGCTTTACTACATGGAATTAGAAGAGGAAACCATGAGAATGAGGATGTTTTCCCAAAGCCTAGGAGGAGAAGCTAAGAAATGGTTCTAAGCCTAACACCCAACAAAGATACATGATCTCCCTTCCTTTACCAAACTTTCATAAAAAAATGGGAAATCAAGAAAAACCCTCTTCATATCCTCTCAAAATATAGCAATCTTAAAATAAACATAGGGGAAAGTGTCCAAGACTATTGCACTAGGTTCAATAGTGTTTACAATGCACTACCGCAAAACATGAAACCCCCATTAGGCCTAGCCCTAGCTAAATTACCCGAGGGTTTTGACTCGACATGGCCTATCAACTAAGAGAAAGAGAGCCCCTAACTCTAAAATACATGGAAAAAGGAGATATAAGTGTAGAGGCCAACTTAATTGAAAAAGAGCTAGGCTAAGATCAAAAAATAGGGTAACATACAAATATGACACCATGCCCTCCACCTCCTCATCCTCCGATTCCAAGATGGAAAAACTTCTTAGACCATGGAAAGAATGATGGGGAGAATAAGCATAAATGAAATAGCACTCCCTAGGGACAACCAAAAAAATCCACAAAAGTTAAACTGAATCAAAATTTTAGAAGAGACCCGCCCCAAAATAGACCAAGGGAAAATGATCAACAAATCAAAGCAATTCTTCCAAGATAACTATGTTGATGAAGGGGAAAGAGATATTGAACAACCAGATGAAAATCATCTAAACGTAATAGGCTTTGATAGTGAGGGTGAGGTTTTTCTCACGAAGAAGAACAAGTTTTTTTCTCCTCAAACCAAGATGAACGAGTTATGAATATTTCAAGACCATGAATTGGGATTAGAAAATTCCATAATAGAAGTCCATAGGCAATATGATCTTAGAGTAATAAAACCAAGACAACTCAAAAGAAAACAACTCGTACACTATTGTTAAGAAAACTCCCATTCTTAAAAGAACAACGAGACAATAACAATACTATGGCTAAGAAAACTGATCCTAACAAGGATAAAACAAGCCAACTAGGTGTTTACACAAGCCATCCTAGCACCCTCCTGCTGGCTTGCCCCGAGAAAACTCTGATGACAAAAATCTCTGAATCAGAATCAACAAGGAATTAAAATGTGGAAAAAATTTTGGCCGATACACCGATGTAAATATGTCTAAAACTCAAGTACCTTTCAGGCTTTTGAAGGAGAGATCGCTAAAATCAAAATAACCATCCCTTTACCGAACCGGTAGCTCGGGGATAAGTACCGCTCCCAAGTTTTGAAAGTTTTTGAACATAGGAAATGATACGATACTTTGAATTTGATAGATGATAAACCATAGATGTTGTTTGGACCTGAAGTAGATGGAAAATACCAAGGAAGGATCCATTCCCATTCTATGACAGCCTAAACATACACGACAAAATCTTATGTATTGAAATGCTAGACTCTCAGAGCCTCTCACAACCTCATGCCAAAGGTAGTGATGGAAATATTATGCCTAGAAATAACCGAGGCCTACAAAGATCTATATTCCAGGTGCGCAGATCGCTTTTAGGAAATTTAGTGGCGGAGAAATGGCAAGGGTGCAACACCACTTCCTGTGCGCGCAACACCAAAGCCAAGGGCGCGAAAGTGCCACAAAAAATTTACCCAAATTTTCTTGAAAACTCAATATTTCTTCTCTCCTTAGTGCTCTTGATCTTTTGACAAGCAAGAATGATGCATTTGAAGTATGAAATGAGTTTTTATAGACTTGTAGTTTTAATCTGACTTTGAAAAATCATTTCCTAATGTCAAAAGTCTTTCTTTGTTATTAACAATTTGCTACAGCGTTTGTTTTGCTTTTGCAAGTGACTAAAATGATGAATTAGACTTTCCTTTTGCTCCCTTGAGGCATGATATTTTCATTTTTACACCTTTACGGGAGATTTTACACATTAGCATCTTCAAAATCCTCTTTTTCTTCCACCATGGAGTTCAACTCATCTTTTCACCTTCTCCGACCACTTTCTTCCAAAAACTTAGGTGTCTGACCGTGCATTTTCGTAGTAATCATCGGTCGTCGCCTTTTAAGTTATATATAGCCCTTTCAAGTTCATTCATTTATGTCCAGCTTCTCCTCACCTTTTCCACTTTTCTTCAATATATTATGACATAATTTCTCTTCTCATGTTTGGCTTTGTGTGCCTCCTCCATGTCATTTCTACAATTGGTCACCGTTTTGGCACTCAAATGGACCATCGAGTGTATAAACCATAATTATTTATAGGAGCAAGCTATTTCCCCTTCCTTTGATGTAAGTTTTTTTCATTTCGAGGGAATAGACAATCCACCTCACCGCACCTTCCGATTGACAAAGCCTTCAACGCTCTTGCAAAAGTGCTAAAATCTGTTTCATTTTTCTCATTTGCGAGACTTTGAATGGATGAGGAGTAATATTCTTTGGAAATATTTTGAGGTCTTTATTGAATAACCATGTCTTGACATTCTATTACATACTGAACCAGATTATAGCAAAGGAAAAGTAGTGCCCGAAACATCCAGAGGAGAAACCTTAAACAATGTAAACCACTGACGAGCCTAGTGGAAGGGTCCTTTGACTTGATTTTGGCGGGGATTTGATTTGGAGGTTTTCAAGTGAGAGTATTTTCAAAATTTTTTTATCGAAGATCCAAAATCCAATGTACTTGATTTATCTAAAGAGCCCGCGGAATGATAGTTTTGGACCATCAGTGCTTGAGGAACCCGAGGAAAAAGGGAATGAGTTAGTTATAGGAAAACCCCAGAGGGAAGGTGGAATTTAGCGATAAGGGGAAAATATGGCAATGAGGTCATAGGCGAGAGAAGGAGGATGAAAATGAGAGATATAAGCCAATAAGGAGTTTTAGGAGTGACGGTGGTGACCTATGAAATTGCAAAGCTCGATAGAGTAGTGAAAAGGTTTCCTCTATAAGGATAATGAAAGGCGGTGAGATTTCCTCGAAACTCACAATATTCGAGGAATGTTGTTTTCGAACATCTATAAACACCCTTTAGTCTTCCAAATATAGTGAAAAATGCGATGACTACCAGTACCAAATCACCGAGAGGCCGGAATGGAGGTAGTGGAGAGTTAATGAGGGAAAACACAGTGTTAGTGGTAGGGGAGTCTCCATGAGAGTAGTAACTTTAATGCGTCGGGCCAAAGGTGAGGAATCTCACAAATCATATATGGAGAGGGGATGGAATCCATAGAATTCATTCTAATTATTTTTTATGTCAAGATGTTTTATGACTTCTTGCATGCTTCAACCGTTTAAGCGTAGTCTACTATGATGTTTAGAACAAGTGTGTTTCTAAGCATAAATACCACCCTCATCCTTGGGGGAATTTGAGTGCCTACTCGGGAGAGGTCCTATTGAGCCGTATTTCCACCATCCAACATCATGCCAAGCTTAAGCTTCGAGTAGTCTCCTCTCGTGGTTGTGTTGTTTTGTAGGCGTAGCGAGCTTGATGGAGAGATAGATCTAGTTCCGAGCTTGTTTTTCGGTGGAGAGAAGACCTTCATCCGAGACAGCACTAGTAAGAAGGTCCTTGAGCACAATTTATTCATCCGGCATTAAGCCAAGCTATTTCCATCACCTAAAGTGCGGTCTCCTCCGAGGACTCGCGTTATTTAGTGGGCGGTTGCCGTGAGAGGGCTTAGTGCCCCGCTAGAGAGTTATATTTCCAAAGTGAGGGGAGAAACCCTTCATCCGAGAGATCTATTGGAGGAGTATTAGCCATTTCCATATTAGATCAGCCACCTTATATCGCTTATCTAGTTGTAGATATTATTCGGCCCTTAGGGATGCGTCATCATTTTTGTATTTTGTGTATTTCTCTCGGAAACCATTTCTAGAGTTGCCTTAAGGGAAATGTGCTTGGGAGATTAGATCTCCATTCCCAGAGCACTATTTGAGAATTATAATCGTGTGAGATCTATATATATCTATATTTTCTAGTACCGCATTTTTACTCACCGTGTATCCGTGTTGTCTTGTTTCTCCAGAATTTTTGTAGAAACAACATTTCATGTTTGAGTGTATTTGAGCATTGGAGACCTTCTCTTGCCTAGCTTGAGGGACTTGTTCCTCAACATATTGTACTTATTTGATACCGTTATACATAATAAAATGGATATATGGTTTTCTCTTATTTAATGTATTGATATTCACTCGCATTTTTCCGCTTTATGTTCAATATTGCTTCCTTTTCTTGTTTTGGAATATTAGAGTGGTGTATCGTAGAATAATCTTGGCTCGAACTCCGTGTAGTACAAAAAATATGTCATCGAGAAGAAGAAGAGCCTCTCACAAAGAGAGAAAAGAGGAATATTAATGTGAAACAGAAAATATGATTATATAAACAACAAATAAGATAAAGGGGAAAACGCTAATATCGGGAGAGGTGGATGATAATGAGTTTCCAGCGTGCATCTGTCTTGCGAACATGCAAGATATTACAAGAGAAATCAAGGAGATGAGGATGGAGAGACATAAATAATATCCTAGAGGGTTTCATACGGGAGAAAAGCTCTAGTATTTCACATCACTAGCATGATCAATGAGTGAAGAAAAAATTTCCCAACACTCCATTAAGTACCTACATTCCTAGAAGTGGGAAATGGGAGGTGGAGCTGACCCCAAGAACAAGAAACTCTTGAATATTATTTCCTATATTATGAGTCTAAATCTTTGAGATTCAAAGATAATATGAGTTTTCAAGAGTTTTATCGGATCAAGGACAATAAGAGACCATGACATAATAATAGAAGTGAAGGATTCATAAAGAACGATGATCTACGATGGACCATGGGTAGATTCTTTTTTCGCTTTTAATGGGTCATTCAAGTGCACACCCAAGTCTTGGGTGGAGAAGATAGACATCTACTTTCGGCTAAACAAAGTATCGTAGTTGGAGGACATAAAAATAATAGCACCTGCACCTTTGAAGGCGAGGTAAAATGGAATGGTAGTATCATGGTATTTCTACATTGGGGAATGCCAATGTGGCTACATATTCAAAGTTCAACGCGGGAGTTGTAGTAGAGGAGGTCAATCGAAGAGACCTAGAGGCACCTTTTGTTGAGCTAGCCAAAGCTCAAGTAGTCGAAGATGATCCAAAGACCTATACCTTTTTGAATTTCTAAAACTTTCTCTCATGGTTCTTGATTTATCTACAACTAGGAGAGGTTTATATGTTCATTGATGGGCAAGTAGAGCCTGCTTTGCATGGGTTGGTTAAATATACTAAACCAATTACTCTTCAAGATGCTATTGAAGAGAGCAAGATATTTACAAGAAGCTTTGCCAAGGGAAAAGGCTCAATTTAGCATGAGGCCACCCTTTTAGACAAAGAAAGATGTGAAGGTTATCGCTTTCAAAAATAGAGAAGCTGGAACAAAAGGGCTTCTTAGTGGTGATGTTCGAGGAGACTTGAGGAGAAGGAATCTCTGCTTCACATGCCAAGAGCCATGGGCACCGCATCGATGTGAAACCGAAAGCAGATACTGTATATAATTGTCTCTCGATGCGAGGAGGATGAATAAAAGGAGCCATAAGGGAACAAAAATGTTGGGGATGGCAGGAGAGGATCCACCACCACCAAGAGGGTGAGGAATGGGGCATTTGCTCCACTGGAGGGGACCTCGCATCTTTGTGGGGTGTACTCAAGTATATAAATTTGGGATTATGAAGTAACATTCAGGGAAAATGGTATCGATATTGGTAGATAGTGGGGCCACCCACAGTTTATTGCAGTGCTCGCTTAGTGTAGAGGAGGACTATACCCACCGATGATTTTGAGGGGTTTTTAAGTTTTGGTTCCGGTGGAGCTAGAATCATGTAGTGCATGAAGTATGTTCCGAAATTATCTATCACCATGGGAACATACACCTTGAATGACTCACTTCTGGTTTGTGGTTGATATTCTTGAAACCAATGTGATATTGGGTGTGAAGTGGTTGATCACTTTGATGGTCTCACCTATACAGATTTTGGAGACCTTACGAGATGGAGAGGGTAGATAAGAAGAGTGGCCACATATCAAGTGCTTAGGGTCATGCACACCTATCCATCCAAGGAAGTCTCTCGCACATCATATGGGGACTGATTTGCATAGTGGAAGCAAGGACAAATCAGTCCACTAAGATATATAGTCTACACTAGATCGTGCGTGGCTCATTATATGGATGCATTCCACGAGGAAGGCGCCTAGATTGGGAAAGATGATCAAAGAGTTCTCACAACTAAGTTACATCATTCAGATATCCGCCGAGGAGGGAGCCTTGGGTGAGACTAGTATAGCGTGCAGGGCCTTTGATTGGCTCAAGGAGGGAATGAGAATTTGTTCGACGCTCAGCATTTTCATCTCTCACCAAGCTTCTGCTGCCTGAAGAGGGTGTTTCGGGAGTAGATGCGTGGCACCATCATGATGCGAAATGAAGGGTACTCCATATCAGCTAGAATTAGAAGATACTTCCACACATGGAAGGAGTCTTCTATATATGACAAAAGGGTTGTTGGCATATGCAATGGCTAAACTTGGGGAAGTCTGGATGGGAAATGGCTGCAAGTGAAGGTTGGTCCCATGAAATTCAATCTTGTCTTAGGAAAAAGAAACTACAGGGAGGCAACAATGGTGGGGTAACAATATTCCGGCCTTATGGCTTTGGCATTGAGCATGTCAAGAGGGGAGATATAAGGTGATATGTTTCTTATCATGAATGCTAGAAACATTGTTATTGAGGAGTATAGATCCATATTGGGATTACCAACTATTGGTGGAGTATTCCAGAACCTCTTGACATGTGAGGTGCTTGATGGATGGAGCAAGTGATAGATGGGATATAGAGTGGTGGATGGAGTCATCTATTACCGGGATTGGGTTTTCCCGACTGGGAGACTCCAAGCTTAAGGAGAATAATTATACATGTAGCACATAAAGAGCCTCTCTCTCTCGTCATACATATATTTCATTGAGACATACCGGGACATCATGGGAGAGACTTTCGATGGAAGTGTCTCAAATAGGATGTACTCCAACATATCGGGAGGTATGTAGTTTGCTTGATGAATGAGGAAGAAAACAACCACCTTGAAAGGTTGGTATAGCCACTTACCTTTATGATAGAAAGATCGGAGAAGCTCACATATGGACCTCTTCCACAAAGCTTACAAACAATACATGGTAAGGATTATGTACTTTATAATTATTGATCAACTAACCAAGTATTTAAATTCCTTTTCCATACATTTACATTACATTTCTCCACAATAGGGAAATCCTCTCTTTAGACTTCATGATCTTATTAGAGCCACAATCGGTGATGGGAATGACCAATTCCTAAGAGGCTATGGGGGAGACAATATATTATTTGGGGTGTACTCGCTGCAACCCGAAACATCGACTACTTTCACCGGGAATATGAGCAAAGAAAAGGAAACAAGAAAGTGGCTGGGAATCTACTCTCCCCATCATGTTCCGATTGCATCAAGGAGTAGAATTGTGTTTCTTCCACTTGAGGAACTATTATAATCCTTCCGGTATTTCATATGGAAGTCGATGGCCTCATTGATTTTTATCCCATATATTGACGATGTTTTTATCACTATTGTTATGATGATGGGAGGAATGGCACATGGATTCAAGTTGTTCATTGGGAGTGAGGGTCTCCATTGTCCCATGCTTCAGAGGCAGAACATTGGAGAGTATGTGGTTGCCACCATGGATCTCCTACTTCCATTATGATGTGAGCCATTCGGGATAGCTTTGGACACTTGGTGTTTGTAACTCACGATTTCGTTAGACCAAAACCCGTATGGCATTAGTCTCCACTATAATCCTGACCGAGTTAGGATCCACGAGAGGCGATTATTCCATGTCCACGAAACACACAAGGAGCATTGAACACAATTTCCAACAATATCTCAGTGCGAGATGAGTCAGCTTTTTGAACTTGAGAACTATCGCTTCCGATGCCACTTGCCTTTGGAACTCACGACTCCGTCATTAGACCAAAACACCAGTGCGTTAGTCTACTCGCTACAATTTCCCGTAGTTAGGATCCACGAGAGGTGGTTAGTCAATGTCACGAAACACACTGGGAGCATTGAAAATACTCCTTGCGCTGCTTTGAGGAAAAAGAAAAATTTGGTAGAGGACTAATTAGCTTTCGGATAGTTGGAATATTAAAATTTTCTTTTGTCATTTAAATAGATGAATACAGTGTAGGGAGACGCATAAATATCCTTAGTAGGAATAAAACCACTTATAATGTGAATTTGTATCATCTTATCGAGCTGGATAAAGCACCCTTATGTGTGAATAGAGGTTGAATCATGTGGATAGGGTCGAGTTTGACCAAATCAACAATGCTAGTATGGAGGTAGTGGAGAGTTAATGAGGGACAATGTTAGTGGAAGGGAGTCTCCCATGAGATTAGTAAATTTAATGTGTGGGGCCAAAAAGTGAGGGAAGCTAACAAATCATATAAGAAAGTGGATGGAAGCCATAGAAGTCATTCTGATTATCATTTATGTCTTGTCTTTTATGACTTCTTGCATGCTTCAGCTCGCTTAGCGGTATCTTGTGTTTTTTAGCACAAGGGTGTTTTTGAGCGGAAATCCCACCCTCATCTTCGGGGGACTTTTTGAGTGCCTCACTCAACATGAGTTATATTGAGTTTGCATTTTCCACCATCCGTCATCAAAGGCCAAAGCTTTAGTCAACATCCATAGCAGAGTTAGCTTCGGGTTTTGTTGTTTTGCATGGAAGTAGCAGAGTGGAGGAGTGATAAATCGGGATCGAGCTTGTTTTCTAGTGGAGGGAGCAAGCCTTCATCCAGGAGGCTAGAAAAGAGGGTCCTTGAGCATCATTTAGTCATATAGAACGCTAGGCCAATATGCTTCCATAACCTACAATCTGCAGCTCTCCTTCGGGAAATTGCGTTATTTTGATCGGCGCTTTCCACGAGAGGGCGTAGTGCCCCGCCTTTGTGAGTTATATCTCCGGGCTGATGGGAGAAACCCTTCATCCAAGATATCTATTGGAGAAGTATTAGGAATTTCCATATCATATCAGCCACCTCCTATTAGTTATCTAGTTATACATATTATTCATCTAGTGTTGCATTTCATAATCTTTTGTATTTTTTGTATTTCCGGAAACCCTTTCGGGTTGTCTTGGAAATGTGCTTGGGAGCTTAGATATCCATTCCCGACACTATTTAAGAATTATATCAGTATATATATATATCTATATTTTCCATTTGCGGTTGTACTCTCACCTTTGGGATTGCGTTGTCTTGTTTCTCCGGGCATTTTGTGTGGCAACAACATTTCATGTGTGGTTATATTTGAGCATTGGAGGTTTCTTTCTTACCTAGCTTTCGAGGGACTTTTTCCTCGAGGTATTGTGAGTATTTTAGTGTTATTATACATAATAAAATGGATCTATGGTTGGCTCTTTCATAATGTATTTATATTCACTACACATTTTTCGGTTTATGTTCAATATCGTTGCTTTTCATGTTTTGGAATATTACGTAGTTGATTGTAAAAGAAATATTGAGTATGGATAGGATATTTAGTACCAGGAGGCATGGGATAGGAGAGGGTCACTTTCCTCAAACCTTCTCCAAGATCCTCCGCTTGAATTATTTCATGCTATCTTATCTCACCCATCCCCCTCCTAGCTTTTCCATGTTGATGTGGCATTATATATTGGACTCGAAAATCAATAGGACCTAGAGAAAAAAATGCTACAACCATCAAAGGTTCCAAAATCGTTAATATGTCTAGATCCCTAAGCCACTATTGAATAGAATTCAAAATCGAGAAAAGAGATACATAGAATACCCAAGATGAAATCCCAAGAGCGTGAATCATTGGGAGCTTGTAACCCTCCAACGTAAAGACATGGAGAGACCTATAGAAAATGGCTTGAACAAGGAGGGTGACCCGCAAGAAGGTGACAAGTCATGTCCCAACCCATAATAAGAACCAATGAACTCAGCGCAATTGACAAAATATGAGATACAAGGGTGAAATTAGAATTAGGAAATAACTAGAACATCCATTAGGAAATAACTATAACATCCATTAGAAAATCCACCGGAATGCCAATATTCTAAATTATGTTGAAAAGTACCAAACAAAAACCAAAGCAAAGTGAGGGCGCCCTAGAGAGGTAGTGGGCTTCGACACCTCCCTTTCTATCCATTCCCCCAAGGAACTCATATATAGAAATGAAACCTCGAATTCCAAAAAAAGGCATAATTCTATAGAGCTCCCAAATTTTCTATCAAGAGCACATAAAATCAATTACCAAAATTGAGACTAATAACGCTTGGATAGGTAAAACCAAGGCGTTGATCTGTGGGTAGTTGCGGGAGCAGTGCCCACCAACTACAAGTCACTAAAAGTAAAAATAAAAAGAATATAATTTTAAATTTTAATTTTAATTTATTTTTCCTCCAAAAAGTCAAGTCATGTCATCCAAGGAGACATACCACTTGGGGCACCTTAGTTCACTATAAAAGGTCACTTGACCTACCCCATTAGAGATCAATTTGGATCATCATCTATCACCCATTCACACATCGCGAGGAAGGAGGGGAATTCTCTATTTTCTAGTGCTTCAAGAAGGAAAAAAATTATAATCATAAAAGTCTTGGATTTTTTCTATAGTGTGAAATGTGATTAAGCCCTATAAGGATGCCTAACAACCTCAAGTATGCTAGCTAGATGAGAAAAAAATTACGTATAGGAGCTTACTATGAGAGGGTTGATGCCCTAGAAGGAAAAATTATAACCTCGCCTTTGATGTAAAGGATAAGGCCCTCGAGAGTCTATTTTTCATGGAAGAAGGGTTGGTGTAGCCCTAGGAGTTTCCGCGCCCACTGTATAAATGTCAGTTGTGCTTTGTTGGATTGGATAAATTCTCCTAAGAAAAGATTGTCGGTTCTTCCCTAGCTTAGGCTTTTTCCATGGAAATTTTTTTGTCTCTTATGTTTGGCTATCTCTTTATGATACTACTATCATTGTTCCATTTTTTATATTTTCTATGTATAATTAATTAATGATGGTAATGGATTGGTTAGAAATCATTGGATAGTAATTATCGGATTACAAGATCATGGAAATTCAACTTGGAATCAAAGCATGGGTGAAAGACCATTAAAAGAAAAGCAGATAATTTCTCTAGCCCTAAGATCAAACCTTAGACCAACAAGAGAGGAAAATTTAATGATGGTTTTGATTATGCCTAAGGAAGAAAATAATATGAGTTGATGAAGATTAGGGCAAGGTTGTTTTATTTGTGCCCTAGAGGCGGGGATTGAAACCTTATGGAGGTCGGCAAGATAAGGCCACAAACATGGACTCAAAGTAGGAGGCCTAGTAAAGGCCCGAGAAGTAGGGTTTGGTTAAGGGCCGTGACTTAGGCATGCGAGGGAAGGTGGTTTTGAACCAAGTAGCCAAAGAGGATGGAAAAATATGAGGACAAGTCCAACCGACAGAAGGACCAAGAGTGGCCTGCATGAGGGCCGATAGGAGATCCAGTTGTCATTCCCAAGACATAAATTTAGTGTTATGAGGCATAATATATGGCCAATTTTTTATTGTTAGTCAGATCCGCAGAGAAAAATCTAATTGAATCATAGGGAGGGAACCAAGGTTAGACATTTCTAACCTTAGACCTAGGACCTAATTGGATAACTTCTCGACATGTCCTAATATGGTTAAGCCATGATGTGGATCTCTTTCAAATGACCTATTGTATGTCTAGAAATGATGCCATAGGAGCTCGTACTATTGTAAAAGCAGGCACAATCCTAGAGAAAATCGAATCAAAATAAGGTAACACTTAGGTGAGGAAAATAATGTTTTGATTTGTTATTCATGACTCTATGGTCGTAAATTGTGTTAAAAAGGCATGGATTAATCTCCAGCCTTCCTAGTTTATTCTATTTGAACGAGGTGTGTTTAATTTTGTTGCATTTTAGTCAGAGGCTATATAAGTATTGTTTTGGGCCAATGATTTTTTGTTTCCATGAAACTTTTTATTGGATATTGAAGACATGGCTATAAGAGAGTGACATGAAACATCTATCAGTATGCTAATTTACTAGCTTCGACTAATTCATGGGTTTTCTATCTTATGAACTTGTAAATAAATGACCATATGCATAATCAAGACTTAGTCCTTTTGGAGCCTACTACGGTAGCGTTGATGGAATCTCAAGCCATTTCACACATAGAAAGCCCTCAACAAAATAGAAAATCAAATTTCCTTGTGTAGCAAACTTGGGATATATGTATATATATATATATATATATATATATATATATATATATATATATATATATATATAGATAGATATATATATATATATATATATATATATATATATATATATATAGGTTAGCCTTAATTTGGCATCCCAGTGGAATTTTTATGGTTGCATTTCTGTATGTTGGGGGTTCCCGTGTTTTGGTAGATTGGCTAACCAGACAAGACAACATCAAAACCACTTTGGGATCTCGGGATCTAGTCCTCTCACATGGATCCGCAGGGGGATCTCTCTATGTTGTTATAATGATATATATTGAAAGCTTTAGAAGTTGATTTTAGGCTAGTTATGATGTGGTGGTTGTTTGTTTTTATTTTTTTGGTTGGAAAAATGTGTTTCATGTGGTATAGATAGAGCATGGGAATCTACAACCCATTGGGCAATGGAGTCATGTGAAATTCCAAAATGGTTCCGACTTTAAGAAGGAAGGGAAACCAGTAGGGAAAATCTAACTTGGTCAAAGGATTTTTTGAATAATATAGGTGAAAAGGGATGAGCATTAAGGACTAAGAGTGAAAGCAAACCAAACCATTTCACAATGGCTTAAAGGATTTGGGGAATGCCCTACTTTCCTCCGTTAGAGACTACAGGTGCTTTTAGACTTAATCAATATAAACACTCAGAAGAAATGTAGACTAAAAACCTTCATTAGCAAATTATAGGACTCTGGGGAATGCCTATTTCCTCCTACAATTTTACTACGCGAAAGGCTCAATAAAACGGACATACAATTTCATTCAAGAAGAGGGAGCACCTTAGACAACTAGGATCACAATTATAGGGACCTTTAACACAATAGTCACAATAACAAATAGAGGGTATGATTGAAACAAGTTCCTCTAATAGCACGCAAAGAAATTAATAATTAAAGGGAGATTCCATATACAATATTCAAGTGGTAAAGAAAGAGGGAACGCCTAAACATTCTTTAGCACAACCGAATTAACCATTTCTGAAATAAAACAAACTGAATATTCAATAGAGATATTAGACTACCCTATCATATTCGGTAGCGAGAAAACATATAAACGACGTGAAGGATAAATAGGTCAGAGGTGCTTCTAAGATACATTTCTCTGCCTAAACGTTTTATCCTACTGTAGGTCAAAGCATAACGGAACAAAGTGATAAACATGAAATAAAATTAATAATAGAGATTACTTCACCCATAACTAGGCTTAGGGATCTAGTGGTCTAGCCTCCTTCATCAACAGAAAAACAAAGAGACTTCCACACTCTTTCGTAACACCAACTCTTCTTCAAAGCAACAATATGTATTACTTTAGAATTCACAAAATGCCAACCTTTTACAATGAGACTTGAAGATTCTTTATAGAGAAAATGAGAAAAAGTAGGTGGAGAGAGTTTTAATGAACGTGCGAGAGATAGGAGAAGGTATTTCGAATGCTACACTACATTGCCTTAAACATTTAATTGAATTTTAGGCAAGATCAATAACTTTTTACAGCTTGCTCGAGACCATTTTGATATGACGGAAATCACCCACTGAGATTGTCCTTAGGAAGAAAAATAATATAGGAGTGGTACTATTATCTTCTCGATGTGAGTTTAGTGAAGAATGGGCTATGAGGATTCCCATACTTCTAAATAAACTGCTACGACAATTTGTAGTAGCTTCCCCTGTGCAATAACTACTTGCGTACTTGTGTGCATGGGTAAAGGTCATGTACGTGTCGGTCATCATTACGCATCACTAATCGCTTTGTCTCTTTGTACTTAAACCTATATTAGCCTTGCATTTATGCTTTTCTTTGTGTTTATTTCTCGAAAGGCTTATGTGCGATATTGGTATTTTATGTTGCATATCCGCACTTTGGAAAATGATCATCATATTTTTTGAGTGATTTGTGTACGGAGGTGGAGGATTTCGCTGCTGGAGGGTCACCGATGGTTCATGGATATGATGCGTTGATTGAGACACCCTTGCCTTCTTTGTTTCTAGTCCTTTTGACTTTGTTTCCTATTTACGAGACTATTATACGAGACTATTATCGAGCTCGTGTGTCACCTCTATGACGCGTAGCATACGCAATTTCTTCATCGGGCCATGAAAAAACACAAACACGGAAAATATGTTATGAAATCCTACAGGCTGGGTTTGTTTGCTTGTAGAGGTTGTGGGTCGTAGAGGAGCCATGAGGAAGAATGTGACTACGAGCGGAAAAATGGGACTACTTGGTAGACGTGACTAACCCAGGTGCTTTGGAGGTTTGGGTTTGAGGATAAAGCGGGATCGTTAGATCGGATGATTCTGCAGTGGAGATTGTCCAGTGAAGTCATTGGTGAGGTTAGACGGATGGAGAATGAAATGAACATGTGATATAATGTGGGCCGTTAGATTAGAGCAATCGATGGTGGAGATCTTTCGATGGGACCATATGAAAGATCGGGTGAATGGGGATTGGGCGAGTGAGATTACCGAGCCGTCCAATCTTGGAGATCAACGTGAGATTTACAATGGGGCAACACGCGCTGGAGGGTGGTAGGCGAAGAGAAACGCGGGAATGGTTTTCTCGCGGTGTTCAAGTGGTTTAAGATTTTTGGCCAAAAAAAATGCGATATCATTCACTTGCGACACCGTCCCTCCCAATACCATTGATTTCACATTTTTTTGAAATGTTAACTCTTGGGCATAGAAAAAACGTGAAATGTGATTTAAGCAGTCGGATCCGGAGGGTTAGATCGAACGGTGCGAGTTGCACATGATAGGTGGTAAGATGCACTGCGGAACATATGGGTAGGGTCAATGGCAGAATAAATCCTGGCCGTTGGATCTCGGGAATGGACGGTCAAGATACGTCGAAGGAGGAGAAATGAGAGGGCGAGGTTTGACAATTAGAAGCAATGTGGACCGTTGGATCAAACTTGATCAATGACGGAGAGTTAGCAGAAGGTCGCAGGATGGTGAAGGTTAAGGGACGGGGTGCGAGTGTGATGCATGGCCATTGGTTTTATTGGATTCAACGCCCGCATCTAATCGATGGATCGACGAGGGAAAAAATCATCGCATCGAGATTTTGATTTTGTAATGCACAATTAAGCACTGGCCATCGGATCGGATGGAAGATCAATGGTCGATTGAGGCGGCGGATGTGCTAATGGAGGGTTGTGAACAAAGCACGATCGAATCCCGACCGTTGGTTCTTGTGGATTCAATGGCTAGGATTAAATCGGGAGTCGGCCATCGGGGGAGAAGAAAAAGGGAATAATGGATTTGCACGATGCGATTAAGCATCGGCCCTATTGGATTGGAAGAGATCAGCAGTCCGGATCGCATCGGCGATCGGGGAAAAAAACTCATTGCATCGGGAAAATTTTGAAGAACAAGAAAAGACCAAAAATGAAAGCTCCGATTGTAATTAGCAATTGATGGTTAGCACCTAGTTATTACTCCGGGTCACATGCGGGAAAGGGACTTAAGGCCTTAGTGTAAACATGAATAATTTCAAGGATTTTCAAGGGATATTTTTTTTGAGGAAAATGGAGGTTTCGATAGGGGTAAAGACGGGTTTTAAACCTCATAAAGGGGATTTCACAAGGTTTGAAGGGGATTTAAGGCCTTCGAGGCCTGAATGGAGGTTAAAAAGAAGAAAGAGGCTTCGATGAAAATGAGAGGGAAATAAGTGAAATAGGTAGTTTTGGTGGCCTTTGGAACAACTTTCTTTGGTGAAACAACATGGCTTTAAGGTGAAAATAGTGAGTGAAGATGAACCTCCATGATAGGATGAACATAATAATTCAAGGATGATAGATTTTGAAGGAAATGAAACTCTCTTGAAGGCTTCAACATAAATTTAGCCACCCTTTAGCATATCATAATTTATAGGTGACTAATGGGTGGCTCCACTTGGGAAGGACAACTTGCCATTTGGGTGTCCGGAACCTCGAGTAATATTTATATTCAATAGACAGTTCCTTTCCATTGGTAGTAGTTTTTATTTCCTTGATTGGTCTTCCTTTGATCTATAACCTTTTCAAATAACTCAGAAAAAAGTTGTCATTCTTCAAAAACAACATCTCTACCTACCCATTCCTACTGTCCTAGAATTTTTTTGCCTTTGAGTGCACTTGGTCGGTAGAATATTTTTCCAACATTTTATTTTGCAAAAATAAAAATAAACCTATATAATGCTACCCATATTTCTTCCAAGAGCCTCAGTTAAATAGTTGGACTATCAATTCTCTACCTAATCGATACTGTCGGGATTAAACGATCAGAAAGATTTTTATTCTTTATATTCTAAGAAAAAAAGTGAAAATACAGTCAAACCAAGATTAGGTCATCACGGTTTGTTGTGGGTCCATGGCATAAAAATAGCTGCACATGAACTGAAAATTAGCAAAGTTACAACATAGTGGGAAGGCTTGAAGTTACGAAAGCTGAAAACATCTTTCCTTCCTTCTTGTGACTCAAATTTTGAGCTTTTTAGAGTCACCCTCTTTTTTCTTTTCAGGCTCTATTTTTTAGTCTTGTTAGAGATGCTTCATTTCCCTTTCTCGTTGGTTCAAGTTTTGAGCATATCTGAACCTTTCCTTTCATTTTTTGTATTTTTTGAATTTTATTCATCAACAACTAACTAAATGCTCATGCTAGCTTTGTTGAGATTTCCTACCTACCCTACTCTAACTTGGAAATCTTTGTTGTTCTATATATATACAATAGTGCAATGCGACTAGTTCGGGTAGTAACATAAATGAGGAATAAATCTGACTACTTGTGGAGGTAAGCATGGGGTACTTTGAATGTAGAGTCTTCAAAACCAAGGCCACCACTGGTAGACCAGATCTGATGTATCCGGCCCTTGCAAAGGATAAATTCTTGGGAACTTGAACAAATCGGGGCCTTCGTATACTTTGCCATAGGATCAATGAACACATGATGTAAACTTTCTACTTTTTAGGCCTTCCATGACTAGTAGGCTATCTACATCCTCGACAACTTTGATCGCTTGCATCTTCATTGTGGCTCTTGAAGGCCCCGATCATCCTCTTCCTACACATCAACAATTAATGTGATTTCTTCTTTCTTAGGGGGGAGGGAGATTCTCCAAAAATGATGCGGGATCCCTGAATTGATATGATTGTTCATGTGATTTCAAAACCTTAATTTCAACTTCATATATTTCAATCATCAATTCTAGAAAAAAATTCCTTAAGCTCGGGTTTGCCATTGAATTGTGAGATTTGAGAAGGGAAAAATTTGGAAGGTCCTTATATTTAAACTTTACCGATCATACTTGATATTCCACAATGAAACTCTTCTATGGGACTTGGCCGCATTTTTGAAAATTGCTCGAGTCTTCCATTGGTGGGGGTTTGGTCTTCAGGTATGGATGATGTTGAAATGAAAGCTTGTTCTCCAGTGGAGTCTTACGAAAAAAAATATAATCGGCGGGTCTATTGATCACCGGTGAAGTCTTTTGGTCATTTAGCAAGCGTGGAGTCGCCGGGTGAAAAATATTTAGCTTTTGTGAAGGTAAAGTGTATTATGGTTCCACCACCATGTTTATTATGAAGCCAATATGAATTTGTTTTGGGTTTTTACGAGTGTATATGGTTATTCGAGGACTTACTGGGAGTCTACGAGGGTTTGCTAGACTATCATATACTCGAGTATGTCCCACCATGATCGCCATTATGTTGGGGTTCCTCGTGTTTTGGTAGATTGGTGACCAAAAGACAAGAAAACATAAAAACACGCTTTGGGATCTCGGGATCTAGCCCTCCACGGATCCAGAGAGGGATCTCTCTATGTTATTATAATGATATATCTTGAAGGCTTTAGTAGTTGATTTTAGGCTAGTTATGATGTGCATGGTTGTTTGTTTTTGTTTGTTTGGTTGGAAAAAATTTGTTTCATGTGGTATAGATAGAGCATGGGAATCTACTGAGCCATTGGGAAATGGAGTCATGTGAAAAGTCCAAATGGTTGATCTGAGAAGGGAGGGGAAACCATAGGGTGAATCTAGCAGTCGAGGATTACGTTGAATAATATGGGTGAAATGGGATGAACATTAAGGACTAAGAGTGAAAGCAAGCTAAACCCTTTCACAATGGCTTAAAGGATTCGAGGGGAATGCCCTATTTCCTCCAGTAAGCTCAACGCTTTTAGAATTAATCAATATAAACACTCAAAGGAAAGAGAAATTGAGACTAAAACCTTCATTGAAAAATTATAGGATTCGAGGGAATGCCCTATTTCCTCCTACAAGTTTACTATATCGAAGGCTCAATCAACAGAAACATACAATTGCATTTAAGGAAGAGGGAACACTTTAGACAAATAGGATCTGCAATTATAGGGACCTTTAACACAAAAATCACAATAAAAAAACAAAGGGTATGATTGAAACAAGTTCCTTTGTTGAAATGAAAGTGTTAATAATTAAAGGGAGATTCGGATACAATATTCAATGGTAAAGAAAGAGGGAACGCCTAAACATTCTTTAGCACAACCGAATTAACCATTTCTAAAATAAAACAAACTAAATATTTAGGAGAGCTATTAGACTACCCTTTCATATTCGATAGTGAGAAAAACATATAAGCAATAGAAGGATAAACATGTCGGGAGGTGCTTCGAGATGCATTTCTCTCGCCTAAAATTTTTTATCCTACTATAAGTCAAAGCATAACGGAACAAAGTGATAAACGAGAAATAACATTAACAATAGAGATTACTTCACCATAACCAGGCTCGGGGATCCAATGATCTAGCCTCCTTCATCAACGAGAAAACATGGAGGCTTCCACACTCTTTTAGAACACCAACGCTTCTTCAAAGAAGCAATATGTATTACTTTAGAATTCACAAAATGCCAACTCTTTACAATGAGACTTCGAAGAGTACTTATAGAGAAAATGAGAAAATTAGGTGGAGAGAGTTTTAATGAACGTCGATATAGGAGAAGGTATTTCGAGATGCTACACTCTGTGCCTTAAACATTTCATTGAATTCTAGATAGGATCAATAACTTTGTAGCTTGTTTGAGACCATTTTGATATGAAAGAAATCGCCCACGAGGGTGTCCTTGAGAAGAAAATCGTGCGGGAGTGGTACTGTTATCTTCTCGGTGTGAGTTCGATAGAAGAATGGGCTATGAGGATTCCCATACTTCTAAATAACTATCGACAATTTGTAGTAGCTTCCTGGTGCAATAAGCTTGCTGCGTAGACTTGTGTGCATGGGTAAAGGTCATGTCCGTGTCAATCATCGTTACGCATCACTAATCGCTATGTCTCTTTGTACTTAAACATGTATTAGCTCTATTTATGCTTTTCTTTTGCTGATTGCTCGAAAGTCTTATGTCTCGATGTTGGTCTTCTATGTCGTGTATCCTACCACTGGAAAATGTGATCATCATCTTTTACGAGTGATTTTTTGTACTAGAGCGGAGGTTTCGCTAAGGCTGGAGGGTCACTTTCGGTGGTTAATGGATATCATATGTTGATTGACATGCCCTCGTCTTCTGTTTACGGTCCTTTTGACTTTGTTTCTGCTCCCAAGGCTGCTATACGAGCACATGTGTCACCTCTGTGGTAGCAACACATTAATTACTTCATCGACCATGAAAAAAACCTGCAAACACATGAAAATATGTTATGAAATCCTGTAAAGCTGGGTTTAGACTACTTGCGAGAGGCTCTAGGTGGCGAAGGAACAGGTGAGGAAAAATGTGATCTGCAATGGAAAAATGGGAAAAAAACACCGCGGCAGTAGCTAACCGGGTGCTTTGGAGGTTTGGGTGAGAGGATAAGCCGGGACCATTAGATCGGGATGATCTACGGTGGATATTGTCCGATGAAGTTGTTGGAGAGGTTAGACGGATGGAGAATGAAATGAACATGCGATATAATGTGGGCCATTAGATTAGAGAAATCAACGGTGGAGATATTTCGATGGGATCATATGAAAGATCGGGTGAATGGGGAGTGGACGAGGTGAGATTAAATTAGAGCCATATGATCTCGGAGATCGGCAGACTGCGATTAACAATGGGGAAATCTTGTGGAGGGCAATAAGGTAGAAAACCGGGAATGGTTTTCGCAGCAATGTTCAAGTGGTTTAAGATTTTGGCCAAAAATAACGCAATATCATTCACTTGTCGACACTGTCCCTCCCAATACCTTGCCCATTTCGCATTTTTTTTGAAACTTTAACTCTTGGGCACGGGAAAAACACGAAACATGGTTTAAGCCATTGGATCTAGAGGGTTAGATCGAATGGTGTGGGTTGCATGCGATAGGTGGTAAGATGCACGGGCGAAAACATATGGGTAGGGTCAATGGTGGAATAAATCCCGACCATTGGATCTTGGGAATGGATGGTCAAGATCTATTGAAGGAGGAGAAATGAGAGGGAGGGGTTTGATGATCGAAGAAATTTGGACCGTTGGATCAAACTTGATCAACGACGGAGATTTAACCTGGGAGGGTCGGGATGGTGAAGGTTACGGGCGGAGCGCGATGAGATCATGGTCATTGGTTCTTGTGGATTCAATGGTCCGGATCTAATCGCAGATTGGAGGGAAAAACTCATCACATTGGAGCTTTTGATTTTTGCACATGCATGATTAAGTGCTTTGGCGTTGGATCAGATGGAATATCAACGGTCGGGATTGAATCGACGAATGCGGCGATGGAGGGTTGTGAACAAAGCACGATTGAAGCCTGACCGTTGGTTCTTGTGGATTAAATGGCCAGGATTAAATCAAGGAGTTTTCCATCGGGGAGAAGAAAAAAGGGAAGATTTGATTTGTGCGATGTGATTAAGCGCTGGCAATTGGATCGGAAGAGATCAACGGTCACATCGACGATCAAGGAAGAAAAAAATTCATTGCATTAGAAAATTTTGAAGAAAAATGGAAAAGACCGAAGCGAAAGCTTCGATTGTGATTAGTGATTGAGGGTTAGCGCTCGGTTACGGCTTCGAGTCACATGCGGGAAAAGGGGCTAGGGCTAAGGCCGAGAAGGGGGCTTAAGGCCTTAGTGTAAACATGAATATTTTCAATGATTTTCAAGGGTGAGGAAAATGGAGGTTTCGATAGGGGTAAAGACGGGGTTTTAAACCTCATAAAGGGATTTCACAAGGTTTGAAGGGGATTTAAGGCCTTCGGAGGCTGAATGGAGGGTTAAAAGATGAAAAGAAGACTTCATGAAAATGAAGGGAAATAAGTGAAAATAGGCGAGTTCGGTGGCCTTTGGAACAACTTTCTTTGGTGAAACAACATGGCTTTAAGGTGAAAACAGCAGGTGAAGATGAAACTCTAGGATAGGACAAACATAAGACTTCAAGGATGATAGATTTTCAATGGAAATAACTCTCTTGAAGGCTTCAACATAAATTTAGCCACCATTTAGCATATCGGAATTTATAGGTGGCTAACATTGTAGAAAGCCTTTGGATAAGTTGAAGATTGATGTGGTGTAGACAAATTTACTTCATATGCAAGGAAAAAAACTTGAAAATTATATATGAGATACATATTTTTTTCATAAAAACGATGATATCTCGATGATTGATTATGAATTTTTTGCTTGTTGAAGTAATTGTAATGATATAGTTTCTATGAATTACAAAATTACTAAGTGTTGGGTATGTGTTATATTCTTTCCATGGCTAGTCATGCACAGGGGGCGGCGAGACCCCCCTCGTATGTTACACAGTGTAGCGGTGCCTCGGGAAAAAAAATTTGGAGCCTATTTTTCGGTGGGTGAACACGCCCATGGTTTTGTGCATGGGACTGCACATGGTTTTGGGGCATGATGGTTTTCATCTGGTATTTTGTAGATACTGTTCAAGGGAACTACGGTTATGTTCTAATCCAGGGGTTAATGGATTGGGGTTTATGTATGCTTCGGCATGGATATATGTGTTGTAACACTAAAAGGAATATAATGAAAAATCAAGTGGTCATCCAAATGCGGGATCAGGGGGAAAAATCTCTATGTATTTTTGTTTTATGTTTTATGCTCTTGCTATTGTTTATTTTATGTTTTTAAGTTTCGTTTGAAGAAAATTTCTATATAGGGTTAAAACCTACATTTGGTATCGAGTTGTTTCGGCTTCAAGGGGACACCTTTGCTGCGAGGGGTTTTTTTTCTCGAGTCTGTGGTAGACCACCCGTTCGAGTGGGAGATCTGTGAGATCATTTCTTGCGGTGAAAGAAGATGGCAAGCGGTGGAAAGATAGATATTGAGAAATTTAATGGTCATAGTTTTTGAGTCGTGGAAGCTCAAGATGGAGGATCCACTGGTGGATAAATACCGGTGGATCGCGGTAGATCTAGGTACTAAACCAACGACAATGTCATATGAAGACTTGAAGAAGTTGGATCGTAAGGCCAAGAGCACAATACGGTTGTGTGTCTTAGATTCGGCATTGTTGAATGTATCTAGGGACTTTGTACCAATCTATGTCTCACGGGTGAACAAATTGTTCCGTGCAAAAAGCTATATAACCCGAGGATGAAGGATGGAGACTCGGTGATGAGCATATGAATGCCTTCAATAATATGGTAAGTCGATCATCATCTGTTGATATTAAAATCTCGAGATGAAGATAAGTGCATTAGTTTTTTGTGTTCTTTACCGGACTCGTGGGACGATCTGGTTATTGCAATAGGTAGCAATACAACTACCTTGAATTTTGATGACATTGTCTCGGCCTTGCTATTGGAGGAAATGGGACGGAGAAATATGGAGGGTCGGGAATGGAGATCCCTTATACGTATGAGGAAGGTCCCCGAACATAAACAAGAATAAGGTTTTGAGTGGGAGAAGTAAATCTAGAGGGAGATCTAAATCTCTTGGAAAGTTTGTAAAGGTGTCTTTGAAATGCGAAAGGAAGGGAAATACAAAATGGACTTCATATCTAAAGCTCCTAAGAAAGGAAAGGGATCGATGATGCTCCTTCGCAAAGGCAAAAACCACCTCGGATGAAGGTGGGGATGTGTATTTTTCTTCTTCTTCAAATACACATGTAGATCATGAGTCATGGTTGATTGACTCGGGTCCATCCTCTACACTTCACTCCCCCATAGGGAGTGGTTCTATGAGTATGAGAAATATGATGGCGTTGATGTCTTCTTAGGTGATGATAGGAAGGCTAGAATTGTTGGACATGGAAAAGTAAAGCTGAAGTTGCAAGGTGGAAGGATTAGAACACTTCCTAGTGTTTTGCATATTCCCTGCATTGGCCGGAAAGCTAATTTCCAGTAGCAATATGGATGGTGTAGGTGTAAACACAACGTTCGAGAAAGATACCCTGTAAGATGGTTCGGGGATCACTAGTATTAATGTGGGGAGTTTTGATTGGAACTCTATACAAGCTTCAGGGGAAACATTGTTATTGAAGGGTGCAACGAGTTACATGGTTCCCAAAAGTGGAGCGGAAAGCCTAGAGTCTCTCGGAGAAAATATCATGCTATGGCATAAAAGGCTTGGACATATTGGAGAGAAGGGCCTTCAAATACTGCATGGAAATGGTATGTTAGAAGGTATGTCTAATAGCTCTACGGATTTTTGATTTATGTGAAAATTTTGTATATGGGAGGCGAGAATTGGGTGAGTTTTCCTTCAGCTTCTAAGAGGGCGAGCAAGATATTAGAGCTTGTGCGAAGTGATGTGTTTGGACTCGTGTTAATTCCATAACTAGGAAAGTTCGTGTACTATGTTTCATTCATAGATGACTTCTCAAGGAATACATGGATATATTTATTGAGGAAGAAATATGAAGCATTTGATATATTTAAAGAATTTAAGGCTCTAGTGGAAAACCAGACGAGAGAAGAAGATAAAGGTATTGAGGATGGATAACGGTGGGGAGTTCTACAAGAAGGAATTTGAAGAGTTACGTAAGAAGTGTGGTATAGCACGGCAGAAGACTACTCCATACACGAAGCTCAACAAAAATGGAGTTGCGAAAGAATGAACAGAACATTTATGGAAAAGGAAAGAAGCATGCTCGGTGGTATTGGGTTAGGACAAGAATTTGCGGGCGAGAGGTAGTGGAGATTGCATGTTACTTGGTTAATAGATCACCTTCATCGGCGTTAGAGGATAATACTCCACATGAGGTATGGACTAGTAAGAAACCCTCTCTTTCACATCGAGGGTATTTGGATGTGATGCATATGTACATGTTTCAAAGGAGATACGGACCAAGTTGGATAATAAATCCGAAAGGTGCATCTTTATTGGGTATAAGGATGGTTTAAAGGGTTACAAGCTTTGGAACCCAAAAAAAAGAAGGTTGTGTATAGGCTCGAGATGCGGTGTTTAGAGAGGTGAAAGAAGTTGTTAATCATGAAGTCCTACCAAAGGAACCTAAGAAGATAGAGTTTGAGCTAAATGAGGATGGATCGGACTCTACAATAGAAGAAGACCAGAATATGAAGAACCACAAACTCCGAGCTATGAGGAGATCGGTTCGGGAAAGAAGATAGCCGAAAAGGTATAGTCCATCTACTTTGCATTTCAAAATTTTCTTTAACTATAACTAATGGTGATCCCGGAGACTGATCGGGGGAGGTAGTAGATTCGGAGGATGGAAAAATTTAGAAGGAGGCAATGGTTGATGAAATGGCATCCTTGTATAAAAAATGAGGCATGGTATTTGGTGGATTTGTCGGTTGGAAGGAAGCCCATTAGGAGAAAATAGGTGTTTAAGAAGAAGATTAATGTAGAAGGCAAGGTGGAGAAATACAAAGCTCGGGTTGGTAGTGTTAGCCCCTTATGAATTCCTTGACAATTCAAGCAAGGGGCTAGATTGTTTTATGAGCCTTCAAGGAATGCATTTCCCTTGAAAACACATCATCCTTGAAGCCTTTTTATGTTCCCTACCCTTTGACTATTCCCCTCTGCTGTTATGGTGTCAATGAGCCTTACTGATGAAAACTTATGCTCCAAAAGGCCTTTACTTGTCCCTTGTACCTCTGCAAAATTTCCCATTTTACCCCTTTTTCCCCTTTGACAAAGTCCTCCTTTTTCCCTCTAAGTCCCCTTTACCCTCAAAATCATACCCCAAATCCCCCTTGAACCCTGCCCTTGCCTTTTTTTGGCCAAATTTCCCATTTTCCTCCCTATCGTTACCCATTCCCAACCTTAAATTTCATTAAAAATTGGCAAAAAACCCACTTTTCAACCTTATAATAGGGGTTAGCCCCTTTTCCCGCCAGCCCCTTTCAACCACTTCCCCACACATACCCTTGCACTAAGACCAAACACTTAATTCTTGAGCTCCAATCGCAATCGGAATTGTCAGAGGAGAAAATCCCTTCGTTACATTGAAAAAGTCCGATGCAATTGTTTTATTACAGTAAGTCCCGTGACACGTTTTATACCGTTGATCTATCTTGAAGATCCGACGGTGGGGCGCTAATTGCACTCCCCGCCCAAATCACAATCGGAACTTTGATATGTGTCACCCCTGTCCCCCCCCCCGATTGTGATTGCCGGACTAAATCTCCACCGTTGTTTTCCCCCGTTGATCCAATGGTCATCGCATCACGCATTCCAATCGCACTTCCTGCCGATCACTTCCCCCTCCGATTGATCGCATCACATATTCTCCCGATTGCGATTGCGATTACCCCCCTTCCACTCCTTCCGATTTCGTCTTTCCAATCTCATCCAAGCCATCCATCTTCCCGTTGATCCAACGGCTATCGTTGTCTTTGCCCAATCGCAATTGAAAGTTATATGGTGCCGCCCCTTTGTGTCCCCTCTGATTGCGATCCCCCGATTGCATTCCATGTCGTTGATTTCTCCCGTTGATCCGACAGTCCGCGCACTCCCACTCCAATCGCAATCGAAGTTTTTAATTGCAACCACCTCTTGTCCATTGCGATTACGATTACTCCAATTAAATCATGGCCGTCAATCTTCCTCCGAAATCTGACGGTCCAAAGAGAATCGCCCCCGCCCACAGCCAGGTCCCACCTCTACGATCATGCTTGTCGCATTTCATTGTGTTTCACTACATTTCCTTTGCATTTCTGATTTTAACCAAAATTTCATACTTTCATTAAATTCATATGTTTCATATGTTATCCCACCCAATGTTCATAGACCATTCCACGGATTGATCTCCGTCATTGATCTATGCCTCCAGGTTATGATCGAACGGTCGTCAAGCGTCTCTCCACCAAAACCCTATTATATGCCGTTTTCACCATTTCATTGCATTTTTCACCATTATTTCATATAAAACCACCATTTCACCACCATCGCTGCACCACCTCTTCATGAGTCTCTGCTTCATCCTCCCTTCCATACATTTGATTTCTCAACTCAGTTGTGGGTTTTGCAGAGTACGAGCGGTGAAATGCCGCCATGGCTCATTATCATTGTTACAGTGGTGCAAAGCCAAAGAAATATCTTTTTAGAGTTCAAAGGTACAGAGAAGAACCCGGGAGGATATCTGAACGCTATTTTCATTAAAAATACAAAGTTTGACCGTGCAAAGTCCTTCCCGGTGCAATGAAAATGTAGGGTTTCACATCAGCAGTCTGTTCGTTCCCTAAAGGACCAAGTGCTCATATTGTTTTCAGTCTGTACCATGCTCTTGAAGAAAGTTCCACCCTGAGTACAGTCCTAGACTATCAAAGCATTTGTTTCACAAGTATGGCAGACTTTTCGGTCATTTATTTACATGTTTTTTATTCACCAAGGGTACGCTAGAGTATAGCAACCCATAATGCATCAGAGACATACCTGGAGTTAATGAAGTCTGACGAAGACCATTCTTTCCTCCAAAGAGTGCCAGAGATTAATGCTCAGAGTTTAAAACATAATGGGTTTTGGCCCTCTTCCTCTTCTGAGTGTTAATGCTGCATTTAGTTTTCTACCTACCTCCTCTACTTCTCTTCAGCTATAAAACTCATGATAAAATTATTGTAAAGGTTGTTGATCAGTTATCAGAGAACTGCAAGTAGTTTATTTTGAGACACAGTCTCTATGTAAAAGTTGTAATATAGGCTGAGGAATATTTTTTCAGACTGGGTATTCTGCTATTAGCAATGTTGTACTTGACTGGTATTGTTGTTTAATATGACAAGCACATTTCTTTGGATCCTGACCTAAAGTAGCGGTGATGTTTTCCTATCTCCGTGTTTAATTAATTTCATTTCGTTTCTACTGGCTTGCATCAGAAAATTGGCATAGGATTTACCCTTGTTAGGTACCCTATGTTTCTGCTCTCCTTGCCATTAATGTTTTTCTTCTGAATGTGTTATCTAAGAATTGATTTCAAATAATTTAAACAGTGTAGTGGATTTCATTGCTTGCTCTCTGATGTATGAATTAAATGAATCTGTTCTTAGATGTTTCTTTTTAAGGATTTAGCTGGAATATTTGGGAACACTGGGGATTAGAGTTAGCCCTGCCCACTAGGATCCTTGTGCAACCAGCTGGTCTTTAATTTTTTACCCCGAATCTGTGTTATCTCCTCCTCTCTTACCATTACATATCTCATTATCATCTTTAAGATCCAACTTTTTAGATAACTAGCCCAATTGAAAGCCTACCTATTTATTAGCAAGCAAATCCTTTCCTGACTCCATTTCCCAATGGTTTTGAATGCTCCCTGGAATACTTCACCTCTGCCGTTTTTCTCTTTGCTCATCCTGGTCTTACATTGAATCCTTTTTTTCCTGATAAGCAGAAACCAAAAAAACAATCAAACAAACAAAACCTTGTGTTTATAACTAGCCTAACATATTGAATTTGAGCCTCAAAGACATATATTATTTTATTATCATAGAGAGATCCCTCTCTGGACCCAAGAGGGCTAGATCCTGAGGTTTGAAAGTGGTTTGATGTTGTCTCATCTTTTGGTCTTGCCAATCTGACCAAAACATGGGAACCCCAACATAATGGCGACTCCGCTGGGGAAAATCTGAATTCCATCCATCTTACTACATCATAAGAACTTCAGAAACCTACAATCTCTGATTAGGTTGGCAGTTAAACATTCCTACTCACACATCAACCTCTATACCATTTTTTGTGTTTTCCCCCATACTCTTGGACAGAGTCTGGAAAGGGCCAGGTAGCCTCCAAATTTCACACTCTTTCAGAGGTGACGCATCTGGTAAAAGCCCTCCCAATCAATCTCTGGTTTGAGTTTGTTGTGTTTTCGAGATATCCTTGAAAAGGGACATCTCATAAGCACTGTGGTGGACAGTGTACCCTCCAGAAACATCCTAAAACCCTCCACCTGAGGATTCCTACAATTCCTAAATAGATCAAAGACTCCATCGGTGATCAAGAGGCCCGTTAGTATGAATCCTTTGTCGAAGTGTAGGAAAAAATACCACTTTAGCTACGCATAACTAATAGCCCTAACATCAAAAGTGGCTGCCAATATCTTCAGATCTGCAGTTAGTTGATCAAGAAAAGAGCTGCAAAAAACCAGATCTATACACAGAAAGACATTAAGCAGTAAAAAGAAGGGTTTTCTCCATTGTAATATTCCTAATTAGCACTGCTAATTGGAATATTTCATTTTGTATAGTTTTGCCGCCTTTAGTTAAAATAATAAATAAAGTGAGAAATAAGGGGGTCAACTCACTTTATAAAATAAAGTGCTTTCCTAGTTGATGAACGTTGTGACTTAAAGGGGTGGCCTTGGGGGTCCACACGTGTATGAGGGGAGGCCTCACGCTGACCCAAGGGTAACTGCGCAGGGTGAAGGACGCAGTTAAGGTTTTGGAGGGAGTTTGGCACTATAAAAGGAGGGGTTTCCACTTCATTTGGTAGGCATGATTTGATATTGATATTGAGAGCTAGACTTCTGTCTGCTTCAACACGCCGGTTGTTTAGTCGGTCTGCAACACTGTTTAGTGCAACCGAGTGTCTCCGGTCGGAGATCTCACCCTTAGCCTCGGGGGACTTCGATTGCCGGCCCTGGTAAGGTTATTTCTGGTTTCACCCTTAGCTTCGGGGGACTTCGAGTGCCCGCCCTAGTAAGGTTAATTTCTGAGTTTCATCCTTCCGCCGTGGGAATTAGTATCGCTTTCGTGGAGATTTGGAGAGGAGGAAGCCCTTCTTTAGGCCACATCCGAAGGAAGAACGCCGATCCGTATTCTGAAGGACGAGAATCCACAGGGAGGACGCGTATCCGAGTCGTGAGGACGCCGATTCAAATCGTCCGTGCGCAGAGGACGCGCATCCGGGCGAGCATCGCGGCATCCAGTCTTGGAGGACGCAGATCTGAGGAGATATTGGCAGATCTAGCCTTGGGAGGTGCAGATCTGGAGGGATACCATCAGATCCAGCCTTGGAGGATACAGATCTGAGGAGATATTGGCAGATCCAGCCTAGATCTGAGGAGATAGCAGCAGATCTGGCCTTGGAGGACGCAGATCGGGTGGAGGACGAGGTCTGGAGGGATAGGACGCGGAACGGATTGGAGAGCCAGTCCAGCGGTACGAGCATATGGGACAACGAGATCCAGTCAGGGAGGACGCTGATCTGATGAGCAGGGTCATGTGAGTGGGGCTTGACAGCGTTTTTCAGTGTTTCCAGCCTTGAGGAGCTGATCATTTCATCTGGAGGTTTTGTGGCCAGCATTTCATCTGTCTTCTGCGCTGTCACTAGCAGAGACAACGTTTTTATTGGTGAGGGTTTGGAGGATTGAGATCAGCCATCTTCTAGTCTTCAGTTCATAATTCCATTGCATCCACTACTTGTGCGACTCTTCATAGCGGATCTTCGGCCAGTGGAGATCTCCCCGGACCAGCGGCTATTATTTATTCTGAGAGGGTCTCCACTTGCCTAGGGCAAGGATAGGTGCACTCATCCTGATTATCTTGTACTCCTCTATATGTATTTTCAGATTAATAAAATGGCTTAGTTTTCTGGCGTTCTATGTGTACTTGTTCCATGATCTGGTTCCAGCATTGTATTTTGTATATCTGTCTGGCATATTTCTGTGTATTACTGGTTATTTCCCTTTGGGGATATTACAGTGGTATCAGAGCATAATTCTGGCTCAGCCTGTGGTCTATGACATTGGGAGAGAGATCATACAGAGGGTTGCTGAAATTTTGGAGAGCAATAGCAGTGCAATACCAGAAACGCAGTTGGAAAAAGGGCCAAAATAAAAGGGTCAAATTTTGAAGTTTGGAATTAGGAGAAACGTTTTCTGGGTTTTTCTGGGTTTTGGACAAGGATCACCTTCCCAAATTCTTGGAATTTTCTGAGTAGTTTTCAATGAGTAAATCGGAGGTCGAAGTTAAGCAGCAGTATGGTTTTGCAACAGCCGTGCAGTTTCTGAGGAGCCTGTAGACACATAGCAGAAAGAGCTGATGGCAGTTGATGATGATGAGAGGAGATTTAGAGAAATGCTCCTCCAACACATGCAGGAGACGTCACAGAGGGTGCAGGAGATGTCACAGATCAGTCAGAGACTCGCTGCGCTAGCGGTTAGGCAGCAGGAAACCTCAAGGGGTTTTCAGATTGGTGAGGGATCAGGCACATTCCGCCATTTGCCGGAGCATGATGCCACTCAGCATATGGCATCACATACACCCACACGTCCTACCATGCCCACTTTTCTGGATGAAGACGCAGGGACAACAGTGCAGCAAGAGATAGATCCGGGTCGGATGGCTGACATTCTTGCAGAGTACCAGGCTTTAGGACCAGCGTTCATGAAGGCTCTCTCGTTCAGAAAATATATCCGGATCCAGTATGGCATTAGACTCCGGGGGCACCGACATCATCATGGTGGAGACTACCACCGCACAGCTAGTAGAGATTATGTTCAGCTCCAGCGTGATAGTAGACCTCACGACTTTCACAGAGGGAACAAGCCCTCACATGATAGGGGCTTACAGCGCACAGTGGACAGATTCCATCTACCGACATTTGACGGGTCATCCAGGCGCTCAGAAAAAGCTTGGGTGGACAAGTTGGATACCTCTTTCCAGCTTGACCGAGTATCGGAGAGGAAAACCATTAAAGTGGTTACCTCGCACGTGGAGGATGAGGACACACAGGATTGCAGGGAGTTCGAGGATATACCTAGTGTGACACAGGACTCAACATCATTAGAGTCCTCCTTGACCATGCCGGTTGATATCGTAGTGGAGAAGGTAGAGCCTACCCCGGTAGAGCCATCCACTGAGGTGATGACTGGAGCCATGTCCGAGTCTTCGGGTGGTAGCAGCACACGACAGATGGGTGAGGTATCAGGAGATATATCCATTATCGATGAGGCACTAGGGGATACAGAGGTATCGGATGATGGTCGCAGACAGCGGTATCATCGGCTTCAGACGGACCTTCGAGTTTTGAGGGAGAAGGCCGCGTCAGTACGGGAGACCATTTTGTTGCAGGACCAGGAGCTGGAGGGTATGAGAGTGACTTGTGCCAAGTCGGCGGCCAAGTTGGTCCGCATTAGGGAACAGCTGGATTCCCTGATGGTACAACCAGAGGGCACGAGGGAGCGTCAGATCATTCCCCTTCAGGCATGCATGGATGGGACTAGCAGTATTGTTGGGTCATCTCTTCCCATTAGAGAGAGAGAGGCAAAGCCACCTAGTCAGGTCTCATATATTGACTTGGATAATGGTATGAGACGATTAGAGTTGCACAGGGTACAGCAGCCACGTGTTGAGGTTGGATGGCGAGAGATTTTGAGTTGGTACTCGATGGAGCGGACTATGGATGAAGAGGAGGTCTCAAGGAGAGATCTCACTGGAGATGAACTTCGACACACCATGGGGTGCAATGACTTTCTTCCCTTCTCACAAGAGCAAATAGAAGATGGTGGACATCTTAGGATGGATAACATCTCTCATGCTTGTGTTGGACATCCCTTGAGCCATACACATCATGATGGGAGGTTTTTTCCTACCACCTATTTGATTCTTGATAGGGTCTCATTGATCCTTGAGAAGTTTATACTTCAAAATCCCATGAAGTGCAAAATCAGAAATTTGATTTGGGAGGATGGTAGCCCTCATGGGAGGAGTACCAGGATGAGGAGAAAGAGGCATCCACAGGTGATTGAGTGGATGGGGATGATGAGCAAGGAGCTAGGAGGCTACTTGCAGATCTGTGCTACCAGGCAGCAGGAGGCTTGGCTGCGCTGGTTACTCTTGAAAGAGTTTGGCCATCTCTTGGCAAACACTCTTCCTAAGAGTCGGAGGGTGGAGGAAAGATGGCTGGATACTTGCATCATGGAGCAGCATAGAGTATGTATGCATGGTGTTGCTATGATACTCGTTATGTCTTCATCACATGAGTTGTATGATGGAAGTATCGGGAGGCAGCAAATTATTTGGTTGCTTGGTTTGTTTCTGGGAGAGCAAGGGAAGAATTGCTCTCACACTTTACATGATGTTGCAGGAAGAGGGGATGGCACTATCTCCTTGATCTTTGATGATGACGGGGAAGCACTTCCATCTTGGGGAGTATTCCACACTTGTTGCAGCAGTATTAGAGGAGTCTTTGACAAGGAGCATGTCAAAGAGCAGAGTCTTGTATTGACATGAGCTTATTTGCATGAGCTCCCAGCGTTGTCACCTTGGAGCAGAACATTATGGATGAAGTGTACGCAGCAGAGATATGGTGGATCTATAACCCATAGGTCCCAGGATCACTTCATATTTGTTGCACAAAGAGGAGGTAATGACGATAGAGACATCTATGGCATATTCTTCTTGACTTGGGTTTCCAAGCATGAGGAGGATTATCTTCTTGCAGCACATGGTTCATTCTTCTTCATAGCATGCCAAAACACTATGGAGGACTCATTTATGGATCCATGTACCATCTTACTTCCAGCATATAGTCAGATTTGTATGGGAGGCTTGATTATGAGAGAGACACATGAGTTGAATGTGCCTTTGAGTATTTTCTGCACTACATGTTCTAATAGGAGCATGGGAGGAGGCATGGCCACCACTACTACATATGTGTTCTCTTTTGAGGTGGGCCATGAGATTGATATTCATCCATTATACAGCTATGGGCAAGTGTTTGGCCTTATGTTGTTGTCATATTCAGCCATTTACTATCCATTAGTAGATGTGATGAATCTTGTACATTGCTTGCCATATAATTTTCTGAAGTTGCAGTGGATGAGACTACGTTGTATACTTGTGAGAGATTGTTTGCATTATGTATCCTCATGTAGGACCTTCAGCAAACATCTCATTAGGGTGATCCATGATGACCATGTCATATTCTTCATGGATGGTTTGTTTTGGGCCAGCTTGTTCTTCATTGATAGAGGAACCTTCTATGGTGGATTGTTTTTCACTTTGCCATTGGAGGGCAATGATTTTGCAGCCCAGGATCAGCATAGACTCTACACTTGTCATGAGTGGAGAGAAGGACAGCAGGGGGTAAGCTATGATGCTTTCCAAGTTCAGATTTTCAGCCCACCTTCATTACCAGAGCTTGAGGTGGAAGGAGATTTTCAGGAGTTGCCTTGTTGGGAGGTGGCTCATTTTGTCTGGATGATTGCTGGGAGATGGAGGATCCACAGGAGGGAGATATTCCTCATTATATTTCCGACTCCATGCCTTGATCGGAGAGAGGTGATGAGTTGGCACACAATTGATGGGCCAACTTACACATTCATAGATGCAGAGCAGCAGCAGTCATGGTCTTTAGTCATAGCCAGAGGCAGTGAGCAGTCCAAGTCATGGGACTTGGGCTATTATTGGCCACAGTGGCGATGGGATCCGGGAGGACTATTGATTGGCTGGTACCATGAGAGACCAGTTTGGGATCTTGGCATTGAGATATCCCTTCGTATCAGGGTGATGCAGGAGACAGAGAGGTTTCAGTGGGACCCAGGCACATTTTGCAGCACTGGTGGGGAGCATCAGCTAGAGAGTAGGCTTGTTCAAGCGTTGCTTAAGGACAAGCAATTTTTGTCGGATGAGGATGCCACTTGGGAGAGCGAGAAGATTTTACAGCATCCATCACTTCAGTTGCTTGAGGACAAGCAACGTTTTGCCGGGGGAGACTGTAATATTCCTAATTAGCATTGCTAATTGGAATATTTCATTTTTGTTTAATTTTTCCGCTTTAGCTAAAAATAATAAAATAATAAATAAAGTGAGAAATAAGAGGGGTTACCTCACTTTAGTCACCTCACTTTATAAATAAAGTGTTTTTCCTAGTTGATTGACGTTATAACTTAGAGAGGGGGCCTTGGGGGTCCACATGAGTATGATGGGGAGGCATCACGCTGACCCAAGGTTAACTGCGCAGGCCAAGGAGAGTGAAGGACGCAGTTAAGGTTTTGGAGGGAGTTTAGCATTATAAAAGGTGGGGTTCTCACCTCATTTGGACATGCTTGATTTAATATTGATATTGAGAGCTAGACTTCTGTCTGCTTCAGCACGCCGGTTGTTTAGTCGGTCTGCAGCACTGTTTAGTGCAACCGAGTGTCTCCGGTCGGAGATCTCACCCTTAGCCTCGGGGGACTTCGAGTGCCTGCCCTAGTAAGGTTATTTCTGGTTTCACCCTTAGCTTCGGGGGACTTCGAGTGCCCGCCCTAGTAAGGTTATTTTCTGAGTAATATCCTTCAGTTTCAGTGTGGATTGGTAGCATTTCCAGGTGGAGATTTGGAGGGGAAGAAGCCCTCTTGTGGCTGCGCAGAACTGAGAAGGAGGGACGCTGTTCCAGGAGATAGAGTACGCTGATCAGCCTTGGAGAGTGAGGACGTTGTTCCAGGAAGGACGCAGTTCAGATCTGAGAAGGAGGGACGTTGTTCCAGGGGAGGAAAGCACGCAGTTCAGGCTTGGAGAGAGGACGCTGTTCTAGGAGACAGAAGGACGCAGATCTGAAAGCACATTGATAGATCCAGCATTGGAGATTGTAGATCTGAGCAGATAATTGCAGATCTGGTTCTGTAGGTTGCAGATCTGGAGAGATAGCATTAGATCCAGCTTGGGAGATTGCAGATCTGAGGAGATAGTGGCAGATCCGATCTAGATGCGGAGAAGTAGCGCGAGATCCGGCTGGGAGGACGCAGATCTGGAGTGATAGGACGCAGATCTGGATAGGAGGACTCAGATCCAGCAGATCTGGGCAGAGAGGACGCAGATCCAGTCAGGGAGGACGCTGATCTGATGAGCAGGATCTTGTGTGTGGGGTTTGGCAGCGTTTTCGGTGTTTCCAGCCTTGAGGAGCTGATCATTTCATCTGGAGGTTTTGTGGCCAGCATTTCATCTGTCTTCTGCGCTGTCACTAGCAGAGACAGTGTTTTTATTGGTGAGGGTTTGGAGGATTGAGATCAGCCATCTTCTAGTCTTCAGTTCATAGTTCCATTGCATTCCAGCAGCAGCTCTTCATAGCAGATCTTCAGCCAGCTAGGACGCTGTCCTTATTTGCAGCCATTATTTGTTCTGAGAGGGTCTCCACTTGCCTAGGGCAAGGATAGGTGCACTCATCCTGATTATCTTGTACTCCTCTGTATGTATTCTCAGATTAATAAAATGGCTTAGTTTTCTGGCATTCTATGTGTACTTGTTCCATGATCTGGTTCCAGCATTGTATTTTCTATATCTGTCTGGCATATTTCTGTGTATTACTAGTTATTTCCCTTTGGGGATATTACAAAAGTCGTCGAAGTG
>CM076581.1:147396646-147503276 GCA_034641835.2 Pinus albicaulis
ACTTTATAACTCTAAACGTAAAGTTAGACTTCATAATACAAGTATTAAATAGTTTATACATATACAAAGTATTTATAAGTTTGTTATTTCAATTATCTATGTTAAATATAGTTTATACATATACAAACTATTTATAAGTTTGTTATTTCAATTATATGATGTCTCAAATCACGGAAAGTAACCTATATATTCCCATGTATTTAAAAATTTTAAGACAAAAAAAAATATTGTTAAATTAAATTAATTTAACGTAAGAAATTGAATTATTGAGAATTCATTCCATTTAGAATGAGTAATGTTATCTTATTTCTATGAAGTAGATTAAAAAGCATGCTGCAACTTCGGGTTTGAGCAATACATATTTTACTTTTGAAGCTATTTATGAGAAGAGTAGGGGAGGAGCCCTTTCCCCTCCTATCATAACATTACTGCAAGAAATGTATGCACTCATCTGTCAAGCGAGGGTACTAGCAAGATTTAGTCTGGTGTAAGATTAGGAGATAGAGGTCAATCTCAAGGACCTACTTTGGAGATACCGGTTGGAGCAGCTTGGAAATCTTGTAAATCTGACTAATGCCTCTGCAAGAAAGCAACAAATCCAAAAATTTTGATCAAATTTAACCAAATAAGTCAATACATGCAAGGCCACACCCTCATAGGGAGATTCTAAGAATTTGGAAGGATGGTAGTTCAGCTACGTAGATGATCTAGGTCATTTAGGAGGGATAATTATAAGGTGGAATATAAATGCACTTTTATTCTCTAATTTGTGGGATTTTGATCTAAGATTGGCTATGTCCCTTTCTTCTCTTGATCAAGGAATTTTTTCCAAATTCTTGGATATCTATGGGCCCTATGCATATTGACATGAGCGTTGGGAACATATTTGATCCGGATTTATGCAAAAACGCAATAGAATACACATATAACCATAAATGCAAAGATGCAGTGGAAATAACACTTCATTTCATTAATATCAAAGAACTGAAATTTTCTTACAGACAGAATGGAAATAAAATAGCTAGGGCATTGGTAGCTTATCTCTGAGAAGAGATGTGGTGGCTACAGGCCTCTGAACTATGTGTTACAATGAGGCTCAAGGGCCTATTTATTATTTAAAAACAATGGAAAACCCTAAGCATCCAAAACCCTAACTCTAGAAGATGAAGCGCCAAAACTATGGACCCCATTTGGGTAAATTAGTGTTTCAACTTCCCGGGGACGTAACTTTGGTATATGATCTCCAATTGACGTGCACCATATCTCATTAGAAAGGTCTATCCGAGGACTACAAATTTTTATGTGAGCAACATTAATCCATGGACCCATTTTTCTCCTTTTGTTCCCAAAAAACGTCGTTTAGGGCCTCAAAACGCTCCAAAATTTCGGGACCCAAAAAACTGCTAAAAATAGTAAGATGTGCCAAAACTAAAAAACTAAAAGAGACAATAGTGGGGCTCCAAGTGGAATAGGCGGGTGGCCACCAATATCGACCTGGATCATTCCTCCCCCCTTTAGGAAGCAATCATCTCCATTGTGTTGATTTCCTCCATGAGATGAGGAAACTTCTGCTGAACTTGGTCCCTAGTGAACCACTTGCCTTGGTGCAGGAGTTGGCCAGCTTTGACAAATCAATACAGTTGGATCTTATGTTGGTGAGTGTTTTTGATTTGCATGTCCATGATACAAGTTGTGGTGGCCTGTTCCATGCTATCTGGGTTTAACTCTATTGGTGTGATTTGTTCTACAATGTCAGAGGTGTCTAGTAGAAGTGGGAAGTAGGGATGAAGGCGGTCCACATTGAATATTGGGTGTAGACCAAGGAATGGTGGAATATTGAGCTCGAAGGCATTGCTCCCTACAGCCTTGGTGATGGTGTACGACCCATATCGGAGCGGGTGAAGCTTGCAGTGGGTTCTAGTGAGGCACTCCTTCTGCAAATGTAGCTACACTTTGTCGCCCACCTGAAAGTTGTGTGGCACCCGATGTTGATCATGTTGTTGCTTGTTCTTAGCATTGGCTCTATCCAATATGTCATGAACTGGTTGGCGGATGTGTTGAATGCGCTCGATGAAGTTGTTCGCTTTGTCAGCTTCAGACTGCACATGAGCCGAAACAGCTTAAGTAGCCGCAATGGCATGGCTACGTCAATGGGACATATTGGCTGGAATCCCAAGCCCACCTGAAAGGGGTTGCGGCTCTAGTTGAGTTGTGGAGAGCCCGGTTATAAATGTGTTGTATATAGGGGAGGATCTCATCCCATGTGCGTGGATGCTTTGAATTGTAAATGTGCATAATGTGAAAAATCATCCTCTTGACGACCTCTATATGGCCATGAGTTTGGGGATGGAAAGTTGTGGACTTGGTGAGCTTAGTGTCTAGCATTGACCAAAGGCTGGACCAAAATGTGTTGAGGAACCTACTGCCCCGATCTGAGATGATGGACTATGGGATCCCAAATTCCACCCACACTTGTTCAAAGAAGAGTTTAGCAGTGGCTTCACTGTGATATTTTTTCTTGTAGGCCGCCATAATGGCCATCTTTGAGAATCTGTCGACGACCATGAAAACACAGTCGTTTCCATGCTTAGTAGAAGGAAGCCCCGACCTGTAATCCATGGAGATGGATTCCCAAGGTCGACTAGGGGTAGGTAGAGGAGTATATAGGCCTTACTTCTTGATGGTCGATTAGGAAATGGCACAAGAAGTGCAGGATCTGATGTACTTCCCGACATCCTATTGAAGGTTCAACCAATAGAAATACTTTTGCAGTACTGCCATTGTTTTCTTGACCCCGAAATTCCCAACGACTCGATCGTAGTGTGCCTCCCATATGATCTTGGCATGCTTGCTTGAAGGAACACAAAGGTGTCCCAGGTGACATAATAGTGCATCTTGGAGGTGAAAATTTGGAACTTGTGTACCCCCCAAGATTTCCTTGTATGTGTGGCCGAATTCTGGATCGCTCTTGTAGAGAAGTGGCCAATTAGAAGTCTCGTGCCCAAAAGAGTTGAGAACGGTGGTTAGTGCCACAATCGGTTGTAGATTGAGGCAGTCTGCAACATTATTGGTGCTACCCTTCTTGTACTTTATGTTCAAACGAAACTGTTACAGATATGTGGACTACTTCTGATGGTGATCGTTTTGCAACTTCCCTTGTGTATGTATGAACTGCAGGGGTCTATGGTCTGTGTGGATGATTTTTTTCTGCCCCAAAATGTAATGCTTCCATTGTAGAAAATCCTGCACAGTGGAATACATTTCTTTTTCATAAGTGGGATACTTGCGGACTGTGTCGGACAAGGTCTCACTGTGATATGCCACTAGATGCCCCTGTTGAGTAAGAACTGCCCCAATAGCATAGTCAGAGGAATCTGTCTCGATCTCAAGTGGTTATTGCAAGTTTGGTAATGTGAGCACTAGGGTAGAACAGAGGTGATGTTTCAATTCTACAAACACCTTCTCTTGAGATTTCGACCAAAATAATTTTTCTTTCGCTCCTCCCTTAGTGACTTGACTCAAGGGCCAAGTGATATGAGAGAATCCCAACACGAACCTGTGATAGAAATTAGCAAGACCCAGAAAGCTGCGAAGCTCTGTTAGAGTGGTTGGGGCTGGCCAATCCTGAATGAATTGGATCTTGGTTGGACCCACATGCATCCCCATTTCATCAATAATGTATCCCAGATATTGAACCTGGGTCATGCCAAAAGTGCACTTTTCCAAATTGGCACATAAGTTTTGTTGCTGCTATGTTTGGAGGACTTGTCGGATGTGGTGGAGGTCCTCTTCCAAAGTCTAGCTGAAGATCAAAATATCATCCAAGTACACCACTACAATGAGTTGGTAAATGGTCGCAAGATGTCGTCCATCAACCTCATGAAGGTTGCGGCAGAATTCGTCAACCTGAAAGGCATGACCAACCATTCAAAAAGGCCCTCCTTGGCTTTGAAGGTAGTCTTCCACACATCAGAGGGTTCGATTGGTACTTGGTGATACACAGACTTCAAGTCGATCTTGCTGAAATATTTTGCCTGTTTTAGTTGGTCCAGAAGGTCATTAATCCGTGGGTTCAGGTACCTATTCAAGAAAATGATCTTGTTCAACGCCCAGTAGTCAATACAGAGTCTCCAAGTCCCATCCTTCTTTTGTAACAACACGATCGGGCTCCCACAGGGTGATGAACTTGGACAGATGTGACCTTTCTGTAGCAGCTCCTAAATTTTCCTCTTGATTTCATCGTTCTCCAGAATAGAGCGCCGATATATCGGTCCATTGGGTAGCGATGCACCTGGGGTCAGATCAATGGGTTGCTTAACCTGACAGTGCAGAGGCACCCGTGTGGGTGAGGTGAATATGTCCCCGTACTCCTCCACAACCTTGTCCATTTGTTGTTGTCATGCAGAGGAGCCCTGTCTAGAGGTCATGGCCACAGTCTTCTTCTTACCCTGGGGGGAAAATCATCAAGAAAAAAAAATTCCTCGTTTTGGAAATGAGCTTATTGCATTGTTTTGCAGTAACCAAAGAGATAGCAGTAGGATATGGTACCTCTGGTATCCTGTATAGATTATTTCCCAAAGTAATAATAACAACACGAGACCAGGACTCATACATAGAATGTTGCTTCCACAAGTATGGTTGGCCTAATAATACATCACAAACATCAAGAGGAGAAATGTCACATAATACCTCATCTGTGAAGGGATTGATGTTGTAGGGAAGGTGACACTGTTGGCTAACACGGAGATCCCGTCCTTGGTGAAGCCACCCGATGGTGTATGGATGTGGGTGTGTTGTGGTCGGAAAGCCTAACCTCTTCATGGCATCTGCTAAAATGAGGTGCTTTTGGCTCCCATTATCGACAATGAACTGTAGTGGGGAACCCTTTACCCACATCTGGGAGTGGAAGAGATGCTCCTCCTCCTCTGGATCTTCCGTTTCCTCCTTCTGGATATTCACAGTGGCAACAATGGTGTTGGGCTCCACATCAATAATCTATTTCCTTTTGTCATTCCCTTGTCAGGTTCTGATTCAGAGTCGGAGCATGCACCTGATTCAGAAGCCCTCATCTCGGCTACCAACGACTACTTGGCCTGACACTCACTTGTGTTGTGAGTGGAGCTCTTATGGAACTCACACCACTTTCACATGTCCTTCTTTGGCTTCGCAGTGTTGTTCTTTGATTGCAGCTTTGGCAAGTTGTCTTGGGCCGACATGCCTTAAATTTTTCCTTTGTTTTACGGTTTGGGGGCACCTTTCCCTTGCTTTTGATTCACAGATCCAATGTCTCACTTCTTCTGTTTGAATTTCTGCTCAATCTTGGCAGCATACTGGTATGTCGTACCAAGCAAGGAGATGTCGAGGAACTCCATTTCCTCCTGAATGTATCTATGCAGACAATTGCAATACTTTAGCACCAAATGGTTCTCTGCATCTTTGATACCCAACTTTGTGCGCAAGGTATGGAACATATTTGTCAACTCATGCACATCTTGATCCCTTTGTTGTCATAGTGTGGTCAATTGTATGTACTTGTCCTCATAGCTCCCCACGGGATAGCATTGTTCCTTGATGGTGTCCCGGAAAAAATTCCAAGTGGGTACGGTTGAGAATAGAGAGGGTTTTATCTCGTCCTTTTTCTCACAGTAGGTTTCCCACCAGTACTTGACATGGGGGGTAGCTTTGAGGAGTGCAAAAATAATCTTCTCCTAGTCAGAAAATTCATGAACCGAGAAATATACTTCTAATAGATTCAACCATATATCTACGACTTCTACATCTATTTGACCCTCAAATATGGGAATGTCAAAGTTTAATTGTACCTTAAAGGGATTCGCACCTCTAGAGTGGTTGTTGGATGCAAATGTGCCACCGGTGGGCAATCATTGAAGGATCTGGGAAAAGTTATCCATCATCGCGTTCCTTTTTTTTCGAGGGCCTCCTCGAGCAATATTTTGATAAGATCTCCTACTCCCTCATCTTTATTTTCGTCCCCCATGAGCGTTCGTCGGGGTTTGCAAGGCTGATCTTGCAAATGTTCAACTAGATCGAACCCTAACTCCTTCTACCACGACCTCATTGGGGACATGCAAAGAAGGATCAAGAAAAATAAAACCTTTCTGATACCATTGATCCAGATTTATGCATGAACACAACATAATACACATATAACCACAAATACAAAGATACAGTGGAAATAACACTTCATTTCATTAATATCAAAGAACTAAAATTTTCTTATAGACAAAATGGAATAAACTAGCTAGGGCGCTGGTAGCTTATCTCTGAGAATAGATGTAGCAGCTAAAGGCCTCTGAAATCTATGTTAAAATGAGGCTCAAGGGCCTATTTATTATTTAGAAACAATGGAAAACCCTAAACATCCAAAACCCTAACCCTAGGAGATGAAGCGCCAAAACTATGGGCCTCTTTTGGGTAAATTGGTGTTTCAACTTCCTAGGGACGTAACTTTGGCATACGATCTTCGTTTGACACACACCATATATCGTTATAAATATCTATCCAAGGACTACAACTTTTGTTGCGAACAACATTGATCCATGGACCCATGTTGCTCCCTATTTTCCCAAAAAACATCGTTTAGGGCCTCAAAATGGCTCCGGAAGTTCAAGACCAGAAAAACCACTAAAAATAGTAAGTTCTGCCGAAACTGAAAAATTGAAAGAGCCAATGGTGGGACCCCAAGTGGAATAGGCGAGTGGCCACCAATATCCACCTGGATCAATATTTTTCAAATTTATGGCTTCTATAATGGATGAAAATTTTCGAAGGAAATTTGAATTTTACCATAGGAACCTTTTAGATATACAGACCAATATCTCAGTGCCCGATACTCTCTCAATTCCTTTATCAAAATTTGGTGCAACATGACCTACTTTAAATTGAACCAACTGAACTTACCCCACATGGAATAACAAAAAATTATAGGATGCTCAAATAGTCAAACAACTTGATAGAGTTTTGGTTTCAATAGATGTTCCAAAAATAAAGAACTGAATGTCATTAAGAGGGGGATTTAACCACAACATGATTATCTTGAAATTAACCCTTATTATATAAAAATTCTCACCTAACCAAACCCCAAACATCATTAGTTAGATGAGGTGTATGGTATTTTACTTAAAAATCTTGTTTGATTGGGGCTTAGGTTTTGGCTTCTAATTTTATAAGTTGATTCTTCTTGTTGAGAAATTTCTAAAGAATTTTTTTTTTCTTAATTGTCACTCAAAGCTACAAGTTATCGAGTTCTAAATTCCTATAGTAGAGGAATATTATTTATGGTTCCAAATGACATGTTTCTCCAAAGCACTAAAATGAAGCTTGTTAAGACCATCATAAAGAATTAAAAAGACTCAGTGAAATGGGTTTGAAAACCTTATGGAAATGAATTAAAAATTTATCGAAATGAGTTAGGAAAGCTTATCAAAATGAGTTTGAAAACTTCATCGAAAAGAATTTAAAATTAATACCAAATAGCAATTTTCTAAATGTGTGTTAGAGGATAAAGTTTAAGCTAAGCACCAAATAGGACTTGAATATTTTGTCATGTAAGATGGCCACGTCATTGACACATCATTAACCACACAAGTGCATATCATCATCCACATGATGACACATTATATTATATTCAATGATGTATCGTCATTCATACATTCCATGGTAGCAATTATTCTTTCATATGTAAAATTCAATTGTATGGTCCATGACATCATAGATATGGGCCTATCACTATTTACTAAATTTTGAATTATGTTTTGCCTTATGTAACATAAGGTGTGTCACAAGAATATTATTTCTCATTGTGGAATAGTTTATCATGCCCCTGAAGATTTCTTTTTTCTGGTGCATCACACTTTGGAAAGTTTCTTAATGTTTTGTATCACATATTTCATTTTTCCTTTGTTTAATAAAGGAAAATTGTCTTCCTTCGTTTATTATGCCACAAAACTTTTATTTTATGTGGTGTATCACAATAGAAAATATCTTATATCTTAGTGTGATACATCACACCTCTCATTTTTTCCTCTATGTAACAAAAGAGCTCCTTCACCTCAAAATTTTCTAAGTTATTTTATACTTATTCCTCTCTTCCTTTCTTACCTATCACATTGTACAATTTATGTTTCCTACAGTGTGTCACATATAAAATTTATCTTATGTTAAACATTACATCATCCTAAAATGTTCCTTGTTGAAGTTATTCTTTCTCTTTATTGCATCAAAATATTTTCTTATTGTGTGATGTATCACAAGAAAAAAAGTCTTTATGTGATATGTCACACAATGAGAAATTACTTTTCCCGTGATACACTATAACTCTCTAATTTTTCCTAAAATTCTCTAGATATTTGTTCTTATCTTCCTTCTTCCTTGTCCCTTGTTACATATTAGTGTTATATTCTCATATAATGTATTATACCACCACATTTTCCTTTTGGTTGGTACATCACATCAAGAAAACAAATTTCTGAGATACATTCGACAACAAGAAAATATTTCCCTATAATATGTAAAATCTACCAAAATTTTCTCCAGTATTCTTAAGTCTCTCAATATTTTATTTCTAGTAATATACTTTGTATCACATGAAATAATTTTTCCAAGGGATACACACCGTATTTCAATATTATTTTATCCTTACAATATGGATTGTATTACATAACGATTTTTTTTATGCAATACATCAAAACTCATTATTTTTCTTCCTAAAATTTCCCGAGTCTTTATCACAAACATTTCCAAGTGTTTACAGGTAACCTTAGCCATCAAATAGTTTCAGAAAAATGTTAAAACCTTTGCATCTCTAAGTAAACAACCCTAGTTCCACTTTGGCAATGTCTAAGCTACAAAAGACTTGGTTGAATAAGTTCCTGCCAAGGATGAAACCAATAGCCAGTAAAATAGCTCTTACCCAATCAAGTTCATAATATTCACAAGATCAAGCAAACAAAGAGATAAAATTACAACATTTCTAGTCATAATTCAATGATCATTCCTCATTATCATATTCATTAATGTTCACTATTTACCACATATTTCTAACAGAGAAACATTGGCATTCATTTCATGGCATGAAAACAATAGTTTTTCCAACATTTATACTTAAATCATTCAAAACTCAAATCCCAACAAAGTTTTAGTATGAACTTAATGATCTTAAGACTAAGTGCGATAAATCATTCCCGAGGCAGTAAGACATCACACATTTCTTTAAACGCTTCCACAAAGCTTTCTTCTTGACAATGAAACTTGTTAATTCAACCATACAGGTATCATTTTTCATTTTACAAGAAGGAACATCTAACTAATAACATAAAATATTATAAAGTTATGTATTTGCAATTGTTTTCCAACTAATTTATTGAGAGTGAGTTATTTTCCATCCAATTGTATGTGTTGTTGCACTTTGTATTTCTATAATAGGTCACTTCATAACTAGGCCATGATACCACATGGATGAGTTTTGAAATTCTTAATAATTACTAGGAATATTCTTCTCCTTATGAAGCTGTATGTTTTTTTTAAATTATCTTCACTAAACCCACATGAATTTGTAGCAACCCTTAGGAAACCCCTCTACTAGCTCTACATAGAAGAAGGGTGAGAGCTCTCTTCTTTGATAACATGGTCTCTTAGGAATCTCCTCCTTCCAATCCTTCTAAATTTGTGGCTATAAAGGCCCTAGTCATGGCCATGGAGTTGCAACAAATTACTCAATTTCCTGATCAACAAGGAGAGAAATTGGTTTTTCTCTTGGACGAAAAATCCCCACAATGTATTATTGTTTATATTTCTTTATTTCCCTCTCTCATTTTTCTCACTACAATTATCTTCTTCTTTTCATTTGAATTGGCTTGCAATTTTCCCATGTAAGCTTTGACTCTCACCATTCCAAAGGATAATTGTACTTTATTCATACCTCAATAATATTGGTGAGAGGACTCTCTCACCCACCTCTTACAATTATTTAATAACTCCTTTACATTATATGGCTACTTTCCCATGTCATGACTAGGGAGAAATTACCTTACCACTTATAACCTCCTTACACATATTTAATGATTGGAATGGGATAAGTCAAAGGGAAAATTGTATATTGATTTCAAAATTAAATTGTCAACACAAAATATTTTGGCAAGCATGGCATGGGATCTTATGACATTATGGAACCCCTCTAGGTCTGCTATTTTTTTCCATTCATGGTATCATTCAATCTATAGGTTCTTATGTTCAATATTCCTTTTGGTTTCTTCATTATCTTAAAAATACAATTGATAAATGTTTTCTTCGATTCAGATGAGCATGGCATGGTCATAAAATATCCATGCTAGAACAAAAAGAACATTTTTCGTAATTAATTAAAAACGAATCAAGAGATAAAAATGTGTACATCGCATTCCCCTCTCCCTTGGAATAACTTTTTCTTGATGTTTCTTATTTACAATAACACCTTAAAATGAAAAAAATAATGGATATGCTTTCTCATGGAATCCTAAATTTCCTATGTAGGTTCACTCGACCCACGGTGCTTCCATTGTGATCTTACCTAGGTGATGGCTTAAATTTGGAGCAATTTTTCCCTTATCTCTAGTATAGATAGGGGTTTTGGATGGAACTCTCCCTTTGGTTCCACCTAAGTAAGACCCCAATCAACGACATGGTTAGAATCATGTATATACTTTTGAAGCAATGAGATATGGAAAAAATCATGAACTTTAACATTAAGAGGTAATGCAATCCAATATGTTACTGGCCCCAATTTTTATAAGATTATAAAGGGCTTAAAATATCAGGATGCAAGTTTAACATAGGTTCTTATCCTCAGGTAACATCTTTGGGGGCTCACTTTAAGAGATATTCCCACCTTGAATTATCATATGTATATTCTTATCTATATAATTTGTATTCATTTCTTTGGTTTCTTTTAAATTTTATTTAATTTTAGTAACATCATCTTCCATTTCTCTCAATATATTGGGTCTATGTGTAACTATATTGAATGGATTATCCAAACTGACTTTCAAACCAATAACCTTAACTTTCATAGGGCACAACTTCAAAATTATGGTGAACCAGTATCTGAAATTTCTAACATAGGTACCTAGCGATATGTTATTTTTATTCTCTATATTTTATAGTCTAAAACATATTAGAAAAAAGCTATAGTGAAAATTCCAAATTGACTTGTTGGAAAAATATTTTAGGAGGATTCAACATCCCTAACTTTATCAAATTATATCTCTAAAATTATAGTGAGCTAGAGTTAGAAATTTGTATCAATAATACAATGGGATCTCCCCTCTATCTCCTCCAAATTTCACAATCTGAAACATCCTAGAAGAAAAGTTATAGAATTTTTTTCAAGATGGCCTATTTTAAATGGATTTCAAGAGAATTCAAGAACCATAATTTCCTTGGATAATATCTATGAAATTACAGTGAACCAAAATACAAAATTTATACCATAGGTATAGAACATCTACCCTCTATCTCCACCAAGTTTCATGGTATGAAACATATCACACAAAACGTTATTCTGAAAATATCAAGCAGACTTGTTTGAAGAAGCTTTCAACATCATTTAGGAACCCTAACTTTCTCAACTCATATCTCCAAAATTACAACGAAACAAGGTACTAATTTTTTTCCATTGGTACGTGAAGATATCCCCTCTATCTAAACCAAGTTTCATTATCTTAAACATCACAGAAGAAAACTTACAATGAAAATTCAAAGTTGACATGTTTGAAGTAAATTTCCAAAGCTTTTAGGAACCCTAACTTCCCCAAATCATAACTTTGAAACCAAAAAAAACAAAATTTCTAAAATTTATACCATATTTAGTTGAATATATCACCTCCATCTCCTCCAAGTTTCATGGTCTAAAACTTCCCAGTAGAAAATTTATAATGAAAATTTGAAGATGGCTCTTTTACTCCACAAATCACATTTTTGCTCCACCTTTAAGACCTCAAGGGTAATTCCTAGGTTCTGTTGCAAACCTTGGATAACTCCTAGATTGGATAGTATTCAAATACACTCATCTATACTTTATTTATAATGTTTTTGTATTCACTTATGAGGCTGAATTTTAAAGTTGGTTTGGCTAACATGTACTTTCTAGTTGGGCCAACCTATACTTTTTTATTGGATTGAACGAACAAAAACTATTATATATCCTCATTCCTATGGAATTATATGGATTTAAATATACCCTTAAAAATGTATTGGAATAATATATTCAACCATATATCTTATTCTCCCATTTTATTTAGGTATTTAAAATAAAAATGCCTTCAAATATAGGGTATAAAAAATAGGCATCAAGAAAAAACAAGATATCCAAATAATATTTCAAACAATCTTCATCTTTCAATATTTATCTTGGACAATTGTAATGTCCACCTATATTTGACATGAAATACAACACTATTTCCAATAATATCCCCCTAAATTTGACATTCTCAATCACTCCCTAACCTTGACATTAATAACAACATAATAGTTAGCGCAAAGCACTAATAGTTTCCAAATGAATAACTTGTACACTTTTTCTACTTTATTCTCCTTAATTTTACATGCCTTATTTAAAAATCATACTCATTGATAAGGTATAACCATCTATCCTTTCTAGAATTCAAACTAGGTTGATCAAGCAAATACTTTAACCCGCCATTATCTAGAATCAACACAAATCTTCATTTGATCAAGTAGTGAATCCACACCTTTAGTTTGTGACTTATGGACACTAGCTCTAAGTCACGAGTGACATAATTATTTTCATTTTCCTTCATATTTCTATCCCTATAGCTCACAATGTGTCTATATTTCATAAAAATTCCACTTAGTCCTTCTTTGCATGCATTTATGCATATCATGAAATATCCATCTTGATCATTAATGCTTAGAAATGATGCACTAGCAAGAAGGTGTTTCAACTACTAAAAACTATCTTTGCATTTCATGGATCATTTAAACTTAATCACATTCATATATAATTGTGTTATCAAATTACCACTATTGGATAATAACTTAATGAATGTCTAATGATATCCTACTAATCCCACAATTGACCTTACATAAATCACATTATTTGGAGTGGACCAATCTATAATGGCCTTGATATTTTTTAGATCAATGGTAATTCCCTATTATGAAATTATATGTCCTAAGTAATGGATATATTTCTATTAAAAATCACATTCTTTGAATTTTTCATACAAGTTACACTCTCTCATCACTTGTAACACCATCTTGAAGTGATCCTCGTGTTCCCTTTCAGATTTAGGGTAAATGAGGATGTCATTAATAAAGATCAAAACACACACACAGATATATATATATATATATATATATATATATATATATATATATATATATATATATATATAATGAGGACATTGTTCATGAGGAACATGAATGTGGATAGTACATTGGTAAGTCTGAATGGCCATGCTTTGTCCTAAACAATGTCTTCTGAATATCTTCATCTTTTATCCTAAAATGATGACATCTAGATGTCAGATTAAAATTTGAATAAATATTGTGGTCCTTCTTAATTCATCAAATAAGTCATTGATTTGGGGTAAAAATTAATTATTTTTCACAATCACCTTGTTAAATTTCCTATTGTTAACGCATAAAATAAGGGTACCATCCTTATTATTTACAATCAATGTTGGTACTCCCCAAGGATACACACATGGTTTAATCTATCCTTTCTATAACATATCTTGTATTTTGATTTTCAATTCTATTAATTCATGGTTGCACATTCTATAAGGGGTGTTGGATAGAAATGCAACTCTTGCTAGTAATTTAATTGAGAAGTTAATGTCCCTCTTGGAAGGTAATCCCAATATCTCATCTAGAAAGGTGTCCTTGAATTATTGAAGTATTGAATAGTCTTCAATTTTTTAACTCTTGTTTTGTACCATCTCTAGTGCATGAAATATAGATAATTGAAAACCTTTTCAAATACTCTTCTTTAATTGTGGGGATGAGACTTCCTTATAAAAGTAGGTTTTGATTTTCCTTTTTGTTAGCGCAAGGAGCCACTCCTTGAATTCAAAAGGAGTAAGCCTTACATATCATAGTTCATTTCAAATTTAAAGGCTTTAAGTGGTGGGATGGCTTCTCAATGATCTGAAATGACTGTATTAGTTTTTTTGTGCTAAGTTTCTTTTCAGTTTATAAACATGTGCATAATCATTTCATTAGTTTGCTTGAGGATTGAGGTGTTTGTCCATGAATTGTAGATGTTTTAAGTGAATTAGAAGCATAAAAAAAGCTTAAATAACACTGAACAATAGTGTAGAGAGAGAAATAAGTCACTACATGAAATTTATACAGCAGGCATGATGAAGCAGTTCACCCCTCCTAGCCTACATTTGTTGGTCCAGCTCCCAATGGCATGTCCATCTTTCATTATGCTCAAAACGTTGAAAATACATGTAGTTATAGTGCTCTAATGGCTATTTTCTTTGCACCAATGGCTCCAGAATGCTCCAATTAGTCAAAAATTACTCTTCATTCACTCAGAATGGGCGAAAATTGAGTCTCCTACGCTTTTGCCCAGTTTCACCTAGAAAAGCTCCACTAAAAGTGGAGAACTCCACTTAACTGGAGCTAAATTAGAAAATATAGTCATAAAGGTGTGCTTGCCTAAAATACCGCCGAATTTAACTACAACATTAAGTGTGAGTGGTTGGGGTGGCCACATGCGCACCCCAAACCCGCGGCCTAACTGTAATGTTTGGCGGAACTCCACTCAAACTATGGTTTATCGCTTTGAAGCTTCGATTGAAGCGAGCGGTTAATGGTAACTGCGCAGAGGTTTCTTAGCATTTATCATTTCCATGTGACAACACAAAACTACGGGCGGATGAACCTTTGGAGGTTTTCTGACCGCAGAGTTTTTTACATTTTTTATATGCCATGTGAACACATATGTTGGAACCATTAGCGGTTTGGGACCGCCGACGATTCCCAACCCCCACACTCCTTTTACATAAACCATAACATAAATTTTTGACCTATGAAGGTTAAGAAATAAAGCGTAGAGCAGTTGGAAACTTGTCTCTATGCCCAGAGGGAGGTCGCGGGGTCGAGCCCTGTGGACCCCACCAAAATTTTACCACTCTGCTTCAGGGACACGTGACAGCCTCAGGGCCGGCCACATGGCATCCTATTATTGGCCCTTCAAAAACGATTCAACAAATAGCACCTTGACACATGTCAACCCACGATTGGCTTTGAGGAAAGGAATATTCTTCAAAATATTTTTTTTGGCTGACTGTACCTCCACCTTACAGACTGTGCATCCCAGTTGAAAATTTACTTGTTTGGTATTTCAATCAGAACGCAATATCTCCCTCATACGACATCGGTTTTTTGAACTGTTCACAACGCCGGAATCAGAAAGATGAGATCTACGCAACCATCCTAGTTTCAACCCAATCCTGTAATTTTGAATTTTGAGAAAAATTTATGAACTCCTAATCACTCAAAGATTTTGAAATGATTTTATTCTTTAAGACTTTCATACATTTTGCAAGTTGTGGCAAGTATAAATTGTATGAGAACATTGGTAGTATAGGGAGCATATTGTAACAGATGAAAGGGGGTAGATAGCTGGTACTTACTCTAATAATATGCATATCCTAAACCAATCACACATCTACAATAGTGGCTCTTTATATAAACTCTATTTTATGTAAAGTAAACAACATTCAGAAAGTAGAGTACATGCATAAAGTATTTGATAAATATTTCATGAAACGTTCACTAATCATGTTCTACATAACATTTATATGATTTGTAGGAAACTAAACAAAAGATAATTTACGATTAGATCCTCTTCTTGCTCATACCTTAATAGCTACTAAAACTCATAAATTAGAAGAAATAAACAATGAGAGGAACACACCATACATTAGATAGTCCTTGAATCACAAAATCATCCAGCATGAAGTGCAAAAAGGAGTTTTCCTTATTATGTTAAGTCTTCAGGTAGACCAACATCCAACCCTGAAATGGTATTTACAAATGGTATATATAGAAATAGAGGCACCAACTCCATCTCTCCTAAAAATAAGGAACCACTATTCCTAAAATTACATAGGTGTTATAGGACATTAAAGCTATATCCCATCGAAATCTAACTGAAAGGACATATGTAGATGAGAGAAGAGAAGAGAATTTGGACTGAATTGCTGAGTATGCTGACATGCTGCCCCTTTTTCTGTTGATTTGTCTCCTCATGAATTTGGTTCTTTAATAACCGTGTCTTCATTAAATATGACCTTCAACCACCTCATAACCACTTACCAATCATCGATTGTTATATCCATATCATTATGAGTCCTTGTATTTCCAAAACTTGCTCGGAAACTTTGCTGAGAGATTTCAAAAATCATTTAAAACAGGCGTTGTCGGAAATTTCAGTTAAAACCTGTAACTGCGCAAAAACTGTAATGCTACCAAAATTTCCATTAGCGCTCTATTTATTTTTCAAAAATGCACAACGAACACTTGAAAAACTTGTGCAAACTTATACACTTTGAAACTTGAGCTGATGTTCAAAAATATACTTAGTAAGAAAAAATGTGTTTTATCAGAAAACATTTTTACCTTTCTTCCTTATGGGTTGCAGCTTCTACAAGATTGTCCAAGTCAGATTTGTTGTCAACAACTGATATTGATCTTGTAGTCCTGGTAGCTGCTTCTTTGACAATGGTATTTTTCTCCTTTGAATCATTTTGAACTTTTCTTCTTTTTGAGGATTCATTAGTCAGTAATCCTTTGGATTTTACTTCTACATATATGACCTCTGTCAACAAAATTGGATTATGCAAGGCCTTAGATTTGAGTCTGAACTTGTTGATGTCTCTGGTGTGTCATTTTTGCTACCAACAACAGTTTTGGCCTCCTCTTTCCTTATTTTTCTACCGAGTTCATACCCTGCATCTTTTAAGAGCTCTTCATCAGACTTAGTGGGCTGATATTCTTTCTGAATTTTCTGTTGAATGTCTACTTCTAGAATTTCTAGTAGCACTTGTGCTTTGGATTTTTCTGCAGTTTCACACCTTCCTCTTTGAGCTCTGGTATAAACATTAGGAAAAGGAATAATGGGGGGAACTGTATTCATGGATTTAGGTTTATTGATTGATGAGATCTCTCCTTTCTCCAAATTCCTCTCAACCTTGGTTGAAGGAGTCTTTTCTTTTCTGCCTTTAGTCTTCTTATGGATATTCTCCATCTTAGACTTTATATTTATTTATTTTGTAGGCTGAGGGCGTTGTTGTGAAGCTGAAGATGGTTGAGCTGGAACATATGGTGTAGGTGCAGGTTGGCCTGCCCTGTAAAACAGAAAATGGTACCATGATTGATTTCTTATCCTTAGTTCTTCCTCAAGTAACACTTTGATAATAGCTTGATGATATAGGTTGTATTCTGAAGCAAATGTGTGTGTTTGTATCATGGCTGACATCTTTTTCAGGCTTTTCAGTAGAAAGAATGGCAAGTTGAGGGGCTTAATACATGCAATATGAAACTGAAATATCATATGATAAAGAAAAACTACAGTGTATCTCCTCTCACAGGTGATATAAATTTTGATGAGCTTAACAACCTCAGCCTATTCATTCTTGCCGTAACTACTGGCAATTCCGTTGGCCCAGTTGGGATCTCTCTGTCCATATTTGAGGAAACCATTAAGGTCTCCCCCGGTAATGACTTGGCCTTTAAACCACTTTTCAACTTCATGTGGAAGGTTGAAAGCTTCAACAATTGAATTTGTTGATACCTACAATCTAAGACCATAAATGGTTGGTTCCTGTCCATTGAAAGAATTTGCAAACTCATGAGCTACTCCTAAGTGAGAGCTTCCCAGTCTTGAACATAGTGGATACCAAACTGCTTGAACAAACAACCTTCTCACATTCGAATTAGCATCCACTAGGTCAGCTCCTTGTGGTTCAATTTGTTTTAGCTTTCCTCCTCTCTTAGTCATATTCAGTAATAAATAAGCTTGTCTGTTGAAATCTGATAGGTGGAAAGGATAGAAGAGCTCACCTAACAGGTGTTGCTGTGTCTTCTATGACATTTTGTCTAAAATCTAAGACTCCCTTCTCAAGCTTCTCACTAGAAAATCATGTTCACCAACAGTTAAAATCAAAACTGGTAGTCTTCATTCCTTCTCGGTGGTTTAAAACAACTACATTGGTTCACCCTCCCACACAAGAGATTTTTCATTATGGTAAGTATCTTAGACAATAGCATGCACCATGTGATAGTTATTATGATATTCAGTTGGTTGCATAGCTTCACATGGTATGCTACAGGTGGCTGGAGATGAGAGGATCTGTAACTGGCAGTCACCTCCACTGAATTTTATTATTGGCCTAAATTTCCGACAGTGTCTATGCGTGATTAACCAAACTGTCATCGTGTTAAACCTGTGGATCCATGATCAATTCCAACACATAACACGTCCTTGACATATGAATGAGGTGACTCAGCTAACAGATAGGATGAAACAACAGTTGGTTTTGTATACTGCGGATTGAAACCTAGCGTTCACGTATAACCATGACTCTATCTTAACATTAATGACCATAAACCTTACCTATCACATGACCTAAATCATGATAAAGTATTTAAAACATGTTTTATAACAGGAACACATGGCTTGACACAAAGTCAATGCGCTTTTTTAATTTTTATTTTTAAAAAACAGGGGAAGTTACCGAACTTTCCAGTAGCATTGTGTTAAAGAAAAATAGACACAAACATAATTAAAACAGACTATCTAAAAAGGGCTACAACAAGCGCTACCGGAAATTTCGATAGCGTTCAATTTTTTAAAAATTTATAACCCTAAAAACAAAAAAATTAAAATAGACTCATGACTTAGCAAAGAACTATGCTAACATTGGATCCACAGGGGATAGAGCTCTCCCTGGGAGGCTCTAAGAATATTTTGTAGTTTTAGTGACTTTTCATTGGGCTATGGAGTCTCATTATGGAACACACCGGTATTTACAGTGGACTTAGGCTACCAAGAGCATTAGTAAAAGAATTTCTTGACAAAGCGCCCATTGAATGGGTATCCAAACAGCTATGTCCCATCAAGATGTTACAACTCAAAATTATTGTTCTACAAAATATTGGAGATTCTTAAAGGACCAAGCTTTAAAGAATCAAAAGTGGAATTCTCACCTAGATCTTGATGTTGTGCATCCAATTTCAACACCAGATCTCCAATTTGAAAATCTTCTTTTTTATTCCCTTTATCAAAAACATGCTTTACAACTTGTTGATATTTTCTCACCAAATCATATTGTTTTTCTCGCTTTTTCTGCACTTCTATGATTTGATAAATTCTTCTGGTCATGTAATTTGGCCCAGGTACATGATCTTGTAGAAATTTAGCTACAGGAATGGCCAATTGGACTAGAAAAATAGCCTTAGTTCCATAAACCATTTGAAAAGGTGATGTATTAATAGATTTTTTTACGGCCACCCTTGATGGACATCCAAATCTGGTTATGAATCCCTCCATAAATTTAATGATAACTTTATGAGTATCATTCCTGGTAGGTATTGCTTCAATCCATTTGGTGAAGTAATCAGTTGCAACAAGAATCCAACGATGTTGTCCAATCGATGGTGGATGAATTTATCCATTGAAATCTAAGCCATGATGTAAGAGACCAAAACTTTTTCCTCTATATTTTCATCCATGAAATTCTGGCCCAAGGTTTTACAATTTTCTTCAAATAGTGCTCTGATCTGCTAATCCTTGACCTTTTATTAGTTTAGTAAGCTTTATCTATGAATAAAACTCAAGAAATTTATTCACCCAATTACTTCTTTCCATCAATATCGTGCTGAACTAATATCTCTTGGGCTCAGTAGATGAAGGAAATACAGGTAATAATTTGGAGCATGCATAATATAAACCCAAAAGTATTCATAGTTTTCGCTAATGCATATGCATGCTTTTCCAACATTCTCATATACTTCAATTCCGCATCTCTAGGAGCTCGCTGAAATTTTTTTATGGGGGATTCCTTATTTTCTGAATATTTTTGTAGCAAAAAAACAATAATAGTATCTTGAGAGGCAAATGAGAATATCAAGAAAGGCTTTGAGTATTCAAGGCTTACAAACTGAGGTGCTTCAATGATAGTTTTTTTTATCAACTCAAATGAATTTATGGCTTCAAATGTCCACTTGAATTCTTTATCCTTCTTCAACAATGCAAGTAATATGCTTCACCACTTCAGAAAAATTGGGAATGAACCTTCTTAAAAATTTGATCTTACCAAGGAAAGATTGAACCTCTTTCTTGGATCTTGGAAGTGTTAAATCCTGAATTGCAATCACTCTTTTGGGATCAATTTTCACTCCATATTTAGAAACCTTATGACCCAACATCTTAAATTCTTTAAGAGAAAAATGAGAATTCTTTGGATTCAATGATATACCGTATTTCCTTCATTTAAAAAATACTTGTCTCAAGTGTTGAAGATTTTCTTGATCTGAAGTTGAAAAAATAGTAATATCATTCAAATAGATGACCAAGAATTTACCTTTTTCTCCAATGAATGCAAAGTCCATAGCACGCTGAAAAGTAGCTCCAACATTCATAAGCCAAAATGGAATATTTTCATACATGAATATTCCCCAAGGAGTAGCGAATGCTCTCTTCTCTCGATCTTCTGGCGAAATAGAAACTTGATTATACCCAGAGAACCCATCCAACATGGAAATTATATCTAGCTCGGTTAGCTTTTGAAGAATATGCTGCATATTTTGCAATGGGTAATTATCTTTCTTGGAGCATTTGTTAAAATTCCTGAAATATACACATAATCTGACTTGACCACTCTACTTTCTTACTGGAACTAGATTAGCAACCCAATCTGAGTATCTCAATGGAATGATGATTTTGGCATCCCAATTTTTCTTCACCTTCCTTCTCCATCACTAGTAACAATAGTGGATTGATTTGTATTAATTTCTGTTGGAAAGGCTTAGTACCATCCTTCAATGGTATCCTATTCTAAATGATAGTTGTATCATGTCTTAAGATCTTCATATTTCTCGGCAAAAAAATCAACAAATTCACAAACCAGCTTGTGTTATTCGATATTTCTTTCTTCTGATAAATATTTTGACAACTTAACATACATCGGTTCTATTTTTGTGCCCAAATTGAAATCTTCCAATTATGCTTCTGTTTCAGATAACTGTGGTTTGACTGAAACATCATGTGATCAAATAGATTCTCAAGTGGGATTAGCCACTTGGGAATATGATTGGTAGACACCTGTATGATAGGTTGATCAGAAATCTGTTTTTTCAGTTTTTTGGTGTCTTGCAAATCAACTTCATTCTTCATGAGATCTTTATCCTGATCAATGTTTAGGAAAACAAATTATTCAACAGCTTCAATGAATTTTCTAATCTCCTAATCATCTTCAAAAAATTTCCAATGTTTTACATTATCAGGAATGGTAGGTCTCACCCTAACTTCCACTTCATATTTCAACTTTATAGGTATTGGAATCTTGAATGAGCTTGCTGAAATAGAAAGTGAATAAGCCGAAATATTACTTTCTCTTGTAAAAAAAGAAATTTTAAAGGCAAGGAACGAGTCTTTTACAATGCTCCATATTGAATTCTAGTAATATTTGAGTCTGGGATGATTAGTTTGATAAAAATTTCCGATTTGCTAAATAATTAGTTCAGCATCTCCAAAAACAAAAACATCTGAAATATTCATGTCTTTTTTTGTTTTTAAACCAATCAACAGAGCTTCATATTCGGCCACATTGTTAGTTGCTTCAAATTCAAGTTTGAAAGAAAACTTGGAGCTCTCTTTCAAAGGGGAAATAAAAATTATTCTTGCACCAACTCCTTCTCTAGAACATGAACCATCAAAATACATTTGCCACTACTTAGAACCATCACGACTGATCTGTTTTTCAACAGGATTCAAAATTTGAACATTTTCTGTAGGCAGGGCATAATTATCCATATGTAAAATGCTTGAACCAACATCGCTTGTTATTGCATAAATTGGATTATTATTTGGGTCTTTACTGTCACTAATTATATATCCTAGCCGAGCTTCTCTATAAAGTCTCCTTTGTTCTCCTCCAAAAATAGGGACAGTAGCATAAGTGAAATACATTTACAAAGTTCCTCCCAACCTTCTAATCCATGACCTAGAAAGTAACATGCCAAATCTAGGAGGAATGTCAGCTACAACAATATCCATCACTATCCCTCTCATGGGTAATTGAAAGAGGCTTACTGCAAGGTCTCTAATGACACCAAGGCATTGAAATTTCTGAGAATCAAAAGAGTAGAGATCTTGGTATTCTCTATTTACTTCAAGACCTAGTTCATCCATGACTACCTTGGGCATTAAATTATGTGAGGCTCCAGAGTTAGACAATTATGCAAGATTTTATCATGAATACTTAGAGATAAATATAAGGGAGGGGTAGAGCCATCTTTGTCTTCTACCAATGGACCTAAAATAATAGTGGGCTTGTCATCTTGAAGGTTAACAAAATCAAAGGTTACTTCGATAGGTGGAGGATGAAGAGCTTTCATAAAAGAATTTTTGAAATCATCATTCTTCATGAGTTCTACAAGAGGAACATGAATACTTATATTTTGTATCTCATTCTCAAAATTTAAAACAGGGGGCATTTTGTGAGCAATTTTTACCTGAAGTGAAGGAGGGTTAACTGCTACTAGAATTTCCAGTCTGCTTGGTTCAACAACTTTGTTTTCTTCTAGAATTTTAACTGCATATTTATTCTTCTTGGGTAGTGAAACAAGCTTTGAATTATTATCAATCTTCTTTGATATGAGATTGTATCTACTTTGATGATCAGCTACAATCATGCAATGATTAGAACTCTCTTCATTATTCTAATTATATGACATGAAATATTCATACTCATCTTGTGTAAGATGAATCAACCCTTCTTTAACTATTATAAAATTGATATCGACACCTTTCTCTAACCCTTCAGCTTCAAACATAGCACTATGCAAAGGGGGCTCAATTTTTTGATCATCCACATCTCTTTTTTCTCGCTGCAAAATTTGAGGAACATTAGGTTTTCTAAATTGCTTCCTATTAGGTTGATCAAATGAAACATTTCCAGTAGTAGCTAGTCTTACTTCCATCTTGAGCTTGGAAATATCAGTAGGCAGTGACTTGACCATCTTGGTCAGCTCATCTAACTTAGGATCTATGTCAGAAGTTCTCGAAGATGAAACTTCAAATTTTTGCTTTCTTTTTTCTTTGTCAATCCCTCCTATGATCCTATCAACTGCTAATACATTAGATTCTACCTCCAATGCATTGTCTTGCATTTGTATTAGTGTTGTAGATCTTCTTTCTCTCAATAATAAATAAAAATCAGGATCAAAGACACCAGCATATGTGATTTTGGCTGAAGCTTCAACAGGCTTGATTTCAGTAGGTATTTTTCTATACATCTTATTGAATATCTTAGAAAAAACAAAAACTGATTCTCCTTCTTTTCTTTTTATTGCACCAAATTCAATGATATAATAGAGAAAATCTTTCTTATCACCCCATTTCCTTAAAAATGTATCGTCTAGGGTTTCAATTCCAGTGATTCTACCAGCTGTCAAAGATATGAACCATTTTATAACATCACCCTCAAGGCTATGAACAAAAAATCTCATCCAGACATCTTCATGCTCAATATCCAGATTGTCATCATAGGCGTAAAAATCAGCAAGGTGTTCTTTAGGTTGAGGTAAAACCAAAGGGGCATACCTTGCAGCAATAATTGCACCCATTTAGTTAGGGGGTTGTTTTGGACCTACCATGGTATGAGTTGTTGGGATTTGTGGAACAACAATTGGTGGATTATGAACAACAGATGAAGAAGCACCAACTTTATATTTAAAGACTATTTGTTGGCTGGAAAACAAGGAAGGTACAAGATTTTATTCAAAATCAGGGGATAGAGTTTGCATGAAATATTTAGGGACAACCTTTGAGAAAACAATAGTAGAGGTAGTAAACTTATGTTTACTCTTTTTCTTGATTAGCTTTTCAGGATCATGGACTGGGATTCTCAAAGGGGAATATGGGTTAGCCCTGGTTCTAGCCCTTCTAGGAGCCAGAACTTCAACAATTGAGTCGCCAGGTGTAAATCAGTCTAAAAAGACAGCTGGAATTGTACACCTCAGAACCAAGCTTATAACTTTGTCATTCACCAAGGGATAAACTTCATTTCACCTCCCTGACAATGACGCCAAAGATGTTAGGGCAAGGAGTCACTCCTTGACTGCAAAAGGAGTAAGCCTTTCACATCATAGTTCATTTCAAATTTAAAGGTTTTGATTGGTCGGGTGGATTCTCAAAGAGTTTGAAATGATTTTATTCTTTAAGACTTTCATAATTTGACAGGTTGTGGAAAGTATAAATTCTATGGGTAAATTGGTAGTATAGGGAGTATATTGTAACAAATGAAAGGAGGTAGATAGGTGATACTTACTCTAATATATATGCATATCATAAATAAGTCACACAACTACAATAGTGGATCTTCACATAAACTCTATTTTATGTAAAGAATACAACATTCAAAAAGTAGAGTACATGCATAAATTATTTCATAATTATTTCATGAAACCTTGACTAATCATGTTCTACACAACATTTATATGATTTGCAGGAAACTAAACAAGTGATCATTTACTATTAGATCCTCTAACAGTTTCTTACTCACACCTTAATAGCTGCTACAACTCATAAATAAGAAGAAATAAAAAATGAGAGGAACACACTATACATTAGATAGTACTTGAACCACAAAATATTCCACCAAGAAGTGCAAAAGGGAATTTTATTTATTATATTAAGTCTTCAGGTAGACCAACATCTAGCCCTGAAATGGTATTTACAAATGGTATATATAGAAAGGGAGGCCCCAACTCCATCTCTCCTAAAAATAAGGAACCACTATTCCTAACATTACATAGGTGTTATAGGACATTAAATATATATCCCCTCGAAATATAACTGAAAGGAAAGATTTAGATGAGAGAAGAGAAGATAATTTGGGCCGAACTGCTGAGTATGTTGACATGTTGCCCCTTTTTCTGTTGATTTGTCTCCTCACGACTTTGGTTCTTTAAGAACCATATGTATTAATTAAATATGACCTTCAACCACCTCATAACCACTTACCAATCATCACTTGTTATATCCATATCATTATGAGTCATTATATTTCCTTAACTTGCTCGGAAACTTTGCTGACATAGGTCAAAAATCAATTAAAACATGTGCTACCTGAAATTTCGGTAAAAACTTGTAACTGCCCAAAAATTGTAATGCTACAAGAATTTTCGATAGCCCAAAAACCTGTGTAGACTTATACACTTTGAAACTTGAGTTGTTGTTAAAAAATATAATTAGTAATAAAAAATGTATTTTATCATAAAACCATTTTACCTTTATTCCATATGGGCTGCAATTTCTGCAAGCTTGTCCAAGTTTGATTTGTTTTTAAGAGATTATCTTTATCTTATGGTCCTAATGGCTGTTTCTTTGACAGTGGTATTTTTCTCCTTTGAATCCTTTTGAAATTTTTTTCTTTTTGAGGATTCATTAGTGTGTAATCCTTCGGGTTTTCCTTCTACATCTATGACCTCTGTCAGCAAACTTGGATTATGCATGGCCTTAGATTTGAGTCTGAAATTGTTGCTGTCTCCAATGTGTCTTTTTTTACTACCAACAACATATTTGGCCTCCTCTTTCCTTCTTTTGCTACTGATTTCATACCCTGCATCTTTTAGGAGCTCTTCATCAGACTTAGTGGGCTAATATTCTTTCTGAATTTTCTGTTGAATGTCCACTTCTGGAATTTTCGGTAGCACCTGTGCTTTGGATTTTTTTGTGGTTGCAGATCTTCCTCTTCAAGCTCTGGTATAAACATTAGGAAAAGTAGGAATGGGTTCACCATCTTAATGGATTTAGGCTTATTGATTGATGAGCTCTCTTCGTTATCCATCTTTCTCTCAACCTTGGTTGAAGGAGTCTTTTCTTTTCTGCCTTTAGTCTTCTTACGAATATTCTCCTCCTTAGCCTTTTTGTTTGTTCTTTTTGCAGACTGAGGGTGTTGTTGTGAAGTTGAAGATGGTTGAGCTAGAACATGTGGTGAAGGTGCAGGTTGGCATGCCCTGTTGTTGTGTAAATCAACAACCCCCATTATTTTAAACAATAGTTACCTTAGGAAATAATGGCGACCCTTTTGTTTTTTAGAGTTAAAAGGAAATAAACCCTTAGAGTATTTATTTTTATAGTAATAGGAATCAAAAGGGGATGAAAAATTTAAAAATTTGGCTTAAGCAAAGATAAATCACCTCATCGCAATTGCAAAATAATTGCAAGGCGTATATAATTATGAAAAATAATTACTTAAAACATTTTTGCGATTCGATGAATATAATCGACATTTTTTAATGAAAAAATCCATATTTTTCAGTAAGTCCTATAAAAAATACCCATGGGACCTACTTTTCTCACGTAAGCTATTGCATTTCATAAATCACATGTTCTCCGATAGTCTTATTTGTTAACTCTCATATTCCCCGATGCGAGAAAGAATATTGCACCACACTCTCGCGAAGCTTAACTGTTCTTATTGTTATCGATCATATTCGTCAATGCGATAAAGCATATCACACATCGCACATCACACTCTTGTTAATAAACACATGTTGCATACTACCAACTTTCGTCAATATTGCGATTGTGATGTCGCGATCGGAAGAAAATCTAAGCTCATCAGTATTTAATGAATATATTTCACGCGAGCCATGATGTAACACAATACATATGGTTTTAATTGAGAAATGATTATATAGGCACGATAACCCATATCAGTTATCAATGTCATAAATTTTTTGTTTGAGAGATGGCTTCTGTGATCCATAAATTGTGAAAAAATATTTTGGTAAAAATCAAATATGAAAAATATCGTCGACGCATTTCAAACCAACTATTGTGTTTTATCATGAGGACCGGATGAGAGCACAGATAAAGGCTTACGATTTGAATAGATGGAGAGAGAATCAAAATAACCGTTATAGTATAACGACTAGTTTGACTAAATTAATTAAGAACTTACCTAACGAGAAATTTAAATTACTTGTATTTATTAATGCAGTAAAAATAAGGTTAATATTATTATTATTATTATTATTTTATTTAAAAATAAATAAATAAATAGCTAATTTAATTAATTCTTTAATATATATATAATAATAATACAAAAAAATATAAATATAAATAAACAAACAAGTAAAATAATAATAATAATAATAATAACAAATAAATAAATAAAATAAAATAAAGTAAATAAAATAAAATAAAAAAAATTTAATTTAATAATTATCTACTTGTCTAGTTAATTAATTAAATTAAAAAAAAAACCTAAGAGGAAAGGGCATGGATCAAACACTTGCTAATGCTTCAACCATTGTCTCTATTCAGATTCACCGACCTTTTTTCAATTTCTAAGGCCTCCCTTAATTTACGATGATGAAAATGATCAATCCTAGCAATGACTTTTGCTTCTTCAATGCAGATATGATGGCTAGTTTTCTTAGCATGTTCTACCAATGTCGAGGAGCAAGATCTACCATGTTTGAGGTCAGTTGCATGTTCGCAAATTCTTTAGTTAATGGATTGACCAGTTTCACTAATGTAAGGGGTTCCATAAGAGCAAGGAATGTTTAAAACGCCTTTACCATCTTTAGGGTTTACTGGGTCCTTCACAAATCTTAAAAGAGCTTCAAATAGTGCTAAGGGGTTTGAGAGTAAAGGAAACATTATGTTTCTTAAGGACCCTAGCAATCTTATCAGTGGTTTCTTGATTGAATGGGAGATGCACTCCAAAAACCCAATCTTTAGAATCTTTTTTGATTATGGGACCTTTTTCAGCTTTATGAAAAGCTCCGAGGCACTGGGAATTGTCATAACCATTCTTATTGAAGACGCTTATGAGGTGGGATTTCTCCTCATCTAAGTGGAATCTATCTGAAATTAATTGATTAATTAATTTATTTTATTTTATTTTATTTATTTATTATTATTATTATTATAATTTTTTCTTTTACTTATTTGTTTATGTATATATATATATATATATATATATATATAAGAATTAATTAATTTAGCTATTTATTTATTTATTTTTAAATAAAAAAAAAAATAATAATATTAACCTTATTTTTACTCCATTAATAAATTAAAATAATTTAAATTTCTCGTTAGGTAAGTTCCTAATTAATTTAGTAAAACTAGCCGTTATACTATAACGACTAGTTTGATTATCTCTGCATCTGTTTAAATCATAAGCCTTTATCTGTGCTCTCATCCGGTCCTGATGATGAACCAGAATAGTTTTTTTTTGTAACTTGGGCTAAACTATATTAAAACCATAAAAATGGTACAGAGGCTATGGGCAGAGATGGAAAGTAGTGCTTAGCCTATCCTTGCCTTTATATTTTTCAAAATAAACCAAGTTTGGGGCTGCCTCAAAGGAGGAAACTAGCCCCTTAGGAGTGTCAACCAGTCTTGCATTGCAAAATATTTAGTGGCACATATAAAAACAAAATAGCTGAAGTATGTCCTGAGGTGACAAAAAATAGAAATTAACCTCGCTACTCAACAGTATTGGATTTCCTTCATCTTCGTCCGTCGCTTGGTCCTCTTGCTCTATCAGACACCCATATTCTCTAGCAATGGCTTCCTCCTCAGCTATGGGCATTCAAGGAGGCTTCAGAGGGGCCACATTGACGATGGGAGTGACTAGGTACTCAACATCATAATATCTAGTCCAGACACCATCCGAGTCCATAACCCAAACACCTATATCCTCTATCGTGGGCTTATAAACTGGAAGCGGTACGATTTTCCTGGGTAAAGGCTGCACAGATTGCAGAATAGTAGATTTATTGCAACCTCTTCTACCCTTAGGCTTGTTTGGAGGAAAAAAATATCCCCCTGAGTGTTGTCAAACACTTGAGGAGCCAAAATCTCATGGTTGTTAGATGGAGAGCCCTCGGTGGATTCCAAACGCTGGTCGTAGCCACAGTGAGAGTGCCCAGAGAGCACGCCTTTGTAGCTGCCCTTGATGGGATTTTGACGCTGGCGTGGGGCCATGGCATGGAGGTCAAGAAAAGGATTGGGATCTGGCCAAGAAACAGGGCTAAGTGCAGGGGGCGATGGCAGAGAGAACCCGTGAGGCCGGCGAGAGCAGCTCCGAAATGGAAAAGCGAGAGCCTCTGTGCCATTCGAATGCCTGAGGCACTGATTCCGAGCGCAGGTGCAGAGAGGGATGATCCATTTGTGCCTCTATGTGATGCTTGGTATGCCAGGGAGCCAAGAGTAGCATAAAGCAATGAAATTAAACTTTGATTTAAGGTTTCACATCAGGATCGAGTTGGTCGTGCAAGACACCGTCAGTCTGAGCATAAGAGGAGTTGTCATCGCTTGATTTGGATATTTCACCCGCATTCGGGGGATGAACCACAATATTTGAAACACGTCGATGATATTTTTCATATGTGATTTTTACCAAAAGATTTTTCATAATGTCATAAATTAATGTTTTTTCTCACCCATACCGCCATAATCATTTCCTGCAACGAGAATTTAATTCATATCCCATCAGCACGCGAAGTCTCATGCATTTGAAATGTTTCTAGTACTATGGTATCTGTGCGTATTATAAAACTGAAAGGTTCCTTCTTCTCGCTTATTCTTTATTACTTATTTACAGGCAAGTTTGAGTAACCAAAATTCTCCAGAAATGTCTAAGGATTTGAAGAAAGTAAAGAGGCATATGGCTCATGTTAACCCTGCGCCTACTATGTTCGAGAGAATAGAGATGTTTCCCCTATTTACAGATACAACTTGTGGACCTGAAGTGGATCCTCTTTATGGGAATCTATCTATAATCTGTTTGAAGACGAGAAACCTCACAAAATCCAAAGAAAAGTAACTGCTGATGCCCGAAATTCTTCTGAAGCTACAATTGGAGACATAGATAATTATTTCTTTCACCGAATCGCAACACGGCCAAAGATATTACCATATACTGATATGGTAAGGTGGATTATCGATAATATTAACAATGGGGATAGGAAATTCCTTACCATTAGAGGAACAATGATTGGTTCCTTTAAAGTGGAAGACCTGAAGCAAATGTACCATATTCCAGACCTTGATAAAATTTATGATAAGGAATTCCTTGCACAGTTTGCCAAGGAAAATGAACTCAAATCGATGCCACTAAAGCAATGGAGGAGCAATCCTAACAAACACAAGAATGATGAAAGGGGTATGTATTATACTGAATCTCTTGCAAGTCCCTATTTCTATATCTCTTCTATGATGTCTAAACTTTTTGGTCAGTCAGAAACAACTAGATTTTCAGTAGAATGGGTTCCCCTTATGGAAGCAGCGACAAATGCTTATGTTATGGATTGGGGAAATATTATGTCAAATAATATTTCCACCCATATTTTAGAAAAGAACCATTCTATCTCTTCTAAAATATTTCCTCCATTTTATATGGGCGATATATTATGGATGTTGTATGTTTTACTTAAGATTTTCCAGCCATGGGCTGGAAACGGACTACCCAAGTTCCTGTGTCCATTCATGTGTTTCATAGTATTACGTGGGAATCCAAATATGAAAATTATTTTTACAAAATTTGTCATGGAGTTATACTACCCCTTTTTCAAGTTGTTTTTAATGAGAAAGCTCCTAGACTTTCGAAAGAATCCCAAGTCGACTTTTCTTCTATAGGAAAATGGTTTGGTGAGGAGTCATTCACCTATGTATGAGTATTTGGGAGCCTAGCTCAACCACATGTCTTACCCCTATATATTCCTGACAAAATTATCGTGAGAGAAGTTGCATATCAAACTGTTGGAAATGGCCTTACCATATTTTTGAATGAGGCCAAGAAAGAATTATGGCCTTCTTTTCCAATTAGTTGCAGTGTTTATGGACTGGACAAATAAAACATGCTATAGTTTAAATTGGTCAAATTGAGTGTCTGAAATTATTTACAATTCCAAACATGCAGTATGATCCACTTAAAGTAGCCAATAATTTCACTACACAAGTAAAAATCAAACCCTTTGTGCATGAAGATGATGAATTTGACGAATTATTTGAGTTTGTCGACAGCTATGCTGCATTTAAAAAGTTGGAAACTTTACGCCTCCACCCACAACAATTACTAAATTTTTATCAATACAAAAATAAGAGACTGGAAACATTTCCGCTAAAATTTTTGGATGTTTCTCAAACCATGGCTCAGAAAGAAAGTGAATCAACAAATAAGGATACTGAAGTCCTTAATACACAGATAAGGAGAAATTAGTTGAAGTTCAAAAAATAGATTTGGATTTCCCCAATAATGTCAAAGATGTTTGGGAAGATTTTAACCTCAAACTCCAAGAAGTACAAAGAGCTATGATTATTGACCAACAAAAAATTGTACAAACTCCTCCTACTACAAGTCAGGACTTTTTTAATGCTAGGCCCTCTGAGAAATTAGTAAGCATAGAAAGAGTGGAATACATCCCGTCCTTCCCAACCTCTGAGATCATTCTTAATATTCAAGAGATTCCTACCTTGGAAATTTTTTATAGTCCTAAGCACAAGGCAGGTTTTAGCAAACATAAGAAAATAATAAGAACAGAGCAATCCCAGACTCTCACTTATGAAGATATGTCAATAGACATTGTTTGGAAAGACATAGATTCAGATCCTTCACAGGATCTAACTTGCTTATCATAGTTTGCAGGATCTTATGCTACTGCAACCATTGACAAAGCATCAGAAATTCATCAACTGATGAAACAAAAGGATGAAAATATCATCCAACTTGAATCAGAGTTACAAGCAGAAAATCAAAGTGTTAGTCAGCAGCTATAGGTACAGATCGCACAGCTTCAAGAGAGCCTACACCAATTGAAATTTCAACATCAAAGTGAAATTAATTCTAAAGATACTCTAATTCATCAATTACAACTCTCTATTGAGAAAATGAAAGATATTCCAAAGATTGATGAATTTAGGAAAGAAGCCTTAGAATTAAACACCTTATTGGCATAACAACGTGTTATCATTTGTTAGAAATTAACAAGCATCCTTGAATTATGTGAACAGAGTGATTCACTTGTGAATCACATTGCTGATATGAAGATTAGTTTTGATGACATAGATGAGAAGGTATGCCAATTTTCCACTTGGAAGGATTTTGCTGATGGCCAAAAGGCCGACCTACCTAGAATTGAATATTCAAAGAAAGAGATATTGTTCACAGATTGGGATATACAATTAAGGAATTCAGAAAGGGAAATTTGTAGAGTGAAATACATTGCTACAAACATTATGGAAACTGTTAGCTAGAACCTTATCACAACAAATCTTATTAACAGATTTCCTCCTAGTGCATTACCTTTGGTAAAATATTTGATAAGAAAATGGAAGGTAGTGTCAAAAGTAAAAGAGGAGCATATTATGAAGATTTAAAAGCTAGATTGGGAAAAATACTGGAGATATCTAGTGAAGCCTCTAGCCAATGACTAATGCTTCGTTGTCTTACAGATATGTCCTCGTACATGCTACCTCCATTATCTAATGTTGTTTTTACTGGACAACTACGCATTAGGCCGGGCCAACCTCTAGAGGTTAAGCCTATGCTTAATATTCTTCAACTTAAGGAGAAAATGAAAGAAGGGACAACATGACAATCCTCCAATAAATCCCCCCTTTAATTTCTATTTATGTTTTAATTGTACATACTTTAAGGAGAGTTGTTTGAAACCTCCTCATTTTTTATTGTAATGACTATTTTAAGACTTATTAGTCTTATATTTAAACCCATTCATGTCTTTTAAGAAGGGGTCCTGAAATTTTGAAAAGAAGACTTTACTAATGTTGGACTTCTATACTCTTAATTTTTTTTTTGAATAGAAAAGGCTGGACCAAGAGTTATGTCTCATATTGGCAGAGTATATATATATATATATATATATATATATATATATATATATATATATATATATATATATATATATATATATGATACTTTTATCTTATATGTTTAATTTGAGTTTAAAATGAGGAATAGTTCATTCATCTTATGATATTTTGTCTTATATATTTGTTTGAATACAGTTTGACATCAATTCACTTCTGAACATGTTATGCTATTATCATTTCTGTATATATGAAATACATGCATTTTGTAAAAGTTGTGATATAAGCTTCATTAAATTGATTTAATTACCTTTTAATTAAATAAATTATCTTAAATGTTTTTCATATCTCTAAGTGAATGTATGATCTTTATTTGTATCCACTGAAATATTATTTTGTAGATCTCACAGAGAAAAGGTTTCATCGTGGGATATATATATATATATATATATATATATATATATATATATAGAGAGAGAGAGAGAGAGAGAGAGAGAGAGAGAGAGATTTATTATTTATTGCAAGCTTTCCTATTTTTCCATCTATGAAGTTCCATTTAGACATAAAATCACCCATGCACCCTAGCTATATCAAATTGGGAAACTGGTCCCACAAATCCAGTCGGAGCCACCATTCCAAATGGAAAAGGGACGATTTTTAAGTCCTTGACCAGGTGGTTTTCCCCATTGTTGTTGCACTGATTTTCGGGGCCTCAACCTTTTTCGTGCTAGAAGAAGGGAAATCTGACTATGAATGGAACCAAAGCTTAATTTAAAAATTAAATATCTCACAAGAGTCATTCTCCCTCTGAATCCACAACTTCTGGTCCTATTTCAAAATCTCCTACTCAAAAATATGAAGTTGTTAATTCTCCCCCACAATCTCCTAGTTATGTTCATAAAAGAAATATCTTTAGAATATACTCTAGAGTCACTTGAAGTATAGACACTGATAAAGAAATTTGAGGAAATTTCAATTTCAGAAGAAAAATCTATACTTTCGAAATCCTCAGAAGGAAGCGTCACTTTGATTTTTGAAGGCACTGGTGTATTAACTCGATCTAAGAGTGAAAAACTTCGAGTAATCCCTTTTGAATTTCCTCTTCATTCTCATCAAAGGTAAACTCTTATTTCTAAAACAAAATCATCAACCAGTAAGATTCAATATTTTTCTACCTCTCAAACAACGGATTCTTCCTTCTCTCACATATTATCAAACAAATTCTTCATTGATTAATATCCTTTCTTATTCTTCATAGTCTACAACTTCTATTTCAAGTAATATTAGTTCCATAGTTGTTTCTTCTTCACCTTCAACCATTAGTGGAACTACTTCTTCTACTTCAAACCCTACTTTAGGACCACCCAATCCACCCCTTCATACAATGGAAAATAGACCTTGGAAAAATCCTGGAGTTGTTCAACTACCGTGCCCTCTTCATCCTTTACCTAAGCATCCTAAAAGATGGTTGTCTAAGTATAATCCAGATGATGGATTACCTGCAGAATAACATCTCCATAAATTCATGCTTGCCATAAATCTTAATGAAGTTTCACAGGAATATTGCGTAGTTATATTATTTCCTTATACTTTTCAACGATCAGCTGGATCATGGTATTTCTCACTACCATCAGGAAAAATTACAAGTTGGGATATTTTTGAAGAACAATTCCTTAGTAAATTTGGAGATGACCGTACGACTGCAACCCTTATCAATGATCTTTCCAATCTGAAAATGAATACAGGGGAAAAGATCAAAGACTTCAGTTCCAAATTTAATAAATTACTCAAGAAAATCTGAACCACATCTAAGCCTGGAGTAAATGTGCAAATAGAATGGTATATATCCGCCCTTCATTCTAATATTTCTATTTTTGTAGATAGAGCCAATAAGGCTAAATTGATAGAAAATATGAAATAGGCTCTTTTGTTGAAAAAAAAATACTTGCTATAGAGAAGAAAACTACTCAAGGAGATAGGAAAACTAAGAAAGTTTCATTTAAATATGAGCCAAAAAAGAAATCATCCAAAGATCCCTACGATCTTGAAGGATTACAAAAGGTCCTCAAAAGCATGTCAAACAATATGGTTGAGATAAAGAAACAAGAAGCTGAATATTCTTCAAAGAAACCTTTTAGATCTTTTAAGAAAAGTCAGGCTTCTCAACCCCTAAATGTAATCTCAAATGTTGAATCAGATCAAGATGAAGATCATGATGAAACAATATCATCTGCAGAAGAATCTCAATAAGAAGAGCTAGTTGAAGTTCGTGGACTATGGGACTTTATCCTTCCAATCTTTGATGATGAAAATGAACATGAGGCACTTCCAGTAAATACTAGAAGTAAAAATACTGCTAATCTCCCTCAATCACCTCAAAAGCAAAAATCTTCATCCTCAATTGTTAAGGATAAAAGTTAATAAAAAAAATTCTTATTCTCAATCAAATCCAACTTCTTGTACCCTTCCATATATCTCTAAAACATTAGTAGTTTCTACTACTATTTAATACAATATAGTGGAAGATATGAAGAAAATTAAAGCAGATATATCTCTACATGAGCTAAGAAAAGTGAAACAACAACATAATTGTTTTCTTAAAGAATTGAATGCAGTTCCCGCTACACTCTTGTCTCCTCCTGTAAATTCCAAAGCAGGTAAAGGAACATGTAAGCCTCCTAACGATTCACCTGAGAAAATTGATGCAAGTGATGCTATTTTAATAGGTGACAAATTCAATTCACATACTCCTCCTTTTCTCTTAACTTTTGAATTATTAAACAAAAATGTGCATAATTGTTTAATTGAATTTGGAGCCTCAAAAAACATTATGCCATATTCTATTTGTCTGAAATTGAATATATCTCCTCATAATTCTCTCCTCAGAATTCAGCAGTAAATATTGTGCAATTAGACAGAAAAAGAAGAAGAAGAAGTTAAGGTATTAGGAGAGATGAATTCAGTCCTTATCAGATTGGCATCCAATCCAAAATCTCATCAAGTAATTGATATTTTAGTTGTTAATATACCTGATTTTTATGGTCTAATCCTACGTAGAGATTGGTCATAAAAGCTTCATGGCCATTTTTCTACTAACTAGTCTCATATGTGGCTTCCCCATAATGGTAAGCCAAATCAAATTAGAGTAGACTGTGACAAACATTTAAAATATTTAGTAACTGAATTCGAAGAAGAAAATGAACCCATGGCCTTTACTAATAATATTCTCGGCAATTACTCTATTGAATCCTTTTTAGGGAATTTCAATGCTCTAAAATATCCATTTCTTACCAACTTTGTTAATTCTCAGATTGAAATTTTTTCTCAGATCGATTTTTCCAAGTGTGTAAATACAATAGATAAACCTTGTATTAATACTTTATTTTTGACTTTATATTTTGATGGGTCAAATCCAGTGAAGGATCAGGAGTTAGTTGTTTATTAATCAATCCAGAAGGCGAAAATAATATGTTCACATGTAGACTTGAATTTGAGTGCAAAAATAACACTGCAGAATACCAGGCACTGGTTCAGGGCTTAACCAAAGCAATTGATCTTAGTGTTAAGTATATTAAGGTATATTATGATTCTGTAATAATTTTTAAGCAGGTAAGAAATACAATACATTGTATTTCTGGCCATTTTAAACATTATCAATCATTAGTACAGTCTCTTACCTCTCATGTTTTAGCATTCAATACCTCGTCTATTCCAAGAATTCAGAATGAAAGTGCAAACGTTATAGCAAATGTATCATCCAAGCTTATTCCTTCAGAATATTATAACCTAGATAGATTTTCCATAGAATTAATTTTTCGCCCATATATTCCTGATAAAATTACTAATTGGAGAGTATTCAATGATGATGATGATGTTATCACTTTTATTACATCATGAGGATCATATGATGATCAATTAATTGATGAAGATGAGCATGAAATGAAATTGCAACAAAATTATGAAGAAAATGCTATACCTAAGCCTGTGATCAAACTCGAAGATCTTTATGATCTTACAGATAGATTCAAAAATATTACTAATTCTAAAATCCAAAGTTCAACTTTAAGGTTTGAACTAGTAAATCTTGGAACATATCTAAATCCTTGGAACATCAACTTAGGACTTAGTCTTTCCTCTGATGAAATATTAGCCTTTATTCATTTATTGAAAAAATAAAATAATTTCTTCGCATGGAAATATGAATATCTAAAAACTTACAATACTTCAATCATTAAACATACTATTCCAATGATATCCACTGAAAAACCTATACAACAAAAGTTAAGGAAAATTCACCCTGATCTCGAAAGTCAAATCAAAAGTGAACTCAAAAAAATCCTTAAAGCCAAGATTATGTTTCCTATTAGGCATTCTAAGTGGGTATCAAATTTAGTTCCCATTAGGAAACAAAACAACACTATTCGTATTTGTATTGACTTTAGAAACTTAAATAAAGCTTGCTTGAAAGATAATTTCCCATTACCACCAATGGAACAAATTTTGCAATCAGTTGTTGGTACTGAATTAATGTCTTTTCTTGATGTATTTTCAGGTTATAATCAAGTTTTTGTTCATCCTGAAGATAGATTAAAAACTACATTTAGAACAAAATGTGGCACTTATGCCTATCAGAAAATGCCATTCGGATTAATCAATGCAAGAGCAGCCTTCAGGAGCAATGGATATTGTTTTTAGAGGGTTAATCAATAAAACAAAGTTTATTTATCTATATGATATAACTATTTACTCCAAGAAAAGGAAGGACCACTATCATGATCTTAAACAAATCCTTGAATGATGTTTGAAATATGGAAATTTCCTTAAATCCTAAAAATTATTATTTTTCTTTAAGTGAAGGAAAACTCTTAGGATTTATCGTTTCAAAATAGGGCATTTGTATTGATCCTGAAATAATTAAGGAAATTTCTGAACTTTCACATCCCCATAACAAAACATCCATGTAATCCTTTTTAGTACAGATAAGTTTTGTCAAAAGATTTGCTCCAAAATTTTCTCAAATTGTTTTACCTTTGCAAGTGATGATTAAGAAGAATTCAATTTTTAAATGGGGACACGATGAAAGAGAAGCTTTTGATTTGATCAAGGAAGCTATCATTAATGCACCTTCTCTAACTATTCCATATTTTTCTAAACATTTTATTTTATATACATTTGCATAAGAAAAATCTTACGTTGTTGTATTGACACAAATTGATGATAAAAAAATCGAAGCACCTATTTCATTCTTTAGTTAAAAACTCCAAGGTGCTCAACTGAATTATTCCGAAGTAGGAAAAAATGCATTTGCTATCTATAAATATTTAAAGCATTTTAGATATTTTCTCCTTAAAACACACACTAAGGTAATAGTTTCATTCTCATATGTAAGACAACTACTTATACATAAAGAACTAGGAGAAAAGAGAGAAAATTGGGTAACTGCTTTGCAAAAATATGACATTGAAATAAGACCAGCTAAAATCATTAGAGGACAAGGTCTCTGCAAATTTCTATCTAGAGCATCCAATATATCAAATGATAAAGAATCAGATAATACTGTACAAATTGTTGAGGTAAGCTTAAATGATTCAGAATCATAGTATAATGATTCAATCTTTTAGTTGAAAAATAGATATGCTCTGATAGAGCTCAATCATAAAAGAGAAAAACCTTAAGAGTGAAAGCTAATCAATACCAACTCATAGAAAATGTCTTGTTTAGGAAAAACTATGAATCTGTACTACTAATATGCCTTGAGAAATATGAAGCTTAGAGGGTTTTGTAGGAAATCCATGATGGACCTGCAGGTGGACACTTTGGTGGAGATACCACTACACATAGGATCCTTCATGCAGGTTATTACTGGCCCACTCTGTTCAAATATGCTCATACATATGTGAGAAAATGAAAAACATGCCAAACTGCTGCTGGAAGATAGAGAAAATTAGCCTTGCCATTGCAACCAGTCAACATTGAACAACCTTTCAAGCAATGGGGATTAGATATCACATGTGAGATTGTTCCTAACTCATCCAAGCAACATAAATATATTCCATTAAAGGTAGCTAACTCTGAATCCATTATTAATTTATTGATCAATTCATTATTACCAGATTTGGCTTACCCATGTTTGATAATGCATATTATTTTTCGGGAAATAACATGACAGAATTTTCTCTTAAAAGAGGTTTTAAGCTTAAATACTCTGCTAACTATTATCCCCAAGGGAATGGTGTAGAAAAATAAAAAAACAAAAATCTCATAAGAATCATCAAAATTACTATTGATCAAAATAAAAAAAATTGGCATGAATATTTAACATTTTCTCTATGGGCAGATAGGATTACTCAAAAGGCCTCCATATGAACTTCTCCATTTAATTTTGTTTATGAAAAAGAAGCTGATATTCCTTCACATATATTTTTTCCCTCATTATCCCTAGTTCAATTTATTGATGAAGTACCTTCTTCTTCCTTACAATTATGAATGTCACAGATCCTTAAATGGAAGAAGAAAGAGAAAAAGTCAAAATAATTCATGCTCATCATCAACAAAGAGTGAAAAATTCTTTTGATGCAAATTTTGTTTCTACAAAAAACTTCGAAGTTGGAGATCTTGTACTCAAATGGGACAAAGCACATGAGGAAAAAAGGTAAGCATACAAAATTCCAAAGAATGTGTCTTCGACCATTCCAAATCATCGAAAAAATTGGCTCATCAACCTTTATGTTACAAGACCTTCAAGGGAGAAAATACTTACTCCCTATTAATGGGTTAATCTTGAAAAAATTATTTTCTTAAAAGAAAATTATCTTCTAAATGTATTATATCATTTTTCTTTTCTTTCTTTTAGAAAATAATGTTTGATTACGTACTTTTGGTTGTTCACAACACCTTTGAATTATTTTATGTTTTTTATTTTTGAAGAATAGATTTTTTTGGAGGAAATAACTACTAAGCTATAAAATTGAATGAATACTATAGAACTTTGGAATATTTTTCCATCGAAGTTATAAATTTTGTAAACTCGAAATTTGTAAAGTCTTTTTACCCTAGCATCAATTAAAAAAAGGTTCATCTTTACAAAGAAAATATTTTTTGTAACTAAGCATATTTAACTCTAAACTGTCATCCAAAACTCTTAAGGAGTCAATGATTCTCCCCATCCATTGAAAATACCTTTTTTTAGAGTGTAATTCAAAAATATAAAAAACTTAAAAGGATAAGAAGTGCCATTACGATCTTGCTGACCATGATCATAAGTTAATGATTTACTGACATTACTACAACTGCATACCAAATCATGGTAATCACTCATGATTATTAAAATCATAAGACAAGGTGTCTTATCACGAGCCAACTTTTTCAGTTTCATCATAACCAATGAATGCATTGTCACTTTATGGTCATCAAGTGGGGACAATGAATTTTTAAGAAAAAGACTAAAAACGAGTTTTAAAGGATTTAACTCCAAGAAATTTTAAATAAATGCATGGGTCACTGAGTCATTGATGGTTAAAAGGTAACCTTGATTGAGCTATTAATATTTACTAGCAGCAGTGGCTCTACCTATGACAAAAGGAGCAAATTAAAAAGCTAAGTTACAAAAAAGAACACTTACTTTACCTTTTAAACCATATAATGATTGATATAGAGCAATGAAGATATTTATTTATGAAATTTTTATGAAAGATTAATGATATAGATGAGTGTTTTATATTCAGAGTAATTTTATTCATTCAAATATTTTGAAAATAACTCTTGTTTCCTTAAATTAATTTTACTTATTCAAAGATACTAAGAAATTGTTTTTTAGAGATAACTCGTTCTTCTAGTGAATCACCAATTGTTGTGTAAATTAACAACCCCCATTATTTTAAACAATAGTTACCTTAGAAAATAATGGGGACCCTTTTATTTTTTATAGTTAAAAGCGAATAAACCCTTAGAGTATTTATTTTGATAGGAATAGGAATCAAAAGGGGATGAAAACTTTAAAATTTTGGCTTAAGCGGATATAAATCGCCTCATCGCAATTGCAAAATCATTGCAAAGCATATATAATTCTAAAAATAATTACTTAAAACATTTTTATGATCTGATGAATATAGTCGAAACATTTTTTAATGAAAAAAATCATATTTATAAGTAAATCCTATAAATAATACCCATGAGACCTACTTCTGTCGCGTAAGCTATCGCAGTTCGCAAACCGTATTTTTCCTGATAGTCTTATTTGTTACTGCTCATATTCCCCGATGCGATAAAGCATATCACATCGCACTGTCGCAAAGCTTACCGTTTTTATTGTTATCAATCATATTCGGCGATGCGATGAAGCATATTGCACATCGCACTCTTGTTTACAAACACATGTTGCATACTACCAACTTTCGCTGATATTGCGATTGCGATCGACAGAAAAGCTTTGCTCATCACTATTTAATGAAGATATTGTACACGAGCCATGATGTAACGCGATAGATTTAGTTTTAATTAAGAAATTGTTATATAGGCACGATAACCCATATTAGTTATCAATGCCATAAATTAACAGTTTTCTCGCCCATACCACCATAATCATTTTCCTGCAACGAGCATTCAATTCATATCCCATTAGCATGCAAAGTCTCATCCATTTTAAATGTTTCTATTACTCTGGTATCTGTGTGTATTTTAAAACTAAAAGGTTCCTTCTTTTTGCTTATTCTTTCTTACTTATTTACAGGAAATTTTGAGTAAGAAAAATTCTCTGGAAATGTCTAAGGATTTGAAGAAAGCAAAGAAGCATATGGCTCCTGTTTAGGGAAAATTTTAGGGGCTAATATTCGCAGGTGGGCTAATTTTCGATGCTTTTTCCAAAAAAAAAGATTTTCCAATTTCCATTTTTTTCTAAAATGATTCGCTCAAATTTTATAGTACACCATTATTTTACCTTAAAAATAGCCAAATATTATATCAATATAAAATCATTGTAAATATAAATATTTATACAAAAATATCACCAAATTTTTTACAATTTTCATATTAGGGACTAGTAATGTTTGCCAAGGTTTCGAACAACTATTTGACGATACCAACAATGATCCGGTTGATGATGAAGGGTGGGCTCTGCAACTTTCTGGGCTAGGGTTTCTGGCCTTCTCGCAACGACGCCGCCCCTTTGCAAAATTCTCTGCCAACGACCCCTGCGCTAGGCTATCTTTGTGCCATAGCACCTGCTGATCTTTACAAAGCCTCCCCAAATGTCAATGTTGTTGCTAACCAAAAGACTTCATCTGACACAAATCAACCTCCTTCTGGCAATGCACAGTGCTCTGTCACAGGTAAAGAACCGTTGGACAATAATGCGCAGAAGCTACCTCCGGGGGAAGAGTCGAGAGGGCAAGCAAACAAAACGGTGGATGCGTCGGACACCACGATTGTACCAAAAGCTACCTCTGCCACCTGCAGGCCGATCGCTACAGAACGCCCCAAGATCGAGCTCCCAAGCCACCGTATGAACGCCCAGATCTAGTACATGAGAGACCACGTGTTGATTGGAAAATTCATGGGTTTTTGGCCGACAGAAAAGGCCCGGCATGGATGGATCAGGTCCAAATGGAAGCCGAAAGGTCAGGTCATGCTGCAACTCGGACCTAAAGGGTTCTTCACAGCCATTTTCAACTGTCTTGAGGATAGGAACCAGGTTATGGACGAGGGTCCCTATTTTTTCAACTCCTCAGGCCTCTACTTGCGTGACTGGATTGAAAGATTCAACCAGGACAAAGGGGATTTCAACTGGGCACCAGTCTGGATCAGGCTCTACTCCCTGCCTCTGGAATACTGGGACGAAGAATCCCTAAAAGATATTGGTAACGGGCTCGGTGAATTCATAAAAATTGCAGAGGAAACAAAGCTCAGGCGGTACACCTCCTACTCCCGAATCTGTGTCTTCATGCATCTAGCATATGCTCTTCTAGAATCGGTAAGTCTCTATCACGATGATTATGAATGGGTGCAGACCATCGACTATGAACACGTGCCTTTTAGGTGTCGGAAATTCCATACCCACGGTCACCTATTCCGTGATTGTCCTCTGAATGTGACTCCCAGCAAGCCCTCAGATGCTTCCTCTCCCCCTGATGCTGAAGGCTTTACTAAAGTCCATAATCGATGGCGCCACAATAAGAAATCCCCCCCTTTGAATTCCAAGTCCCACTCTCAAGCCCCTGTTCCCCCCTCCACTAGTAATAGCTTTGAAATCCTCGCTAATCCTGATTCAGAAACCCCTCAAACGGAAGCCATACCCCAACCCCTGCTAAACTCGGAGCCTGAGTCTAACACTGGCCCTCCCAATAACATGGAGGTAGACAACGCTGGGGCTAATGAGAGCCAAATCAGTCTTATGGAGGATGAATCTGAAATGGTGGACATTGGAGAACTCGACATCTTCACTCTGGAGCAAGCATGTAAGAAAAAGGAGTTTGACCAGATCTTAGAGAAACAGATCGAGAACCTAACCGTGGCCCTCTCTCGAGCGCAGCAGCACCAAAAATCCCTAGGCATCCAACAGGGAAGCCCATGGGACGAAAAGAAAGTCTTTAAAAATTCAAAAAAAAGAGGAAGAAAATCAGACCTTCAAAGGACTATCCTCCTTGGGGAGTTGCTTGTGGAATCTGGTAGGTACCCTAAACTTACCAAGTTTTTCCCACCCTGTGAAGGTAGTTCCAAATGAAACTCATCTTGTGGAACATAAGGGGTCTAAATAGCCCCTCAAAAGTCCGTTTGATCAAGAACTTGATACAGATGGAAAGACCTCAAGTTTTTTTCCTGCAGGAAACTAAATGCACAAGCACTACCCTAGGTCCTATTCTCTCAAGGGCCTGGCCAGGCTGTCAGTCCATTGTCGTCGACGCTTCCGGGGCCTCAGGTGGTCTCACCATTGCTTGGGATCTGAAAGCTATTTCAATAAGTGATGCCCATGCAGATCACAACTTAATCCAGGCCTCTTTCCATATTCATGTTACCAATCTGCATGGACATCTTTCTAATGCTTATTTCCCTCAGGATATAGCCAGGAAAATTGCTCTGTTAAATATGGTAGAATTGCTCAACTCTACTAGAGCTCACCCTCTATGGATCATGGGAGGGGACTTCAACATGATAACTAACTTGGACGAGAAAAGAGGTGGTAGAGCAAAGCTCGATACAGACAGCACCCACTTCAAAGATTTTATACAACGGAATTGGTTGATTGATCTCCCCTTTGCAAATGGCACTCACACCTGGAACAAAAAAAGATCTGGCTCACAACAAATCACCTCCAGACTAGACCGATTTCTTCTATCTGACAATGCTATAAACATTGGGGGAGACTTCCAGGCCTCAATCTTGCCTTTTTCAGGTTCGGATCATTGGCCTATCTCTCTCCAATGGTCTAGACCAGGGGACCACATCAAAAGACCTTTTCGCTTCGAAGCTTTCTGGATCACTCACCCAGGCTTCAAGGAAATGGTCCACTCTGCTTAGCAAGCATTCACTCTGCCTCCAGGCTCCAAGATGTTCTAGTTTCAGCAGCATCTCAAAGATCTTAATGCTCGTATCAAAGGCTGGAATCAATCCACTTTTGGAAACATATTTCAACAGCAAAAGCTTCTTGAAAAGGAAATGGAAGAACTCAAGCTTCGTATCATCCAAGAAGGACGCAATGATGCATTGGATATGAAAGAGAAAATTTTGTTCAAACAGTTGGAGGAAAGAAGGAAGCAAGAAGAGATTTTCTGGAAGCAAAAATCTAGAATCAGATGGTTAAAGGAAGGGGAACGGAATACCAAATTTTCTCATCATTCCACCATTCAACGCAGAATGTGCAACAACATTAGCTTTCTCCTTAGCCAAACAGGAGAAATACTGGAGCACCATCAGGCCATAGAAGCAGAACTGGTCACTCATTTCAAATCGGTGCTGCAGGAAGACCAGATCGACAGGCAGCCAACAATTAACAAAGTTTTGCAACACATTCTGAAACTCATCACGGAGGAGCATAATCAACTTTTACTACGCCCAGTTACACTTTCGGAAGTGGAAAAAGTCATAGCCCAAAACAAGGAAGGCAAAGCTCCAGGACCAGATGGCTTCACTTCTAATTTCTTCCATCACTTCTGGGACCTGATCAAAAATGATGTCTGGCATTTAGTGGAGGAATCCAGATCCATGCATCGACTCCTCCCGTCAATCAATGCCACCTTCATAACCCTGGTCCCTAAGGAAGACCAAGCTGCAACTCCTGACAAATTCTGACCCATTGCACTTTGCAATGTCATCTACAAAATCATCTCTAAGGTAATCGCCAACAGGCTCAAGCCGCTGCTTCCTCTGCTCATTTCACCTGAGCAAACAGGATATGTGGAGGGTCGACAAATCCTTGATGGAATTTTCCTCACTCATGAGGTCATTCACTCGCTGAAGCAAACCAAAAATCCAGGTATGCTCCTTAAGATTGATTTATCAAAAGCTTTTGACAAACTTAGCTGGAATTACATTCATTAGATGCTAGCTGCGTTTGGGTTTAGCCCTCCTTGGATCAGATGGGTCATGAGTTTAATCTCCTCTTCCTTCTTCTTCATCTTAGTCAATGGTATCCCCTCTCATCCCTTCTCCCCTTCCCGTGGCATCCGTCAAGGTGATCCTGTGTCCCCCTTCCTCTTTGTGCTTATGGCTGAGGGTCTAGGTCGCTCCATCAATCATACTCTCCATTTGCAACGGCTCCGAGGAATTTTCGTCCATGATGCCCCAGCCTTCACCCACCAGAAATTTGTGGATGATAACATGCTCTTTGGGCATCCTTCTGCCCAAGAAACCTCCACCTTTAAAGGCTTGTTGGATTTGTTTGCCGAAGCCTCAGGAATGATTGTTAATGCCTCCAAGTCGCAAATTTTTTTATTTAACACTGCTCTTCCCATCCAGCACCGCATAGCCAGAATCCTTGGATTCTCCATCGCCAAATTGCCAGCCAAGTACCTTGGAGCCCCCTTGATCGATTCTGCTCTCAAGCACTCTTCTTGGCGAATTCTCCTAGACAAACTTGAAGCTAGATTATCTTCCTGGACTTTTAGCCTCCTTAACCTACCTAGTAGACTCACTCTGGTCAAGTTAGTCTTACAATCGATGCCCCTCTATCTCTTCTCTATTTTAGCGGGCTCCAAATGGGTCCTCAAGCAAATCAAATCCCTTCAGCGCAATTTCCTGTGGGGAGCCTCAGGACAGAATAGAAAATGGCCCTTGGTGAAGTGGACCACGATATGCAAGCCAAAGAATGCAGTGGGCTTAGGACTCTGTGATCCTCAGCATAGCAATGCCATCATGGGGGCTAAGGTCTGGTGGCAGTGGTTATCTTCCCCTCTCAGCCCTTGGGCGAGGCTTTGGAATGCCAAATATGCTAACCACAGACCCACTTCAGAGCTCATCCGATTGACTGTTACTGAAGCAGGCTCGCAGATCTGGAATGCTGCTAAACAACACCGCCTCCTTATTCAAGAACATAGCTTCTGGGAGGTCTGCAACGACCACACAGCTCATTTCTAGATGCACTCATGGCATCAGCAACCCAATCTACTTACCGCCATTAAGCCGCCCCTTCAGCTTGATATGATCACTCCTCTTGAGGCCACAGTTCATCATTTCTGGGAAGCAAACCACTCTCAGGGTTACAGGCATTAGAAAACAGCATCATGCTGTTTGAGCAATCAGCAGGTTCAGGCTCATCCAGCTTTGGAAGCGGAATTAATCAACAGGAAAATCAGATTCTCTGACAAGCAGGATATCCTTCGATGGGAGCACACCTCAAAAGGCAAGTTCACCACTCAGGAAGCCTACACTCTGATGACCCAGAATCAAGACCCCATTGATCCCATCTGGAAAGAGCTGTGGTCACCGTATTTCACCGTATGTCTCCACGTTCATGTGGCTTCTTTTCCATAAGAAAATCCTTACCTGGGATAATTTAACGAAGAGGGGCTTTACTGGGCCCTCACGATGTCACAACTGTAATATCCAGGAGGAAACCATACAACATCTTATGATTACCTTCCCACTGGCTGCCTTCTTTTGAGAAAATGTAAGCTCCAAGTGTAGGAGGGATGGTAGAAGTGCGGGGGACTTGAACTCTATCATCCGCAACTAGCCCGTTGCTCCCTACAGATGTACTCTTCTTAACTCTCTCTGGAGGCTCATCCCCGGACTCACCTTATGGAACGTCTGGAAGGAGAGGAATAAGTAGATCTTCAAGAATCAGTGCACCCCACCAGAAATCCTCTGGAACAATCTCTGCAGCAACCTTCAGGAATCTATAGCACTTCAAAAATGGCAGCAGGACAACCTTCCTACTCTGCCTCTTAAGCAAAAAATATGGGATAATTGGCAGTTTAAGCTCAACCTTGATCCTGTGCCAATTTTCAACCGTGGCCCGCAGAGAGATATTCACGACAAATGGGTCCCTCCCCCAGCTGGCTTCCTGAAGCTTAACTTTGATGGAGCCTCCAAGGGCAATCTAGGGGAAGCGGGTTTTGGGGGAATATTCCGCGACCACAAAGGTGACCCTATGCTCATCTACTACGGATCTATAGGATGGGATACCAATAATTCTGCGGAGCTGGAAGGATTATGGCAAGGTATGAAGCTTGCTCAACTCCACAATATCTTCCCCATTGAGATTGAGGGAGACTCAAAAATTCTTATCAATATGGTCAGTAAGCTTCTATCTGGCTCTCCTCCATCTTGAGTCGCAGACAGTTGGAGACTCATGGCCAGATTAGAGCTCATTGCTGGTTGGTTGCAAGAGCACAGAGCCATCTGTCTCAAAAATACAAGAAGATCTGGTAACAAAGTGGTTGATCTTCTGGGAAACAAAGGTGTGATGAGTGCCCAAACTCTTTCAGCAGGGCCCCTCTCCAGTCTCAATGATAGTAAACTCCTTCAGGATTGCACTCAGTTGGTGCACCAGGACTGCAACGCCCCGGATGCGGGTGGTTATTGAAGATTTTACGGCTGCGATTTGGCGGGCGGGCGCGTGGCAAGGCCACATGGCCACCCGAGGATTGCAATTACTCTCCCTTGGTTTAATAAATTCGCCAGGCTGTCACCCTGCGCGACATTTATGCCAGTGCGGAGGCCGAGATGACATTCGCTTCAAAATGTATACTCCAGGTTCTTCGTCCATGCCATTCGATGTGGTTTCAGGGTTTGTGGTTTGGATTTGCTATGGTTTGCAGGTCTCCATGTCGCTGCAACTCCTGCCCGTTGGTTCCAGTTGCTCTCCGGAAGCCAACATGCCCAGTCTCCGCACTACTGTTGGCAGGCATTGCCCTCTGGGTTGCTGTGTTAAATTCATCCCTGGCTTCCATCACTCGCACAGTCCCTTCCGCTCACTACACTTTTCTTCTCCGCCCAGCCTCTTTTCTCCCCTCCCCCCTCTGGTGCCTTCTGTCAATTCTGCTTTCTCTCACCATTTTAGTGCTGCAATGCCGAGACTTAGGCATTGTTTGAGATGCCGTCGGGGCATCTCCCGTCCTGGCACCTCTAGACATCGTCGCTCCCCCTCCTCTAGCTCTCCGTCTTCCTCCTCTCAGAGCCTTAGTGGAAGCTCACCCCCTTCCCGCAGTCTTCGTGGCAGAGGTCATGGGCGTCGTCCTCCTCCCTCCCTGAGGTGTGGCACCTCTGCCTCTCGGCCACCTCTTGAACCACGACCTGCTATCTCTGCCTCTATTCGCAACCCGTCCACCGCCATCTTTCATTATCAGTGTAATTCCACTCGCCCCTTGGTTATTGCGACGGTCTCGGTCTCATTCAAGGAGATCCCTGAAGCTACTTCTGTCCCTCCTCCTTCAGCGCATCCTGCCAATCTGTCGGCCCCTCCCATAGCTCCGTAAGCCTCTCAGCTTGTGGACATAGGCTCCTCCCACAAAGCTGGCGACTGTAGCTCGAGTCTCCTCTAGGACCTTGGGATGCAGGCATGTGTTCGTGAAGCAGGGGTTGCTGCAATTCAAAGTGGCTCGGTTCCTGACGACGAGGATGGTTGCTGGTGCAGAATTGAAGAGGAATCACCCTCGGGTGACTATGGGCTCTAGCGCATCTGTCTTTGCTCAATTAATTATGTCTAGTCTCTTTATCATTTTATTGTTTCTTTTCGCAACTAATTTTAGTTTGTTAAAGCTGGTTTCCTCTGTCGAGGCAGCTCTAAAACAATGTTCGGGTCGGTTTCCCCTTGAGGGCGGCTCCATTTTTTGGCTCAATTTTGGTATGTCAAAGCTGGTTTCCTCTACCGAGGTAGCTCTCAAATGATTCTTGGGCCGATTTCCCCTCCAGGGCGGTTCAATTTTTGCTATCTTGCTGACTGTATGGCGTCTCTGAAGCCTTGAACTCGCTTTATCATATGTTTCATTAATAGATTTAAACTTACTTAGAAAAAAAAAAATATTTGCCAAGGTTTCTAAACTTTAAGGTAAACTTTCATCCTTCAAATTTTCCCTGCTTCCGTTAACCCTGCACCTACTACGTCCGAGAGAACAGAGATGTTGCCCCTGTTTAAAGATACAACTTGTGGACTTGAAAGTGGATCCTCTTTATGGGAATATATGTATACGTTGTTTGAAAACGAGAAACCTCACAAAATCCAAAGAAAAGAAAATTTTGATACCACAAATCCTTCTAAAGCTACAATTGGAGATGTAGCTAATTCTTTCCTTCACTGAATTGCAACGTGGCCCAAGATATTACCATATACTGATATGGTAAGGTGGATTATCGACAATCTTAACATTGGGGATAGGATGTTCGTTACGAGCAGAGGAATAATGATTAGTTCCTTTAAAGAAAAATACCTCAAGGAAATGTACCATATTCCAGACCGTGATAAGATTTATGATAAGGAATTCATTGCACAGCTCTCCAAGGAAAATTAAATCAAATCGACACCAATAAAGAAATGGAGGAGAAATACTAAAAAACAAAAGAATGATGAAAAGGGTATGTATTCTATCAAATCTCTTGCAAGTCCCTATTGCCATATCTCTGCTATGATGTCTAGAATTTTTTGTTAGTCAGACACAACTAGATTATTAGTAGAATGGGTTCCCCTTATGGAAGCAGTGACAGGCGCTTATGTTATATATTGGGGAAATAATCTGTCAAATAATATTGCCACCCAGATTTTAGAATATGGAAAGAACCGTTCTATCTCTTCTAAATCTTTCCTCCATTTTATATGAGTGGCTATATTATGGATGCGGTATGTTTTACCTTAAATTTTCTAGCCATGGGCTAGAAATGGAATACCCAAGATCATGCTCCCATTCCTCCTTTGGACATTTTTTATAGTCCTATGCACAAGGCAGTTGTTAGTAGACAGAAGAAAAGAAGAAGAACATAGAAATCCCATACTCTCACTCAGGAAGATATGTCAATGGAAATTGTTTGGAAAGACACAGAGTCAGATCCTTCACAAGATTTAACTAGCTTATCATAGTTTGCAGGATATCATGCTCTTTCAACCATTGAAAAAGCATCATAAATTGATCAACTGATGAAAAAAAAGGATGAAAATATCATCCAGCTTGAATCAGAGTTACAAGAAGAAAAGGAAAGTGTTAGTCACCAGCCACAGGTATAGATTGCACAGCTTCAGGAGAGCCTGAACCAACTTAAATTTCCGCATCAAAGTGAAATTAATTCTAAAGATACTCTAATTCATCAATTACAACTCTCTATGTAGAAAATGAAAGATATTCCAAAGATTGACGAGTTCAGGAAATAAGCCTTAGAATTAAGCACCTTATTTTCACATCAATAGGTTATATTTTGTCAAATATTAACAAGCATCCTTGAATTATGTGAACAGAGTGATTCACTTGTGAATCGCATTGCTGATATGAGCATTAGTTTCGATGACATAGATGAGAAGGTATCCCAATTTGTCGCTTGGAAGGATTCTACTGATGGTTGAAAGGCCAACCTGCCTAGAATTAAAGATTAAAATAAAGAGATATTTCTCACAGATTGGGATATACAATTAAAGAATGTAGAAAGGGAAATTTGCAGAGCGAAAGACATTGCCACACACATTGTGGAAAATATTAGCGAGAACCTTATTGCAACAAATATTATTGAAAAAATTCCTCGTGGTGCATTACCTTTGGTAAAATATTAGATAAGACAATGGAAGGAGGTGTAAAAAGTAAAAGAGGAGAATATTATGAAGATTGAAAAGCTGCATTTGGAAAAATACTAGAGATATCTAGTAAAGCCTCACAGCCAATGGCTCATGCTTCGTTGTCTTATAGATACGTCCTCATACATTATACCTCCATTATCTGATGTTTTTTTCACTGGACACCTACACATTAGGCCAGGCCAACCTCCAAAGGTTAAGCCTATGCTTAATATTCTTCAACTGAAGGAGAAAATGGAAGAAGGGACAACAGGACAATCCTCCAATAAGTCCCCCCTTTAATTTCTATTTCTATTTTAATTTTACTTACTTTAAGGAGAGTTGTTTGAAACCTCCCGAGGTTTTATTATAATGACTATTTTAATACTTGTTAGTTTTATATTTAAACCCCTTCATGTCTTTTAAGAAGGGGTCCTGAAATTTTGAAAAGAAGACGTTACTGATGTTGCCTTTTTGTACTTTTAAATTTTTTTGAATAGAAAAGGTTGGACCTAGAGTTATTTCGCAGATGAGCAGAGTAAATATATATATGGTACTTTTGTCTTATATGTTTAATTTTAGTTTCAAATGAGGAATAATTCATTGATATTATGATGTTTTGTATTATATATTTGTTGACTATAGTTTTACATCAATCCACTTATGAATGTGTTATGTTGTTATTATTTATGTATATATGCAATACATGAATTTTGTAAAAGTCGCGATATAAGCTTCATTAAATTAATTTAATTAAATCAATTATCTTAAAAAAAATTCATATCTCTAAGTGAATGTATGATCTTTATTTGCATCCACTGAAAGATTATTTTGTAGATAGCACATAGAAAAGTTTCATCTCGGGATATATATATATATATATATATATTGCAAGTTTGACTATTTTTCGATCTATAAAGTTCCACTTAGAGATAAAATCATCCATTCACCCCAAATATATCAAATTGGGAAACTAATCCCACAAATCTAGTTAGACCCACCATTCCAAATGGAAAGGGACAATTTTTAAGTACCCGAACAGGTGTTTTTCCTCGATGTTGTAGCACTGATTTTCGGGGCCTCAACACCTGTAAAATAGAAAATGGTCCCATGATTGATTTATTTTCCTTAGTTCTTCCTCAACTAACACTTTAATAACATATTGATGATATAGGCTGTATTCTGAAGAATTTGTGTGTGTTTGAATCCTGGCTGACATCTTTGTTAGGCTCTTCAACAGAAAGAATGGCAAGTGAAGGGTCTTCATACCTACAATATGAAACAAAAATATCATATGGTAAAGAAAATCCACAGTATATCTCCTCTCACAGGTGAGATAAATTTTGATGAGCTTAACAACCTCAGCCCATTTGTTCTTGAGGTAACTGCTGGGAATTCCTTTGGCCCAGTTAGGATCTTTGTGTCCATATTTGAGGAAACTATTAAGGTCTCCTCCAGTAATTAATTGGCCTTTAAACCACTTTTCTCCTTCCTGTGTAAGGTCGAAAGCTTCAAGATTTGAATTTGCTGATACTGCAATCTAAGACCATAAATGGTTACTTCCTGTCCATTAAAATAATGTGCAAAATCTTGAGCTACTCCTAAGTGAGAGCTTCCTAGTCTTGAAAACGGTAGATACCACCCTAATTTAAAAAAATCCTTCTTACATTCAAATTAGCATCCATTAGGTCAACTCCTTGTGGTTTAATTCGTTTTAGCTTTCCTCCTCTCTTAGTCATCTTCAGTAGTAAATAAGATTGTCTGCTAAAATATGATAGGTGGAAAGGCTAGAAGAGCTCACCTAACAGGTGTTGATGTGTCTTCTATGAGATATTGTCTGGAATATAAGATTCCCTTCTCAATTTTCTCACTAGAAAATCTCATTCACCAACAGTTAAACTCAAAATTGGTAGTATTCCTTCCTTCTCGGTGGTTTAAAACAACTACATTGGTTCACCCTCCCATGCAAAAGATTTTTCATTATGGTAAGTATCTTGGAACATAGCATGCACCATGTGATAGTCATTATGATATTCAATTGGCTGCGTAGCTTCAGATTGTATGCTATAGGTGGCTAGATATGAGAGGATTTGTAACTGGAAGTCACCTCCATTGAATCTTTATTATTGGCCTAAATTTTCGACAACGTCTATGCGTGATTAACCAAATGATCATCGCATTAAGCCTGCGGATCCACGATCTATTCCAACGCATAACACATACTTTGACATATGAATGAGGTGACTCAACTGACAAACACGACGAAACAACGATTGGATGTGCTAACTACAGATTGACACCTAGCATTCACATATAACAACGACTCTATCTTAACATTAATGACCGTAAAAATTACCTATAATGTGACCTAAATCATGATAAAAGATTTAAAACATATTTTTATATTAGGAACACGTGGCTGGACACAAAGAAAATTCGTATTTTTTTTTTTTAGGGGAAGTTACTGCAATTTACGGTAGCATCGAGTTAAAGAAAAACAGACACAAACAAAATTAAAATAGACTGTCCGAAAATGGCTACAACAGGCGCTACTGGAAATTTCAGTAGCATTCAATTTAAAAAAAATAAAATAAAATAGACTCATGACTTAGAAAAGAACTGGGCTAACACTTTTAATATTATTAAATTCCCCTCATCTTCTACACAACAATTTTTTTTTTTGTAATAGTCTATATTGAATTCTTGTGTTATTGTCCAATCCATGCCAATCAAAAAATCATATGAACCAAATGATATAATATCCAAGATTTACCATGTATTTAATTGTTACACATCAATTTGTCACATCCATACAAATGATGCCAAATTTTTATGTTTCACCATTCAAATAACTATTGTCGTCAATCACTTAGAAAGATGGAAGAAATAATTCTCCACGACATATAAGAATCCAAGATTACATGCCTTACAAACAATATTTTTGGATATTGTCACAGGTGCCAATATTACAACTGTTGGTTATTTTAATCGTTAGCTAAACTACTTGTCATTAAATTTTCAAACTCGAAGTTCGTGAACTTGTGAAGTATACATGCACAATATATGCTAAAATAAAATTTCAATTACAAAAATGGAATCCTAATCTATTGAAAGAAACAAAAAAACTGAAATAAAACCTAGTCACAAAAAATTTCTAAGATGAGTATGCACATACTTTCTTTTTCAAAAGTCTCAAATTCAGAACTTGGAAAGCAATATTTTGATCTACAAAATTGTAATGACAATTGACATGAAAGTAAACTTATTCTATTGACATGAAAACAAACCTATTCTAGTGACATGAAATTAAATCTATTTTACCAACAGGAAAGTAAATATATTCTAATGAATTGAAAGTAAATTTAATCTAGAAAGTAACAAATCCTATACTAAGAAAGCATTGAATTTTTGAACTATGAAATTTAAAGGCAACATATTCTGAAAGCAATGAAAAATCAATTGAAATTACTAATGTGTGCATTGTAAAATTAAAATCATTCTTGAATATATATCAAACAAATTGAAAAGAAATGAATCTATGAAATGTGAGCAATAATGCTTAACCACACTCATTAGGTGGCATCCCAAAGTCCATGAGAAGTGGAAAGTTGAGAAAACTCTTGATGAAACATTAAATCAATGCACAATCATATCAAAGTGAACTATAATGGTATTCATTACATCAATCATAAGCATAGTGCCAATCCTTAACATCAAATATCTACATTGAAGCATGATCATAGCTCGTACACACTCCTATTTATACAAAAAGTAATATAAATAACTCATAAATGTAGATACAAAAATCCCTCCTATATCCTCAAATATATCATGTGGTTACAATCATGTGTTGACATTTAGCAATTAGCATCTCTTCATATCCTCTCACAAATCTCTACTAGCGTTGATAGGAGACACTTATTAAAACTTACATTATCTTTCTCCATGAAATGTGTTTGACCAATGATCTCAAATATTCCTCAGATTTGAAGAGGAAAATTGAATTTGAGTCTTGGAGGGCATATAGGATTGTCTTAGAATCTTCAAATATGCCTACACATGTCACAAAAATCATACAACTTTTATATATAAGTGAATACATGTTATTTTTCTAATATTTAACCATAAATTCACTTAAAACAACAAAATAAATATATAGGAAATTAATTTGTCTAAACCCATATTTAATTATGAAGGTGGTATTAATGTATGGTTATGAAGCTACAAAATTTGGTAAATTTTGAAGCAAAGTGAAATAAAAGAGAGTGAAATGGATGAAATTTTGGGAACCCAAAAACAACCTATGATGTTTCACCTTACATAATAAAATAGTGGTGATGTCATCACTACTTTCCTCCATTAAAAGTGCAACGGTCTTCTTACAAGGGTAAAAAATAAAAAATGTTATGAAGATTCCATTCTAGAAGCCCTGTGAAGGTATATTTTCCAAGCAGTGAGGATATGGGCCCAACCTCCTACCATAATGGATCTCGTCCCTAGCATTGTATATCCCATCCCCTCCATTATGGATCTAACTCCTGCGTAAGTGGATCCCAAACTTCCATCCTTGGCCTACAAATATAGTGCTCTCAAAGGAAAATGGGTTGGCCTTTTGACTTTTTAAACTATACATCCACTCTGTTGAAGTATCCATTAAAGGTTTTTGAATGTAAGGTTGGAACGAGGACTATTGGGAGGAAGATATCAACATCAAGGGTTCGGTTGTAACTCTCTCCTTTTTCCTTATAATACAAAAACATATTTCTTTCCCACATTCATTGTTATGGTTATTGTTATGAATTTCCTCAATCACTTGTGTGGATTATGTTAAATCAATTATGCGTCACATGCTTTAATAATTTGTATGTTTAACACCCCTACGTTTACGTGACTATTCTAAACATTTTTGGTATGATTGAGTGACTCAATACAATAGCTAATTAATTGTAAAAATCTCCTTCGACATTTTACAAATTTCACTGGCCTGTTAGTATAAACATGAGATTAAAAATTATTATGACATGAATCGACCTCCTAGCTCTAGTTAAGGAAGTGGGGCCTATATATGACCACTCACTGACAACTTACAAAATTTCTCGAGGCTACAGGATACCTAAGGGCCAAAGAACCACCCCAGGTGACAAAACCTTGAGTTGGGGCTGCTAACCTAGGATCCCAACCACATGCATGAAAAGACCTAAGTTTAGTTCAAGGACTCCAAGCGCATGCTCAACACCGCCTGAGTGTGATTGTGACCCAAATTGTCTAGTTTAGAGGGTGCGGTCCCGATATCTGAGCCACAATTCCAGGTTAGCCTCTAGACCACTACCTGAAAATTCCTGATATTTTTCATAATTATAAATGACTTGAAAACAAGGATAAAATTTCAAACGTGAAGACATAACTTGACATAGAAATCTTAGAACATAACATAAATTTCGTCAAACACATGGAAAACATGTAAGGTACAATTCATGAATGCATATCTGATCATAAAAGTCTGAGAATAAATGGGAAGGTCTCATTCCCTCTCCACATAGCTACACCAACACTTATTAGTCCATACATTCATCCACCAATCAATATCTAAAAAATTAATGATGAGAGCCATAGAAGATACACATCATATAAACAACATATAACCATAAAATAACCAACATATAAACCATGGAAACCCAACCATAATATCACCAATATAATCGCTACAATTACACATAGATCACCATAAGGAAATACCTCATATTAACATATTAAAATTCCAACCAAGTTAAGAACTTCCACGTACCACCCGACCACAGATTGGACTGAACCAAATCTCTCTTTCAGCCAATCAACCCCATGCCACATTCCAAGCATGAGTGTGTGATCTCATGGAATTAACCAAACAAAACAAAAAACTAGGGTTTCCAAAGGCCAAACCACCTCAACCCTCAACCAATGATTCCAATTAATAGTTGGACATCACTAACACCAACCAGATCGGTGTCTACTTAAGTTGTCCAAGGCTCCAGGAACTAGTAACTCAACCCACAACCTCCCATATCGGTCTCTACTCGACAATCAACCCTTAATACTTCAAAATGTGAAGTATTTATGCTAAATTATAAAATTATTTAAAAAATCATTTTCTCAACCAACAGTATAGTATTTGCTTTATCTCAAACAATAAAAGCGAACTATTACAAAATAATAGGCAAGGTGTATAATAATTTGGAATGTTGGCATTGTTTTGCAGGAAACAATTGTTGAATAGACCTATTCATGTGCTGCGTTGGCTAATGTGCTGAATTCCTATGAATAGCTTCTCAATCCTGTAACTCACAGAGCTTATCCCACCTATATTCTTTTGGGATGGTCAAATCAATTACCTTGCGGTAAATCTCATCAACTTATGCATATCTGGAAAAAGTGGGTTTTACAACAAAAATATGATTTACTTCATGCTAGATGAAGAAATCATTACTCATAGCTTCCAAAAATGCTCTGCCTGTCATTCAACCTTTGATGCTTGAAAATTTGGCGTTGTCCCTGGCTATCTCTTTCATTTTTCTGACATAATATTCATAAGAAAATAACTTATCATTAATTACAAAAAAATAAGGTAGACCCTTCTGTGTTAAAGGCTCAATTCTGGCAAAGAATTTGTTAACTGCTATCTCCAAATTGTGACACTTTTCTTCTAGCTGAACAACTACATTCTTATTGGTAAGAATCCTCTTCACTTCCATAATAGTTCTTGTCCTCTCATCAACTCCAAAATCATAAAGTTCATATTTGTTCTTAGAGTTCAGGAATTTGATGATGTTTGCTGTTGTTGTAGGAAATTTTCCCAATTCTTCTTTGATCTTTGTTATAGCATATGTTTCTCTTTTGATTAAATCTTTTTTCTCAAATATAATCTGGATGTAGGGCCATATTTCAGCGATGGAGTTCATGATGTCTGTCGAGATGATTTCCTTGGCTTAGGCCAATGTCTGTCCTATTACTGACTCTCTTTCTGACTTCTGCAATATTTAAATCAATTTATGATCTCTCTGTGATTCTGTTGTGTGAGAAGGCTCACTCCTTGTCTTCTGGTCCTGTAAAACTTTAACTTGGTCCTGCAATTTCTTAATTTATTCTATATGAATGGATAAATTTTCAACTACCTTAATCAACTGTTCAACACCATCTGCTATCTGTGTAGCCTGTGGAGTTGAAGTTGTAGCTGTAGGAATGGCTATAAGAGGTACAACATCTAATGGAATCATATACATCCTTGATTTCTGCTCCTTTTCTTTGATCATATTCTCTGCCTCAGTCTCCATCTACATTATTTGTGCATTTTTCTCCATGATAAGCTTCATCATGTCAGTCTTCTGGGTCTCTGTCTCCTCAATATCCTTGGTAAGAGGATCTTCAGTGGTTGACAGTTTCAACTGCTTTCTCAATGCTGCTATGTCAACATTCTTCTTCTTGATTATCTCCTCTGCAGCCTTCATGTTTGAAAGGTCATATCCCATCATGACCACTAAATATTCTAAGGATTTAATCCTTGTATCCTTAGCAAGAGAAAAAATTCTCTCCACTTTCAACTTTGACTAGATATTTGACAGGGAAACCTGCAATTTGGAAAGATTCATGGTAGTATTAGTCAAATTTGGAAGAAATTATTTCACCTGTTTTCTTATGCATCTCCATTTTATCAATGTGATGGATATCTTTAATGTTGAATTCAAATGTTTTCTTCCTATAGCGGATGCTGACTTTGGGTGTGGAATTTGGACCGCAAGGAAGGTGAGTCTTATTCTCTTTTCCTCTTCACTGCTTTTTCCTGTGGGACAGGAGTCTGTGATGTTGATGTAGATACTAGCTTCTCCTCAGCTTCCTGCAATGTATTTTGAGCCCATAATGAATGGTTCATATATCTCTCTATCTCAGGCCTCTGGGTATGACTATAAGGAGTATTTTTTCTTTCTACTCTTAGCTTGGAAATGATACCCATAAGGTCATAAGACCAGGTGAAACTCAGGCTAAATTTCATCTCCTTCAAAATTTTATCTGCCTCTTCCCTTGATGACCTGCCATTACAAATGAAAGACCAAATATGTGTCTTGATTCTAAAATGGAATTTATTCTTAGATGATAAAAAATGAATTTAATCTGAATTCAGCATCTATCTGGTATATTTTAGAGAAAAAATCCTCATAGGAAGGTATTTGGGGAGCTTATAAGGTGCTAGCTTGCATCCATAGACTCTGATCTCGGTGTAATTCTGGTACAAGTACCACTCTCTTGTATTAGCATGATCTGTCAAATGTAGAATTCTCTTGATGTCTTCATTTATCCTGGGTTATGTTGTACTGCTTAGGACACTCATAGCTAGGTGAACAAACTATTCAATGAACTGTTTGTAAGAAAATTCTTGTTGTTCTTTCATCACTAGAGATGTCCAAAATATCATTAATTCCTAGTTTCCATCTTCGTCAAGCTTCTGCATGGAAAATTTGAACCTATCTGCCTGATAATACAAAAACATATATACCAAAATTGAAGAGTATTTAAATATTTCTTCAGTCTGAAACTTTAGAAACTGCTCATGGATGTTGTCAGCCAAGAATTGGCTGAAATCAAAAATAATGGATGGTTTTCTGTCAGTGTAAAAGATAGAAAGGAAGCCTAAAATGGTTCATCTACCCATTGATCAGAATAATAACCAAGGATGTATGAAATTACAGTTATTATTTGCTTAGCTTGATCAGGGAATATGGAGGAAGGGTATGGAGGATTTTTCTTTGGCAATTGAGTATTTTCTAGTAGAAATATGTCAAAGATATTGGCCCTTTTATAAAAATCAAGTTTTTGGTAAGCTTCAGTGAGGGCTTCTAAGGAGAAACGAGTGTTTTTTTCCACAGAGGGAGCTTGCATCATCTGGTTAATTTATTGGGCAGTGATGGTGAAAAGGATTTCACCAATAGGGGAAATAATGGCTCTTTGATTGGGAATGTAACAAACTTGGCATTTTCTGATGAATTCGAGGGCATGGAAGGTGTGAGGGAAGATGTAGTGCGGGAGATTGGACTCCCAGAGTCCAATCTCATGTGTTTTATCAAAATATTTGTCTTCCAGCCAGCGATAGAGTTCAAATAATTCAAATTCGGATTGTGTCTCAGTTATCTTATAATCCCTATCATCTAAAGGAATATGATCTAAGTCTATGGGAGGATGGATTAAATGGTTCAGAGGATCCTCCTGGTTATTCCTTTTAGGAGGCATGATTAATTCTGAAGAATTTGATTGGAACTGTGAGGAAAAAGGTTACCAAGAATGCGTAGTGGGTGTGTGATTTGTTGAAGGAGGAAGGCAAGGTACAAATGCTTGATTGCAAACCGATCATATGATAAAAGGTTGAGCGCACCAGAAAACCTGCGAAAAATTCAACTTGCAGAGGAAATGTAACAGTAAAGGTTGAAGAATATTGATTACAGGGTTTATATAATGAATTCTTGTTTTCTGTGTCAAGTGGCATGGGTCCATTCGATTAACGGTTATCCAATGGTAATTAAATTCTCAACGAATAAACTCGGGAAGCGATTTTATTGGAAATGGCTCAGCAACATGGAAAAATGGTAATGGCGGAGGTGTTGGGTAGGGACAGTGGTAATAGAGTGAGGGAGGAGTGGTTTTATGAGGGGGTAGTAAGTGGTTAGTGGTTTAGGCAGGGGGTTTTGAAACTCGGAGGGGAGGCCACGTGGTAGTGGGACCAAGCTGGAAAACAACTTTTTTCGGATCCCCCCCTGGCATTAAAGCGAGGATGGAGAGGGGGGGTCAAAATTCAATAATAATTATCGATATGTGGAGTGGGAAGATCGTAGGGTGGACAGCTATGGGTCATTTAACCACATGCGACAAAACGTTTTGTCAAGTAATGAGTTTTGAAGTTAATCCAAAGTTAGGATAAAACATAATTAAATCATATATATCCCTTTATGCGCCTGATGCTCAATGAAGATCAAAACTTAGGATAAATCATTTTCAGTCTTTTTCAAAACAAAATATTTCTACCTACCCTTTCAAATCCAAATTATTTTTCCTAAACTAGCCTTTTTTATTTCTTCTAGGGGTGCATGTACACTAGCAAACCCATATTTCCTTTTTTTATATAGAAAATATATTCTATACTATCACTTATTTCTCCTATTGGTTCAGATTAAATAGTTGAACCAATGTCATTTCCTACCTAACTATTGATTTACCAAGATTAGACTATTTGGAAAATATTTATTCTCTAACCTAATTTACAAAAATTCAAAATTGTTTAACCATGATTAAGTTATATGGTTTAAACAAATAGCTAGTCATTGTGGCATTTTAAACAAGCTGCACACAACCTTATTTCATTTGACATAAATAAAACTATCTATTAGTAGTGGCATTTGAATTTGCAGTACTTTCAGTGTTATTTTATTTTGTTTTTATTTGTGGGATTCTAATTTTATTTTTATTCTTTTTCAATTTTTCTTTATTTTCTTCTTTTTATCTTTATTCATTTTTTTAGATATACCCTCTTTTCATTTTATTTTATATACATTTTTGGAAATCATTTTCAGATTGAAAATTATTTACAATATAATATTACTGAGATAAAATACTCAATCACCTTGAGATCCTATAAATTATAGGACCCTAACAGTGCCTCCAGCTGGGGATGGCACTTCTCCATGTTAGGTGCCAAGAGCATTTGATCAGTAACCTTGAGTGTTCCATTTCAACAGTGTCTGCACCTGGTTTCTTTTTGTCGTTGGAGTAATTATGATAGCATATCAATCAAAATCTTAGGGCCTTCTCTGTGGGCTTCAACTTCTGTCAATAAGTTACCCAATCAAAATACTAAATATAATGATATTTACAATGAATTCATGTAAGAAAAACTTTATTGCTAAGAGAAGTAATCCTTCAAAATTCTACCATTCACAGGCCCACCAGGAATTTCTGTTCCATCTAGGTCTTTAAGACATAATGCATTGTGTCCTCTGAAAGCATAAATGATGTAAGGTCATTTCCAAAGATTGTCAAATTTCCCATGTTTGCCTTTTTCCTCTCTTTTGGAATCCCACTTTAAAACTTTGTCACAAAAATTTAAATCATCTGCTTTAGTTCTTCTATCAAAAATATTTTTGACATTCTCCTGGATAACTTGTGTTTTATTGTAGACTTCTTCCCTGGATTTTTGCAATTGAATAGTCTGATTAATCCTCCTTTGAGTTTCATTTGGCTCAACTTGCAATTCCTAAATTATCTTCATAACTGGAACTCCTAAAGAGGATGGAAAAACAGCGTCCATCCCATAAACCAATTGGTATGGTGACATGCCAATTGATTTCTTTGTAGTAATTTTATCAACCCAAAGTGCATTAATTAACTTGTTGTGCCATGAATTTTTGTTATCTTCTAACAGATTTTTTATAATGTTGAACAAACTCTTGTTTGAGGATTCAGCTAACCCATTACCCTAAAGGTAATAAGCAGTTGAAATGCCCAAATTAATATTATATTTACTGCATAAATCTATAATTTTCTTGGATTTAAAGGCTACAACATTATCTGTAATGAGCTTCTTTGGACAGCCAAATCTAGAGAGGATATTAGTTTCCAGAAATTTAATAATAACAGCATCAGTGGCTAATCTAGAAGGTGTGGCTTCAATCCATTTGGTGAAGTAATCAGTGGCTATGAGAATCCATTTGTGTTGGGCAGAGGATGGTGGATGGATTTCTCCAATGAAATCCAATCCCCATTGTTGGAAAGGATTTTCAACATATATGGGTTTTAAAGGCAGAGGAAATAGCTTCCTTTTTCCGTCAAATATTTGGCATTTGTGGCAAGAGGTTACTTTCTTATGGACATCAGGGAAAAGGGTGGGCCAGTAAAAACCAGCTCTAAGGATCTTGTTAGCAGTGGTTTTCCAATATATTTTTCCACCGCAATCACCTTCATGAAATTCATGCATGGTTCTTTCTGCATCATCCTTCAATAGACTTTTTATCAAAATACCACCAGCATCTTTCCAATATAAAAAAATTATATATGATGCAAAATTTTACTGCGTTTAACTTTAGAAATATAGCATTTGTCTTTTTTAAACCAAGAGGAGCATTTAAATTGAATAGAACAAAAATGACGTCTCCATATCAGGTTGAGGTCATAAAAGCCTCATCAATTTGTGGATTTGCTTGCTCCTCTTGATCATCTAATGCAGCAACAAAGTCGATATACAATGCACAAAAGTTAGACTCAGACATCAATTTTGCTAGTCCTTGTCCTTTGATAAGCTTAGTGAGTTTGATTTTTATGCCATACTCAAGAATGATAGCAATCCATTTACCTCTTTTACCATCTGGTCCATTTTGAGTTAAAATATCCTTGACCATTTAATTTGGTACATAAGAAATTATATGGGAATGTATGATATACACCCTGAAATCTTTGATTACTTTTATTAATGCAAAGGATTGTTTTTCCATTATGTTATATTTCAATGCAACGTCACCTAAAGCCTTACTAAAGAATGCAATGGGTTGTTCAAATCCTTCATTGTTTTTCTGTAAAAGAACAGCTACAATAGTGTGTTCAGATGCAAATGAAAAGATTATAAAATATTTAGTGAAATCTGGACTGATCAGAATTGGTGCTTTTGTCAATGCTTGTTTAACTTGATCAAATGATTGCCTAGCTTCAATGTTCCATCTCATTTCTAAATCTCTTTTCAGCATATTTTTTATATTTCTGAGAAGTTCTGCAAGGTTGGGAATGAATCTTCTTAGGAAATTTACCTTGCCAATAAATGATTGAAGCTCCTTAATGTTTCTAAGATGACTAATTTTCAAAATAGCTTCAATTCTACTGGGATCAATCCTAATACCATCTTTAGAAATGATATGACCCAGAATTTTTCCTTCTTCAAGGCCAAAAAGTGTTTTCTTAGGATTTAATAAAATTCCAAACCTTCTAAATTTTTCAAACACTCTTCTCAAATGTAACAAATGTTCCTCATCAGTTTTTGAATAGATAGTAATGTCATCTAGATAGATCACAATAAACCTACCAATTTCATCAGCAAAGGCAATATCCATGTCTCTTTGAAATGTGGCTCCAACATTCATTAATCCAAAGGGCATATTCACATACATGAAGGTACCCCATGGATTAGTGAAAGTTGTTTTTTCCTTATCATCAGGATGAACTAAGACTTGGTTGTAGCCCTAGAAACCATCTAATAAATAAATCCAACTACCTTATGTAATATGTGATACATTTTTGTCAAAGGGTAGTTTTGTTTTAGGGAGACCTTATTAAGATTTCTAAAATCTATGCATAATTTGATTTCTCCTGTTTTCTTCCTAATTGATACTATGTTGGAAACCCATTTAGGGTACCTAAGAGGAACTATGATTTTAGCATCATACATATTTTTAATTTCTTTCTCAATCATAGGCATCATAACTAGATTTATTCGTCGAATTTTTTTCTAAATGGTGTTTGATCCTCCTTAATTGGAATTTTATGTTGTATAATACTGGTATCATAAGCTTTGAGATCTTCATAGCTCCATGGAAAGACATCAATGAATTCTTTGAATAAAGCAATGTATTTTTGTTTTTGAGCAATTGGCAGTGATTTGGACAATTTTATCATTTTGGGATCTTTTTCACTACCTATGTTACACTCTTCTACATCTGCCCTTGTGGGCTCAATCTTAGGCTTCTTAGCTACATCATTGAAATAAAATAATTCTTCCAATGGAACTAAACCTCTAGATAAAAAATTATCCTTTAACTGAAGTATTTCAAATTCTTCTTTCTCTGGATCTATTTCAAGCAATTCTAATTTATTTACAACTTTATCTACATGAATATTTACATCGGAGTTATCTAACTATTTTTTTACATTAGAATGTACAACTATTTGATCTTCTAATTCACACTCTAAATCTATACCATCTTCTTAATATTCATCCTTAGACTGCAGAAAGTTTTCAATTTGTTTGTCATTGCCAAACACTTTCCAATACCTCATATTGTTTAGTACAGTGGATCGATGTTTTACTTCCACTGTATATTGTCGATTGGGGTGAGGCATTTTACAGGTGTTGGATGAAAAAGACATGACGTTGGCAAGGATATTCTGATTTCTAGGAATTGCAGAAAGATCATAGTCCACAAAAATTTCTAGAAAATCAAGCACAAAATTTTTGTATGCTCTCAATCTAGGGTGTTTTGTAGAGTATTATCCTTTAATTTTTTTATGATTAACTCAGAATCCCCATGAATGGAAATTATTTTGGCACCCAATTTTTTCAAAAATTGCAATCCTAACAGAAGTGCCTCATACTCGGCTATATTATTGGTACATTGAAAATTGAGATTGTATGAATGACCTTTAGCATGATTTTTTCCTGTATTTGAAACCCACACTCCTGCTCCATAACCCTCTCTGCTACAAGATCCATCAAAACTCATGTTCCAAAGAGGTTCGAGCTGAGTGTTTTGTTCCACTATTTGTGTTTGGTTTTCATCTGTTTCATAAATATCATTTTATGCATTGGTAACCTAATTATTGATATCTCCATCATTATAAAGAATGAAAGAGTCTAAATCTGAGTGGATAGAGTAAAGAGGATAGTTGTGTGGTTTATCCTGACTACTCACCATGAATTTCATCAAATTTTCCCTATATAATACTTTTTCTGGCCAAACAATGGTATGGTAGTAAAGTTCATGTCCATTTGTAGGGTCCCTTATAATTTTTCTCCCCATGAGCATGACAACAGCATACCATACTTACGAGGTATATCTGCGACCACTATATCCATTACTAAACTTTTGGCTGGGATTTGAGCTAACGTAACACAGAGATATTTGATGAGACCTAAACATATTACTTTGCTGGAATCAAATGAATATAAATCTTTATAAGGTCTGGTAATGTCAAGTCCAAGTTTTTCCATAATAGCTTTGGGCATTAAATTGTGAGAAGCACCAGAATCTAGCATAGCATTATGGAGAATCTTATCATGAACATTTAGTCTAACATAGAATGGAGGAACACCTCCTTCTTGTGGTTTTCCATCAACTTCTGGCCCAAATAAGAGTTCAGGATGATCATCATTCAAATTTACAGTATCTGTGTTTTCCCCTATGTTTAGAGCTTTCATCACTTGAGATCTGTATAGATTTTTTTCATTAACTCTATTAGAGGAATGGGAATTTTTAGTTTTGCTAATTCATTCTCAACGTTGAATTATGTTTGAATCTTACTCAAGTTCAGAAAATCAGATTTATCAACAATTTATTTTGATACATGTTCTTTTTACTGACTGGTGTTTTGGATATCATTTTCAATTGTTTTGTAAGTATTATCAACTATCTTTTTGGCAGGAATTTCTACAGTCTTTTTTCCATAACTATCAGCAATTCTCTTGGCAAAATTGTCTGTGATTTTCTTAACAATAGTATCAGAGGTTTTCTTAGCAGGACTCTCAGAAATATTTTGTTGGGGGTGTCTGAATTTTTCTTACTCCTAAGGTTATATTGCCTATGGACTCCCATAATAGCATTTTCAAATCCCTGTTTTTAATCATCTGATTCTTCTGAATCAAGCTCAATTTGGGAAAGTTGAAAAAGATTTTGTTCTTCTTGAGTGAGAAAAATTGTTTCATCATCATTAATACCCATCAAATTTATTTGGTTATCTTCTACCTCTTCTACAATTTCCCCATCATCATCAGCATAATTCTCGTGAAATAGAGGTCTAACTTGTTGATTTGGTCCCTTTTGTTCCCTCTATTTGATTTGGGGAGGATTTATTCTAACATTTTGATTACGATTTTGAGGTGCGGGTTGGTTTTCTCTTGGATCAACCCTTTCTGTTAGATTAATCATTTCCATCATTCTTTCTATTTTTTTGACTAATGAATATTTTTTGGCATCATCAAAAGAGGTTGAGGGTTCTTCTTTCATAGTCATTATTCTTTCAGTTCTTATCCTAGCCCTTTTTATTAACAAATTGGCTTCTACACTCACTGCATCCCTTTGCATTTCTTCTAATGTTGAATAGTTTTTCTCTCTCAACTAATAATACATGTCTGCCTCAAATCCATTTGGGAATTTTAATAAGGCCAGACCTTGTGGTGGTTTAATTTTTATAGGAATTACATTGTAAATACTATTGAATCTAGTGCAATAATTCTAGACACTTTCCCTAGGTGCCCTCCTAATGCTTTCATATTCTGATAGAATCTAAAGAGGGTTCTTTTTGACTTCCCATCTATTAAGGAATGACTAATGGAATGCAGGGAGATCATTGATGCTAGCAAGTGGCAAGATTTTAAACCAATTCCTAACTTCTCCAGTGAGACTTTGTGCAAACAACCTCATTTTTCCTTTTTCCTCATCTACTTCCTGAAGGTCAAAAATAGCATTTATCTTATCTACATGTTGTTGAGAAGTGATAGGTCCAGTTCCATCAAACTGTGGAATCCTAGTTTGATAGTCTTGTGGCATGTTTTCCAAAGGACCTTGAAGAACAAGTGGAGAATATATGACTACCGTTATAGGTATATGAGGATGAACAATATGTGGATTGATAAACGGTGATTGTTGGATTAAAGTTGGAGGCTAAATAAGAGTTGGAGGCTGAACTGAAATTTGAGGTGGTGGTGAAGGTGAAGATCTGATTGTGGGTGAGGATTGAGGAGAAGATGGGGTTTGAGTTGCTTGATGAGAAATTACAGGGGTAGTAGTGGAAACTACAGAAGGGGTAGAACTAGATGATCTCATATGAACAGATTGTGATGAGGTAGATGAAACTACAAAAGAAGTTAGGGCAGAGATTTCAACATATTGTTGGACATATGCCTCGTGAATAGAAAGGTCAATACCTGAAAGTAAACCTTGAAGAATTTGGAGATCAATATCAAGTTGGGGACACTGTACTTCAATAGAATTACGTCGTAATGTGGATTGATCTACCACAGTTTGATCTACCCAGTTAGTTGACTTAATTATAAACAAAATATGTTCAAAAGGTAAATCAAATTCAATGTCTTTTAGGGTAAAAAATCTTTGGAAGAGAGTCTGCCTTATGGGGAGGACTACTACTTCCTTAGCTCTCAGCTATACTTTTTCTTCTCAGCAATTTTTCAGGATCATCAACAATAACTGCAAGCTTTGGATCAAGATGAGATCTAGTGTAAGCTCTTTTGGGAGCCAAAATTAAAACCTGAGGCGCACGCACTTGTTATTTACAAAAATGAAAAGGAAACAATCTCTCGAAATATTCCTATCATACACTTTTCTTAACCAGGGTAATGAATTCGAAGAAAATTAAAATATTTTTAGTTATCCTCGGTGTGGTTGCCACTATGTTATCATTCTGTAATTTATAATATTATGAGAATAAACACAGACAACATAAAAACCACTTTGGAAGCTAGGATCTAGCCCTTCCATCTTCAGAGAGGGATCTCTCTGCAAATTTTAGCTATGTTTTGTGTGAATTTTAGGCCAGTTATTACTGTATTGATTGTTTGTTTAATTTGGATTGTTTGGTTGATTAAATTTTTATAATTCCACTGGGCTATGGAGTCTAAAGATTAACTGGGTCTGCATCAAACTTTTAAGGAGTTTCACAGGGCAAGCTAGGTTGCGCTAGTTGGATCTTTCAGGATATTAAATGAATTATGGAATGTAATAAATTTAAAGTTCAGCAGAATTAAGGAGAAATGAAGTATTCCTCAATTTGACTTCAGAAGAAAAAATGTAAATTACAAACAGCCAGATTAGGGTGCTCTTTATAACATATCCTATTCGTCACAATTTATGCTATGTAATTAAGCTTTTCATAAATAACTGAGAAAGAAAAACAATGAATAACACATTAACAAAAGAAAAACATCACTAATTCGTACGCCACATGAATCCTGTGAAGAATGTCCTTGTATTATTGATGCTTCCAGCAACCAGAAAAATCACAATGCTTAGAGAAATTATACTCAACAACCAACCCTTAATACTTCAAACTGCAAAGTATTTATACACTAAATTACAAAATGATTTACAAAGTCGTTGTCTCAACCGACAATTTATTATTGGCATTATATCAAACAATAAAATCGATCTTTTAAAAAATAATAGGAAAGGTGTAATATAGTGTGGAAAGGTGGCTCTGTTTTGGAGGAATCTGTTTTTGAATAGGCCTATTCTTGTGTTGGGCTGGCTCATGTGTTGGCTGATATGCTGGCATGTGCTTACTACATTTGGGTTACTGCTCAATCCTGTAACTTGCAAATTTTATCCCACCTATCTTCATCTGGAATGGTTAATTTTGTTACCTTCCAGTAAATCTCATCAACCTCATGATATCTGGAAAAAGTGGGTTTTACAACAAAAATATGATTTACTTCATACTAGATGAAGAAATCATTACCCATAGCTTCCAAAAATGCTTTTCCTGTCATGTTGCTTTTGATGCTTGCAAATTTAGAGCTATCTATGGCTATCTATTTCAGCTTTCTAACATAGTCTTCATAAGTAATTAATTTTTCATTAATTACAAATAAACTAGGTAGCCCCTTTTGAGTTAAAGGCTCAATTCTGATAAAAACTATGTTGACTACTATCTCCAAATTGTGACACTTCTCCTGTAGCTGAACAACCAGATTCTTTTCTGTATCAACCTTTGGATTTAGCTTTTTCTCTTCCTGTACATGATCTTAAACTATTTTCCTGCACTGTTAGTCACTGAAGGTGACTCTTCTTCTCTTTGTCTTTTAACTGCTTTCTCCTGTGGGATAAGAGTCTGTGATGTTGATGTAGATACCAGTTGCTCCTAAGATTCTTGCAATGTATTTTGAGCCCATACTGACTGGTTCATATATCTCTTTATCTCAGGCCTCTGGGTATGAATGTAAGGAGTAATTTTGTTTTCTACTCTTAGCTTGGAAATGATACCCAGAGGGTCATAGGACCAAGTGAAACTCAGGCTAAATTTCATCTCCTTCAAAATTTTATCTACCTCTTCCCATGCTGAACTTCTATTACAAATGAAAGACCCAATTTGTGTCTTGATTCTAAATTGGGATTTCTTTTTAGCTGGTACAAAATGAATTTAATCTAAATTTAGCATCTATATGATATATTCGAGAGCAAAAATCCTCATAGGAAGGTATTTGGGGATCTTATAAGGCGCTAGCTCGCATCCATAGACTCTGATATCGGTGTAATTCTGGTACAAGCACTCTCCTATATTAGCCTAATCTGTCAAATGTAGAATTCTATTAATGTCTTCATTTATCCTGGGTTATGTTGTACAGCTTAGGACACTCATAGCTGGGTGAAAAAACTATTCAATGAATTGTTTGTAAGAAAATTCTTGTTGTTCTTTCATCACTAGAGATGTCCAAAATATCATTGATTGTTGGTTTCCATCTTCATCAAGCTTCTGCATAAAAAAATTGAACCTGTCTGCCTAATAATACAAAAACATATATACCAAAATTGGAGAGTATTTAAATACTTATTCAGTCTGAAACTTTAGAAATTGCTCATGGATGTTGCCAACTAGGAATTGGCTGAAATTAAAAATAATGGATGTTATTTGTGAAAAATATAGAAAGGAAGCCTAAAATGGGTTCATCTACCCACTGATCATAATAATAACCAAGGATGTATGAAATTACAGTTATTATCTGCTTAGCTTGATCAGCAAAGATGGAGGAAGGATATGGAGGATTTTTCTTTGGCAATTGAGTATTTTCTGGTATAAATATGTCAAAGCTCTTGGCTCTTTTAGAAAAATAAAGTTTTTGGTAAAGTTTAGAGAGGGCTTATAAGGAGAAAGGAGTTTTGTTTTCCACAGAGGGAGATTGCATCATCTGGTTAATTGATTGGGTAGTGATGGTGAAAAGGATTTCACGAGTAGGGGAAATAATGGCTCTTTGATTAGGAATGTAACATGCTTGGCATTTTCTGATGAATTCGGGGGCATGGAAGGTGTGAGGGAAGATGTAATGTGGGGGATTGGACTTCCATAGTCCAATATCATCTGTTTTGTCAACATATTTGTCTTCCATCCAACAATATAGTTCAAATAATTCAAATTCGAACTATGTCTTGGTTATCTTATAATCATTATTGGCTAAAGGAATATGATCTAAGTCTATGGGAGGATGGACTAAAGGGTTCAGAGGCTCCTCATGGTTCTTATTTTTAGGAGGCATGATTAATTTTGAAGAACTTTATTATAATTTTGAGAAAAAAGTTTACCAGGAATGTGTAGCAGGTGTATTATTGGTTGAAGGAGGAAGGCAAGGTGTAGACGCTTGATTGTAAACTGATCATATGATAACAACCTGGGTGCACTAGAAAACCTGCGAAAAATTCAACTTGCAGAGAAAATGTAACAGTAAAGGTTAAATAATATCTATTACAGGGTGTATATAATGAATGCTTGTTTTCTGTTGCAAATGGTGCAGGTCTGTTGGATTAACGGTTATCCAATGGTAATTAAATTCTCAACGGATAAACCTGGGAAGTGATTTGATTGGAAACGGCTCGGAAACGTGGAAAAATGGTAATGGCAGAGGTGTCGGGTAGGGACAGTGGTAATAGAGCGAGGGAGGAGTGGTTTTCGGATGGGGTAGTGAGCGGTTAGTGGTTTAGGCAAGGGGGGTGTGAAACTCAGAGGCGAGGCCACGGGGTAGTGGGACCAAGTGGGAAAACAACTTTTTTCAAACCCCCCCCACTGGCGGTAAAGCGAGGATGGAGAGGGGGGGCCGAAAGTCAATAAGCGTCGTCAATCTGTGGAGTGGGGAGATCGTAGGGTGGATAGCAGAGGGCAATTTAACCACATGTGACACACCATTTTTTCGAGTTATGAGTTTTTACTTTAATCCAAAGTTAGGATAAAACATAATTAAATCATATATATCCTTTTATGTGCTCGATTCTCAATGAAGATCAAAACTTAGGATAAAGCATTTTCAATCCTTTTCAAAATAAAATATTTCTACCTACCCTTTCAAATTCAAATTATTTTTCCTAAACTAACATTTTTTATTTCTTCTAGGGGTGAATTTAGACTAGCAAAATCATATTTCCTTATATATATATATATATATATATATATATATATAATCTATTCTATCCTATCACTTATTTCTCCTATTGATTTAGATTAAACTATTGAACCAATTTCATGTTCTACCTAACTATTGATTTACCAAGATTAGACTGTTTGGAAAATCTTTATTCTCTAACCTAATTTACAAAAATTCAAAATATTTTAACCATGATTAAGTTGTATGGTTTAAACAAATAGATAATCATTGTGGCATTTTAAACAAGATGCACACAACCTTATTTCATTTGGCAGAAAGAAAACTATCTATCAGTAGTGGCATTTGAATTTGCAGCACTTTCATTGTTATTTTCTTTTGTTTCTCTTTTGTGGTGTTCTGATTTTATTTTTATTCTTTTCAATTTTTCTTTCTTTTCTTCTTTTTCTCTTTATTCATTTTTTTAGATATACCCTCTTTTCATTTTATTTTATATATATTTTTAGGAAATCATTTTCAGATTGAAAATTATTTACAATATAAGATTACTAAAATAAAATACTCAATCACCTTGAGATACTATATATAATAGGACCCCAACACAAGAAACCTAGCTTCACCTAGCCTCCTTGATCTACACATTGTGCAGTCTCAAACCTCTAGCTATGACCTTTCCCCTTAACATTTCACAATGCACAGTTTCTACCTCTCAGGGTTGTTGCACTGCACAGTTTCTGAGCTTAAGCCCAGACCTTGACCTATAGACTTGCACATTTTTTTCCCAACCTCACCTTCATTGTGCAATCACAAACCTCAAGCTCATTCCTTGAGACTATGAACTGTGTATCTGCACAGTATCACAACCTCCCTTGTCTCCCAGAATTGCGTATTATGTCCTCTCAGTTCCCATCCCCTCATCATGTCTCACTAGCTCCCAGAACTGCGTATTTTTTTTCCTTAGTCCTTTGTGAACTATGCATTTTGCATTCTTAAGGCCCAAGCCTCACCCCTATCTACTTGAACTACACAATTGCATAGTCATTGAGCCCTCTCTCCTGAACTATCACCTGGTTCTAGCTAAGTTAATGGATCAAAATGCATTATCTTAGACTAGGAGGTTTTTAGAATGATGTCATCTCGTCATGAGTGAATTGTAGATGCAGGTATTATATCATGCCATGGAAATATTATGAAGAAGGAATTGAAGTAGGGAAGCATGTTGAAATACACACTTATAGATGAACACTCAAGTGGATCAATCAATAAAAGTGAAGGGACACTAGTTTGTGACCACTTGAGATCATCGAAGATTCCTTATCACCAAGCTATGCGGAGGTGAAATGAAGAGCATTCTCAAGAAGACATTCAACACCCAGCAGCAGTAGTGGCTTGAAATTTCCATATCATCAAGAATTCCATGTCAACAGTGTCATGTGATGTCTTGTCATGAGTGCTCGCATGCCACGCCTTATGGCCAATGATGTAATATATGTTTAAGAAATGTATTGTAAAGTGAAATTCAAGAGGACATGCATGGAATGCAAAGAGTCATGTAAACTTGAAAAATTCATAGTAAAGTAAAACATTCATGAGGGTGATTAGGAGAATTTTGAGCTTTAAAATGGACCTCCTAAGGAAATTATAAAATAATAGTGGAAATAATAAAATAAGATTAGATTACAACATCAAATTTTAGACGGAAAAAAGAAAAAATATTTTTTCAACTCGTATTTTCAACTTATCTACCTATGGGTTTACTCAAATTTCGACTGGTAAGACTCGTTGGATGCGAAATTTTATTCCTCATCCAAGGAGTACCCATGTTTAATACTTGCAATGGACCTTGCTACATGAAAAACGTGATTGCATCAAAAGTATACAACATGGATACTCCTTGGATGCAGAATTAAATTTTGCATCCAACGAGTACTCCTGCTCGAAATTTGAGTAAAAACGTAGGGAGATAAGTTGAAAATACATGTTGAAAAAGTAGTTTTATTATTTTTTAATATTTTTACTTTTTTACTCCAAAAATGGTGAATCATCCCCCATGGTTGACATCATCATCTTGAATCCTATTGGTTCTTATAAAGTTTATTTTGGTTGTACATTTTTTCTAGGAAGCCCATTTTAGACCTCAAAATTCCCCTAATGAGACGAAGAGTCGCAAGGAAGGTGAAGCATCACCTCCTCATTGTTATAAATACTCCCTCATTGTAAGAGCAAAGGAATTTTCACCTTGGCTCCTCCCACAAATCATTAGAGAGATAAGCTAGTTCTTTTGGGAGCAAGGAGTGGCTCCAACGCTCCACTACTAGAGTTAGTGATGTTAATTGTATACATGTGTCTTGGAATGTTTACTTAATAATAGAAGCCTTCAAGTCCAACACATTCTTCATGCATGGATTATGAATTTTTGTAAGACTATTATGTGGATGTTTGTACTTCATGTTTTCTTTCACATGTGCTAACATAGTTGAACTATTTTAGTTATTTTAGTACTTACCTTGTTGATAATGTGATGTAATGGTTGTTATTGTTTTCCCATCCTTGTGGAATACTCCGAGAGATATTAGATAGACCTTCAAAAAAATTTGGTTGTAACAACTATCACATCCCTTGTGGACTATTCCGTTGGATGTTAGACGAATCCCTCTAGTATGATGTGTTTCTCTTCTTGGGTAGTACTATTACCTCTCTCTTAGAGGCTCACTTTTCTCCCCTCTCCGCATTAGAAGAAATTTTACACATCTACAATTGGACACTCATCAAGCACACCTTATTTATTTTCTAGGGAACCATTGCATCCCTCTCTCTTGCTAACAGTTAGAGCCAGGGAAAATATTTAATAAATTGCCAATCGGGCCTTTATACCGGATGGGACTCCTACACCAAATGGTGTGAGGTCTAATTGGGACTTAAAATTGGGGATATCCCTTGAATGTTGGCATGTCAAACACCCTCAACATTTTTGGTGCTAGAAGGGGGACGTCCAAATTTTTATGGCTGATAACCTCACTAGACCAAATTATACCTTATCTTCTCAAGGTAGTAATATTCCCAGCACTTCCCCTGCTGACGCTCCTAAAACTGGTGGTCCCTCTCAGCCTGGGACTTCACAACCTTACGAACTCACTTACGAACATAGTTTGGCACTCCGCCCCATCACTTGTAAGTTTTCGAAGCTATCGGATTGATACCCAAAGTACACATACTTCCGTATTTTCTGAGGAAGAACCCAACTACTCCTAACAGGGGTAGTAGTTTCAATAATTGAAGATCTGGTTCTCACCACCCTTGAATAGCTACCAGACTCTAAGGAAGACGAAGAAAATCTATAACAACCTCCAACTTTCAACGGTGGTGATAGTGATAACATGGTACTCTCAGACGATACTTTTCGTGGATTAGGCAGTGAAGAGGAGGAAGAAGATACATCAGATTCTAAGAAAGAGGAAGAGGACGGTGAAGAAGACATGGAGACCATGATATGAATTGGATGACTCAATTCCCACTTGCACTAATGGGTGTTTTACATAATATTCCAAAGCATCCATAAAATATTCTATCGAAGTATGACCCTAACAAAACAGTAAAGGCAGAGGACCACTTGGAACAATTCTACCTACATTTGCAAATACTTGACGTATGCTCTGATGATGTTGCATGTATACTTTTTCTATGTACCTTAGTTGGAAGAGCAGTTGTATGGTATCATATTATTCCTCTGAATCCATCCATAATTGGAGGGGGTTTAAGAAAATTTTCCTTGAGAAATTTGTTGATGATGAGACCCCACCATGTTGTTGAAAGAGCTTGGAAATCTCAAGATGGAGCAAAAATAAAAGGTAAAATATTTCAATCAGAGGTTTAACCGTGTTTTGAATAAGTTCCCACCAAACACTAAACCTCATGACTCAATCACCATCGATTATTACACTTTTGCCTTTCCAACCATCATTACAAAATTCGTAAAAGGAATTGTGAACCAAACATTGACTGAAAATTATGAAGAAGAAATCATGGTTGAAAAGAAATTACACGTGATTGGGGTCATTGTGGATGATGAACCAAAAAAATACTCCAAAGACACAGGTAAAAGGTATCATGCCTCTGTAAGAAAGGCCAAAGAGAAAGAAACTTTTGATCTTGATAGCTTGACCTGCACCATCAAGACTCTGACAAATGAGTTGGCAGAGCTAAAAAAAAGGTTAAGCAAGGACACCGTAAGCAGCAAGACTCCCATATTCAACCTATTCATAAGGACATCAAATTCTAGCAGCAACAGCAACCAACCAGCCAAGTCTGCACAAAGCTCAAACGTTGTGCTGAACATTGAAAGTATGGGCATGGATCAGTACTAATTGTATCATAAAGAATATCATTCTAATAAAAAATGCCCACAATGGAATCACACCATGAACATTCTAGTTGCACATATTATTTACTCATTACTTTCTGAAGAGAATATTGATCTTATGGAACGGAAGGAAGAAATTGTTGCAACCAAAGAAACTCCAAGTTTTGGGCATGCAATAAACATGTTTAACTATGTAATTTCAGACCAAAAGATCATACCTGAGAAAAATCCTCCGAGTGATTACCCAGCCCAGAAGCAGAACAACCAGTATAATTTTAGAATCCAAGGGTTGGCCACTGAATAACATTCGATGAAGCATAAACTCAAATAAAAATTATTAAGAAATATCAGTCCACTTGTCAACTCAGTGCATAACACTCAGAGAAAGTATGGAAAATCGACCACAATGAAAAGTACTTTTGTGGGAAGTAAGGGTAAGACCACTAATCTCGAAGTCACTAGTCGATTCACACCTCAGACATTTCACCAATCTCCCCCACTCTGGATTACATCTTAGTTGATGATATGAAGAAGGCTTGCGCTAATATCTCCGTGTTTTAACTAACAAATATCGTGCGTAAGCGGGATATGATCTTAGTGCACTTATACAATCCACCGTAAGTAATGATGCTTCTTCACACAAGGGATCTGGTACATCCTCGGGTTCCCTCAAATCAGTGCTTAGCACTTTAACAATGGATGAAAATACACTCTACCATCCATTTTTGTTAACATTTGAAATCTTCAACTTCAATGTACACAATTGCTTAGTTGATTCTAGTGCATCAGTGAATGTAATGCCATTTTCTGTCGCAAATAAAATCAATGAAAAATGGGATAAAATAGATGCACAAATTATTCAGTTGGACGGGACTCGTGTCCATGCATTTGGTGAACTAAAAGATGTTCTTATCCGTTTTTCATCCGATGGTCGAGTCCACCAATGTATCAACATGGCGTTTGTGTACATTCTGGAAGCATATGGGGTATTTTTTAGAAGATATTGGTCCAACAAGCTACAAGGGTAATTTTCTACAGACAGGTCACATTTATGGCTTCTGTGCAAGGTAAGAAACAATTAGATTCGAGTGAATTCAAAGAAGTACATGAAGCATACTATCACTCCCTTGGATGGAAAAAATGATTCAATATTTCGCAGAACTTATCTTTGGAAATTGCTTATTGGAAACAAAATTGCGATGTTATCATGCGCAGCCATTCCCAGTCCCACCAAAAACACAGTTGGAACACCTTACTAGTCCAACTGGTGAAAATGATCTTTGTACAATTAGTGGTAGTAATATTAATAGTACTAGTGTAGTGTATAGTCCTTATACATATGATATGTGTACTTTGTATTTTTATGGTTCAAAAACGTAGGAGGGATCTGGAGATGGTTTTTTTTTAATAGACCCCCCACAGAGAAAGCATTTGATCTCTAGTTGCTTGGAATTAGAGTGCACAAATAACACTGCAGAATATGAGGCACTCATCTTGGGTTTACAAAGAGCCATTTACCTCAACGTTGTGATCCTAAAAGCAGTACGTGACTCATAAATTGTCGTGTGACAGGTATGTGAAACCATACACACACACACACACACACATATATAACTGAATAATGTTAAAAATATACAACTGTAATATAAATGATGTCATGGATCAAGTGCCGGAGATGCAGAGATAGTACTTCAAGATCCATTACGTGTTAAAGGTCTTTTATTATTCTTAGCATCTGTCATTTTGGCATAGATATTTTTGGTCCTTAAGAAGAAAAATTTTACACTATGTGTCACATCATCTTTAAAGATATCAACATGAGGTATGGCGTTTAATTTCGAATTTCCAAGATTTCATTATTATCTATGTTCTTAGAACGCGTAACGCAATTGCGGATGCATTGGAAAATGTTTTTTTTAGGTTTTCACCATTAAGGGACAGATTTTTTGTAGAGGTTATCTATAAGCCATCAGTCCTTGATACTATTACTAAATTACACATTTTTAATGATGACTAGAAGATACTGCATTTTATGGAAAACGTTGACGTTTTCAAGGATGCAGCGATCAACGAAGACGAGCAAGATAATACATCGTAGGATGAAGCCAGCACAAGTAAAGGAAATCTCATGTCGAAAGGTGTGGTATCACTAGAAACATTGTCTGATGTGCAGAACCGCTTCTGAGGACTTGTAAATGCTAAAACCCACAATTCAATGGTGTCTCATGAGCAGATCAATTTAGGAATATAAAAGGATCCGAAATTTTTTAATCTTGGTACTTGTTGCACACCATATGAGTGGAAATATTTTATCTGCTTGTTCAAGCAGTATCAGGATGTATTCGTGCGGACGTATGATGAGCTTAAAACTTATGACACGCGAATTATTCAACACGCGATCCCAATCAAAGAAGGGGCCAAGTCGTTTCAAAAAAAACTACGGAAGGTACATATGATGCTTGATCCTATCATTCAAAAGGAGTTAATAAAGTTATTGGATTCTTGGATCATGTGCCAAGTGCAACATTCTACCTGGGTATCAAATTTCGTCACATTAAGGAAGAAGTCTGGGGAAATCCGCTTGTGTGTTGATTTTTGTAATTTGAATTGCGCCTCAGAAAAGGAAAACTACCATGTTTCATCTATGGAACAAATAATTCAAACAATATCGAGGTGAGAAATGTTTTCTTTTCTAGATGGATATTCTAGATACAACCGGGTTCTAGTCTCAGATCATGGCAAACTTAAGACTACCTTCCGCACAAAGTGGGGCACATTTGCATTTAAGTGAATGCCATTTGGGTTGATCAATGTTGGTGGTACATTCCAATGTGCCATGGAAATCACATTCCAAGGATTGATTGGACAAAGCATAGTGGTCTATCTTGATGATGTCATAGTTTTTTCCAAACAAAGATCCAATCACATATGCCACTTGAAGAAAAATTTTGAACGATGTTGCAAGTACGATATATCTCTTAATCCCAAGAAGAGTATATTTGCAATATTTGAGGTTAATATCTTGGGCCACATCATTTCTAAGAGTGGGATTAAAGTGTACCTAGAGAGGGTCAAAGCAATTACGCAAATTCGCTTCCCAATGAACAATAATGTTATGTAGTCCTTTCTGTGGAAAATTAACTTCCTCCATAAGTTCATCTCTGACTATGCTTAGACTATCTATCCAATATAGGAGATGGTGAATAAGGATGCAATCTAAAAATGGGATAATATGGAAAAGGACATGTTTTCCCATATCAAGAAATATATTGCAGTAGCGCTTACATTATACAGCCCATATTTAAGCAAAGATTTCTTACTCTACACGTTTTCTTCTGACACTTCTTTCATTGTTGTGCTCACACAAAAGGATGATCAGAATAATGAGTGGAATATATCCTTCATGAGCACTAGTATTCAAGGACTTGAACTCAATTACCCTGCCATTGACAAATAGTCTTATGCAATATGCAAGGAAGTGAAACCCTTTCAGCCCTATCTCTTGAAAAATCATTGTATTATCTTTTTTCCACACCTAGCAGTTAGATCATTGTTTGTTCAACAAGAACTGGGTCAGAGAAGAAGGAACTAGATTATTGGTCTCCAGGAATATGACTTAGAGTTTAAACCAATTCACACTATCAAAGGCCATGGTCTATGTTAACTAGCAGCAGAAGCAGTGGATGCAAAGGAAGAAGAAGATATCTCAGGATGGGATAAAGAAATCAAGATTTATAATGTCAAGTAAGCCTCCCCCGCTATTATCGTGAACTCTTGATACACATATGTGCACCAATACCTTGAGCATGATTCCATGCCCTCCCATCTATTTGCACGGAAAAAGAGAGCACTTAGACTCAAGCATTATCTTACTAATTGGTGCATTGGGTTCTTTTTAGAAAGCACCATAATGGTATATGTCTCAGGTGTTTGGAAGCACATAATTCATAAAAAGTATTGTGTGATCTCCATGACGGACAAGGGGATATTTCATGGGTAACACAACCGTGCATAAATTCATGCAGGTCGGTTTTAATTGGCCTAAATTATTCAAATATGCTCAATATTACACACTCAAGTATCTGGTATATCAGAGGTGTGACGGAAAAAATAAGAAGTCAGTCGTCCCTTCGCAACCTATCATAGTGGAAGAACCTTTTAAACGGTGGAGATTGGATATTATTGCAAAAATATTTCCACATTCATTGAAGAAACACCAGTATGTTCTCACTGCCACATATTTTTTCACACGGTAGACAGAAGCAGTTCCACTCAAACAAGTGAATGATTAGGAATTCATTAATTTTCTTCAATAAAACACCATTTCATCACTAATACATTACGATTCTTCATTGGAAAATAGGATTGTAATGAAACATTCAGTTAATTACTATCCACAGGGGAATGGTCTTATCGAGTGTACAAATAATAACTTCATATGTATCATCAAAAAAACCATATTCTCTTAGCAGTGAAACTGACACTCCGATTTGGTAAATTCTTTGTGGGTTGACCGAGTCACGCCAAGGCCCTCTCCAAGCACCTCCTAGTATATGGAAAAGAATCAATCCTCCCACCCAACATCTACTTTCCTGTTCTCCAACTTTCCAAATAATCCCAATGTAAGCCATGTTTATTAGTGCAGCATAGGATGGACACTCTTCATAAGTTACAGGAAGAAATTTTGAAAGAAAAATAAATATTTTCACTTTTCCCTAACCGTATCAAGAGGTGGTTTGACAAGAAGTTTGCAGGTAATAATAGCTTCATTGTGGGAGACTTAGTCTTAAAGTGGTATAAATCCCACGAGGACAAAGGTAAACACACTAAGTTTCAATCCGTGTGGATTAGACCATTCACATTTCACGAAAACCTTGGCCAACACACTTATCATCTTCAATCACTTGAAAATAATATTGACTCTCTCCATGTCAATGACCAAGACTTGAAAAAATATTTCAATGATGATCTGGGGTTGTGCTCTACACTGTGTACATAGCCTTTTTATTTGTTTTGTTTTCTGTTATTTGGTTTTCTTTTGTTTTCGTTATGTGAATAAGTGTCATGCTTGTACATGTTTTAGCTTATGAGCGTGTTTTTGGCTGAAGTCGAAAAGAGTCTTGTGACACTTCAACATTTGGATAAAACTTCATTCTATCTTCCTTGTGTTGGTTATGTCTTTTGGCCGATGAAGTTTCAAATGAAAATGTGATCCGTCTGTAAGGAGATTTTTGGTCCAACCATGAACTCGTGTCTATTCAGGAAACCTTGTGCCTATATTCGGTTTTTATGTTTTTGTGTTTTCATGTTTATAAATTTTATAGAAAAGGAGAAGGAGAAAAATCCAAATGAGCAAACCCAAATCAGAGGTATTTACATGCTTCTTTGAAGTAACAATCTCTTCTTATCTCAATAAGTCAGGATCCCTCTTCCGCCAAAAAATGAATAAGTTTCGATGCGCAGTCTTATTTAAATAAATAAATAAAGGTGAAAGAAGAGAAAGGCTTCCTACGTAGAGATGTGAAGCAAGCAACTTCGTCAGGGTATTGTTTAGCCTCGCTGGAAGCGAAGTAATGCTTATGTTCCTGTAGTGACTCTATCGGGGTATTTTCCAGGCCTGTTGGCAATGAAGCAACACCATAGATGAAAATTACACTCTAGAAATCTTAATCTCATGAACTTAACTACCCTTACCAACTCGAAACATTGTGATAATGATGAATCGTGTGTTGTGTTTAACCAAGAAGTCATGACAGGGACTATGTCTATTTATGGGGTAAGTGGGAACACCAAAGTAATATGCACGATGAATCAATACTCCCGGAAGAACCAAGGCCATGCATAAGAGAAATTAACCAAGATAGAGAAGTTGTAATTATACCAATGTGTTGCCAAGTATTGTAGTTTCTACAATACCCTCCAAAAATTTTGCCTACACCCAATTTTGTAGCTTTCCTTGGTCTTTTTTATCGTCATCACAAACTTTGAAACTCACTTCATGTGTTTTCTTAAAGTGTTTTGTACCCTTTTGCAAGTTATGCTAAATGTCGTATTTTCTCATTTTGGTTGTCGCGCCATGTGCATAAGCCTGTTCTGGTGGTTCCAATAGTTTGGATTTTTGTAAATTAGTTTTTCTAACCATGTAAACATTCACCGCACTTGTTTCCAAAGTTTTAAGCATTGTCGTACAAGTTTCATCACGTTCGTTGCAAAGTCTATCTTTAGTGTCGCACTTGTCGTAACTTGTTGTAAAGCTGGCGCATGGAGGGAAATGATTTATTCATGTGTTATGTGTGATCTATTTTGTTGATTCATCAAAGTATTCTAAGTGTGTGATCACAGTCAAAGTATTATCATTATTCACAGTAGTCTCACAAATCCCACACTTAGCCATTTTCAGAAGAAGAAAAAAAATCTCGACCAAGAAACCTAGCTTCACCCAGCCTCCCTGAGTTGTGCACTGTGTAGTATTAGTCCTCTAAATATGATCTTTCCCCTTGTCACTATGAAATGCACAGCTCCTACCTTCGAGGACCACTGCACTACGCATTTTCTGAGCTCAAGCCCAGGCCTTGATCTCTAGAATTGCGTAATATTTTCTCCTAGCCTAGCCTTCACTACTCACTGCGCATTCGCAAACATCAAGCTCATTACCTGAGCCTCTAAACTATGCAATTTCATAGTATCCCAACCTCCCTTATCTCATGGAACTGCATTGTATGTCCTCTCATTGACTATCCCCTCAGCCTCTCTCACTAGCTCCCAGAACTACGCAGTTTTTTCCTTAGTCCTACTTGAGCTATGCAACTATGCAATCAGTGAGCGCTCTATCCCGACCTATCACCTAGTTCCAACTCAGTTAATGGATAAAAATTCATTATCTTAGACTATGGTGTTTTTATACTGATGTCATATCGTCATGAGTGAATTGAAAATGGAGGTAATTTATCATGCCATGTCAATATGATGATGAAGGATATGAAAGAGGGAAGCATGTTAAAAGACACACTTGTAACTGAAAACCCAAGGTGATCAATCAAGAAAATCGAAGGGACCCTAGTTTTCAACCACCATTCAAGACTTGAGATCATCGAATATTCCTTATCACCAAGCCAAGCGGAGGTGAAAATAAGATTATTCTCAAGAAGACATTCAGCACTCAACATTCATAATGGCTTGACATTGCCACATCATCAAGCAGTCCATTTTAGTATTTTCATGTCATGTTATGTCATGAGTGGTCACATGTCACACCTTGTGGCCAATGATGTAACATATGTTTCAGAAATGTATTGTAAAGTAAAAGTCCAAAGGACATGTGTGGAATACGAAGAGTCGTGTAAAGTTAAAAACTCATAGGAAGTAAAACATTCATGAGGGTATACCAAGACTCACAAGGAAGGTGAAGCATCACCTCCTCAGTCTTATAAATACTCCCTCATTGTAAGAGAAAATTATTTTTCACCTTGGCTCCTCCCACAAAGCATTAGAGAGATAAGCTAGTTCTTTTGGGGAGAAAGGAGTGGCTACAACGCTCCACTACTGGAGTTAGTGATGTTCATTGCATACATGTGTCTTGGAACTTTTACTTAATAACAGAAGCCTTCAAGGCCAGCATGTTCTTCATGCATGGATTATGAATTTTTGTAATATTGTTATGTGGATGTTTGTACTTCGTGTTTTCTTTCACATGCGCTAACATAGTTGAACTATTTCAATTATTTTAGTACTTACCTTGTTGAGAAGGTTTTGTAATGGTTTTTATTTTTGTCCCATCCTTGTGGACTACTCCACGAGATATTAGGCAGACCTTTCTCATTTTTTGGTTGTAATGACCATCGCATCCCTTGTGGACTATTCCACTAGATGTTAGATGGATCCCTCTGTTTCATTTGGGTGGTATTATTACCTCTTTATTAGAGGCTCACTTTTCTCCCCTCTCCGTGCCAATAAAAGAAAATTGAAACATCTACAATTGGACACTCACCAGGCACACCTTCTTTCTTTGTGAAGGAACCATTGCATCCCTTTCTCTTGTTGACAGTTAGAGCCAAGAAAAATCTTTAATAACTTTTCAATCGGGCCTTTATACTGGATGGTACTCCTACACCAAACGGTGTGAGGTGTAATTGGTACTTAATATCGGGGAGATCCCTTTAATGTTGGTAGGTCGAGCACTGTCAACGTACTCTTCATGTATAAGAGTTTGTGTTGCACTATGATCCCAATTGAGAATATCGTGCCACCAACAAGATACCAACTCATGATCTCCCTCAAATCCATCCCATGGGAAGGATTAGATGCATGTGCACATGTATATGGTACGAGTCCACTGTGTTGCACCATGCTCAACTCATGCATATTTTCCCAACCAATCAACCAAATATGCGTTGGAATTCATGTATGCAAGCAACCTGTGTTGCAAACCCTGTCTATGTACTCTTGGAGAGGAATACTACCTGGAAATATTGTAGCTTTGCTAACTGCCACTGCGTCTACCTGCACCTCATCAATGGGTAGGCCCAAAGATGGATGAAACACTATCTACAAAACAGCCTCCTTCATCTAAACAGAAACTCCATGCTCCACCGATCCACTCATCACTTACAAGATTGTCTTGTTAAGTCCCATCGCCTCCTAATGACCAATGTCTGCAAATACTACCTCCCTAGTGATTTTATGTACATCTTCTTGCTCCTCATCACTCGCTTTCCCTAATGATGTTTGCTCATTTTCCTCCATCATGGTCTCAACATGAGCCACTAACTGACTCTGCAAAGATGGCCCATCATGTGCATTATGTTCCATTATGTGTTGCTCATGCTAAATGGGAACATTTTTTTGGTCATCACTATCCTCTACCAAACATGGTTGCATCTATAAGTTTTTTTCAACAACTCCCCATGACTTTTGATGCTCTTTAGATGTTTCCTCACAAGAACCCATGGACTCAACTATAAAAGACGAATCGTGATCCTGAAAGTTAGAAGGAATATCCTCTTGATCTACCCATGTCATCTCCTCGGTGTCCCTCATGAATGAGTGGTCAGGTCCACAAGGTTCCTTGTAGATGATGCAAAGTCCCTTCCTCATCTCATTCTTGTTGCATAGTTGGTCATCACCAATCCTCCACAACTCATCATGTGTCAACCATATCCTAAACAACCCAATTTTCTTCTCAACCAACCTTTTGTCTAGTTCATAAGTATCCTGTGAAACCAATTGTTCTCTCCTCCAAATGTTCAACAATCTAGTCTACAACAATTCCCTGCAAATGGCATCACGACCTCTCATACATGAGGGGAAAATGGAATGCATATGTGTTATGACCGTGTCAAGATGATGTTTCCTAACATTGAATAAGCATTGGAACATTTTGATAATCAGGTCATCACATACCAAATCAAACATGGTGTCATAAGATCTAACCAGAGCCATGACTTCTATAATCTCAAGCTTCTTCCCAATTGTAGGACCCTCACTATTATCCAAATCTTGAAAGATCTCTATTATCAGTCTGAAGACTCTCATAATTATGTCATCACTGTAAGGAGGTATAAGTGTGGTCATCATCATGATATTGGTGAGACAGAAGGCAACTGGAAGTGTGACCCTTTTCTAAGAGTACTCCAAGAACTCATTTTGTATTTGTATTAGCGAAATCATAGTTGGTTTTAGGGCCCAAATTAGTTTCTTCGCATATGATTGATCCACCTTGGAAAGGAGTGAAGATAGTTCTTCAAATTGAATAAGGGCTTTCACTGTGACTCTCATATGTTTGAATTTTGTCACAAGTGAAAGGATTTTGAGTCCCAAGTCATGTTCTTTCTAATGTTTCTCTTGTTGCATCATAGTAAGTATCTCCTTGGAGAAGGATTTAATGATTGTTTCTGCTAATTTATTAAGGGAGTTTATGAAGTTTTGATCCATGTTTTAGTTTAATGCTGGAAATTTTACTAAGTTATTTCATACATGACTTGATTGATAGACTCTTCAACTCAATAAATCTTGACTCAAGCATACAATCGCTCATAGGAATTTCCTCAAATTGGACACTAATTTCTGAGTCTAAATAGATATTATAAATTATTTTTTTAGGGTGCAAGTGTGGGTGATTTTTATCAGGTTCTAGGTTTAAAATGACATAGGAAGAATACATGCTCAGAAAATACTATAAGAAAATACTCTAAGGAAATATTATCATGTTCATATCCAAGCAGACACCATTGATACATTAGGAAAAAACCATAAATGAGCACTCTCTCCACTATTATCATGCTTCAAATTTTACATAGTGGCATTAAAAAAGGTAAACATACCTTATTTTATATGTTGCATAATAAGAGTATGGTCCTTCGTCAGCTTCAACCTCATGTATTGCAGTGTCACTGGTCGGCTATAGGAAGATACAAGACCCCATTTCCAATGTATACTCAGCTTGATATTACCTTGTAATTTCAACCTTCAACATGCATGTAACTCAGCCCCACAGAAAGGTATGATGTCGTAGATGATAATAGTAGTGTGTCCCCTTTATCCAACACTTGGCCAATCGAACAGGTTATACTTTACAGGAATATAGAACTGATTTATTGCATATCATCCTCTCTTTAATCATTCCAATGTGCATGATTCGACCCAGTAGTCACTCGTGCCTATAGATCTAACCTTTGTGAAATTGTGTCAAAACATCTCAACGTTGCACTCAAGCTTTACTTGAATTGATATGTTTCCTACTTAGTTGTGATTCCCCTGTGAAATTTTCTTATGTTGATGCAATAGAGAAAAAACAATATTTATATATGTATATATGTGAATACAAGACAAACTGGTTTTTATTGCTATGCCTGGGGTAGTTAGCAGTGTTTTCGTATTCATATAAATAGTAGCTTGAACCCCTAAGATCTCTTATGAATTATGGATGAATTCACCAAGAGGAGATGAGTACTCGCCCAATCTCACTGAATCACCTGAGGGTTTTCGTTCTTCACCTAAAAATGAAGAAGAGAATTGAGTTCTCAAACCTCTCATATAAGGAGAAAGATCAAATCCAAGTTGTCATGTAATGGCCTCCTCCTCCTATTTTTATATATCTGATGGACCCCTCTAGAAGCTCCTATTTTATCATTATTTTAATCATTTAACACATTTCCCTATTTTTATTTCAATTAAAATACCTTTTCAATATGGGAAAATGATAAATTATCCACCATGTCTCCTCGAGCCACTGAAAATCACTTCTAACCATCCATCCTATAGATATTCTCATTCCAGATCCAATGAGCTATTACACTAAGATCTTCCATCAATTATTCCTCTTGGAATGCCACCTTAAGCGTAATTAATTGAATTAGGCACAATAATAACTCCATTTTACGCGAATTATCGAAATACAATGGAACGAGAAGCAAGTTGTGCATAATCAATCCCGATGATGTAATATGGCAAGTGAAATCCATCAAACCCCATAAAACATCTCTAAAATACCTTGGACCCATTGACGAAGTAAACCTGGACCTATGACATGTTTACTTCCAACCCTGAAATTCCATCCTAACCATACCATAAGGAACACCAGAAAAAATAACATCACAAGAATTTTTTAGCATGTTTCCATCATCATTATGCATCTCCCCATTAAAAATATTGGCTAATGTATGCATGAATCTCAAGAAAAATAGAGAATGGTTGTAGATGATAATGACCAATATCTCGAAACATATGCACTAGAATCACTTGAAATTTTTTGAGCATGTTTAGATCATCCTTATGCATCTCCCCATAAAATAGCTCGATCAATGGATGCACAATTTTCGATATATCGTAAAAACAATTTATTCCCTATGTTTTTTCAATCATGTAGCATTATAGAACTTTCCTATAGCACTTCAGGAAAAGGAGGAAAATGAGTGTGAAAGGCTTCGGAATGATGGTAAATGTCATGGAAATGCATGAGGGTGATGGATTGGCATGTCCTTGGTCCTTCTAATACAGTTTTCACATAAGGTAAGAATCCCAAGGTTGATTGTTTTTTACTTTAGGCTTGTCTCACTGATCATTTCTTTCTTTTTCTCTTTTTGTAGTGTTGGCCTGTTTCTTTTCCTTATGCAAGTGGAGGACTACATGCATGAAAACACATAGATACAATTGGGACAAAAAATTATCTTCTTCTTTTATTTTTTCCCTCTTTTTTCTTTTTTCTTTTTTTCATTTTTTCTTTAGGCCTACTAGCTTCCTCAATGAGGTTTTAAACTAGCAAGTCTACCTAGGCGCCTCAAAGGAGGTTTTCACCAAGGATATTTTTTCCTTTTTTCTCTTTTTTCCAACCCATTTACCGCCTCATGGAGGTTTTCAATAAGTGAGTCAATCTCAGACACCTCAAAGGAGTTTTTCACCTGTGATTTTTTTTTTCTTCTTATTTTTATATCTTTTTTTTTATTCCTCTAACCTACTCCACTTGAAAAAATAAAATATCTTTCAAGTATAGGAATAATTCCAATGGATCCATGTGCACATAGAGATGACAAATAAACTCATGTATAGGCTCGAAAGATGTGCTTTGAGATATACCAACATGTGAGAGATCAGATTCTTTGATTGATATGAGATCAGAATTTGTTGAAAAAGAGTATTTTTTTTGTAACTTCATGATTTTCTGGAACCATATTTCAATATAGTTGTGATTCCCTTGGAATTACAACGCCCTCTCATAGGCCCATATTGCACATAAACAAATGCACATGATGTCTTTCAATGACCCAGAAATGTACTTTCGGTGGCAGAGTTTTGAGGGTGTTGTGTAGTAAGGAGAAAGAGGCTACTGATGGTAGAAGGAATGTAGGATGATAATGCTAACCCTTCAAAAAAATAATAGTACCTGCACACCACAAAAATATTATGATTTGTTCATACTTACAAAGACTAAAATACCTAGTGTTCCAACTAGTATGTCCTCTAATTTATCTCACTGAATGACCAAGAAAATCAAATGAAAATGAGATGGGGTAAAATTTTCTATTAATTTGTATGTCCTAAGACTCCAATACAATTGGAATCACTCAGAAATACCCTTTTTAACATAGGCTAAAAAATAGCAGAAAAGTATTACAAAAACTAGAAATTCATGAATCAGTGAGATAGTTAACCTACCAAATTCCTAACCTGATCAAGTGAAAATGCTATGGGGTAAATTTTTTTATTAACTTGAATGTATTTAGGACCCAATACAATTGGAATCAACTCAAAATAACCTCGTTAAAATGTGCTAAAAAATATCATAACATTACTACTATTTTGCTACAAGAGACTTCCATAAATTCTAGAATTGTGAACTAATAAATTAATCCAAGTAGCTCAATGATGAATGTGAATTTTCAAAGTTTTTTGAAGGATGCATAATTATTTTGACACTATAAATAACCTACAAAACAAATCACTTCAATTATTTCACCAATATAACCTACAACAAAGGAAAAATGAACACTAAATGCAGAAATAAGAGATGCAAGTGAAAAAGACATTCAAAGGAAATAAATAAATTGTGCAGCATGGCACTCATGCTCCTAGGATGGCCAAGACCAAGGATACTCAGAGTCCTCTAAAGGAAACCAAGCTTTATAAGCTAAAAATGGAAACAAACTTCATTATTTGAATCAATCCAAGTACATCATTGTTGGAAATGAAAGTAGAATTGTTAAATATCAAGTTTTCTTCACAAGAAGACTAAGAAATACATGCCCCTGGTGGAAAATTCGAATTATTACTTATATAAATTGATGAGGAAGCATAATCCTTGAAATAATGCAAATTTACCCTCCAAAATCCCTTAAAAACTAGATCTAGTTCCTAACAGGAGGAATCTTCATTTAATGACGGGGAACACATTCCTAGATTTTCTCAATGACTAGAGCTCCAGAATTTGTTCAATAATTCATAATATCTTGTTCATTTATCATCTAATCTTGTTCCATATTGTAGTAGGGAGAAAGTCTGTATATTATCTCATTCATAATTTACTCAATATTCTGCAAAAATAAATAACATTAAGCACATAATATGCAATTATCTCTAAACCTTCCTAAGGACATATTAAAGCTAAAAAAATATTATTAAGTGTAGAAGGAGAGATTTAATGTAGTGTTTATGTGCCTAAAAAAGGTTATATGGACCTTAATTTGTGTCTAATTTGGAGGCCCATCATATTTCATGGCAGGACTGGGCCCAAGTACGCGCTACTGCAATGAATGAAGTGAGTACATGGTGGAGGAGGGACCTCTAGGGTTCCATGTAATCTTGAAAGGATTTTTCGTGAAAGAAATTGTGAGGGGCAGCATAAATTATTTCTGATATGATTACCGCTAGGGTGATGTGGTCGTGAGGGGCCCACACCCATAATACCTCTCGTATGGAACATATGTGTTAAGGGTTTGTTCACACTTGTTGTATAGTGGGGTTAATACGTGACTAGTATGAACGGGTCGAAAAAAACTTCCATGTGGCGATAAGGTGGCCAACTGGGATATCCACGTGGGTGCCATGTGGGGACCACATGGTAGGTTGGTGAAGTGGAGCTAATTGAATGGCTAAAATCTGAATAGCCATATATTTTGAATTAGGGATAGGAATGGAGCAAAATTTTATGTCATTGGAAAGGTCTCGAAGAGACAAACACAACGAAAAAGGAAAAAATTTTAGACCCCATTTTCATAACTTAGCCTTGGAGATTGGGTAATCATAGTAACAACCTCCTTCTACCCTTATTTTAGGGCTAGGGATAGTAGGTTTTAGGTTACAGGGTGGTATCAGAGCTTCCAGTTTCCACACATAGACTGGATGTGCTCTATCGCGGAACTAACAAGCAAAGGTTTAACAGTCGACTTTTTAACATCTAGTGGGGCCTTAAAGCCTCGTGTAAAGAATTAGAAACTAGTTTTTTTATGTATTCATTATGTTTGTTGCTTGACGTATTTTATCATGACATCTACATGTAGCATAGTATTTATTATTTGGAATAATTTCATTGGGACTAATTCACTAATTTAGGTGTAATGTTGCACCTAGCCTCACACTCATGGATTTCTAACATTGGGACAAGGTGACTATTTAGCATGAATTTTAATTTGTTTAAATATAACATTCATGTGTGTATGTGATAGCACATGAAGTTAAAATACCACAAGAACAACAAATGGTGGTACAATATAAAACCAATAGACCAAGGATTGAAAAGTAAAATGTTGTAGTATAGCTTTGATCAATCAAAACATGGATATGAAGAAGGAAGGACAAATGCAGAGGAAATATCAGTTGGATAGCAAGGAGGGGTAGACTCTCGTGATTGGATGGACACGTTGATAAGCTTGAGAGTAGAAATAAGGATTTGTAAGGCTGAACACGAGATACTTGTCAGAGCGCAAGAAAAAGAAGCCAAAGTCAATGCAGTTTTACTACAAAGTCTCTCAGACCTACAAAGGAAAAGGAAACATGAGCTGGGAATTATCCATAGAGACATGCAAATTCCTTTGGGACAATAAGAAATAACTAATGGGATATATGAGAGTAGATCTAGAAATATGCATAAATTATCAAATTAAGATACCGTGAAAGGAGGCACTCGGTTAAGTACTCCTAAGAAAAATTCAAGCACCCATTAGTAGCAGTATGAGGATACTCATAGAATGCCACCACAGCATCACTATCATTATCATAATGGAAGAATAGAAAGGGAATATATACCAAAGGAGTTTAAAAATCCTAAGCCTCCTACATTTTATGGTGAAATGAGGAAATCAAAGGATGTCGAAGCTTGGCTGTTGGGAATGAAGAAGTTCTTTCGAATCCACAATTACTAGAAAAACATGAAAGCAAAGATAAATACTTTCATCTAGTGGGAAGACCTAAAAAATGTAAAGGGAATAAGAGAAGAAGAATTGTCTTGGAAGGATTTTGAGGAGTATTTCTGGAGTAAGTGTCTATCTGAGAGATAATTCGACAATAAGGCTAAGGATTTTTGTGATCTCAGACTAGGTCAAATTACAAATGATGAGTACACCACCAAATTCTTAGAATTTCTAAGGTATGTTCCCTACCTTAAGTAAGATAAAGTGAATATTTAGAGGTATGTCAGTGTACTACCACAATCCTTCAAGGATAGAATTTAATTCGATGAGCCCAAGACATTAGAGGATGCAATTCAAAATTTGAAGCATTTCTATGAGCAGTATAGGTGCAGACTTGAATAAAAATTAGACCAGAAATTCAAAGGTAATGTCAAGTTTAAAAGGAAAAGGAAAAAATCAACCAAGGGAATAAGTGTGACCGTTGTTAAGCAAGAAAATAATCAGAGGTCCATTGCTTCCAACAGAAGTCGTTCTACTCAAGAAGAATCCAAGGGTTATGAGAAGGATCCATTTAAGCGTGGTACTTGTGGATGGAATCACTTAAGGAAATATTTCCTACAACACAAGCATGTTGGCCCAAGATTGTACAACACATAATAGGTAGATACAGTTAAGTACGTGACTCAAATATACCCATAATTTACACAGCAATGGATAACCATCAATCCAGTCACTAGGAAGAAATTATAGTTATGGAAGGTATGCTTTGTGACCAAGGCATTTTAGTTCTGACTGACCATGGTTGAAATTATAGTTACATCAGTCCCACTGTCATTGAGAAATGCGCACAAAATAAAAAAGCACACAGTGATTCGTAGCTAGTTCAATTAGCCACAAGGATAAAAAGAAGAGTTGAACATTGGGTGAAGGCTTGTTAAATCAAATTAAATGGGATGACAACCGTTGCAAACCTCATTGTGTTTCCATTGGGAGCATATAACTTATTATTGGGCATGGACTAGTTGTACCTTCATCGAACCAAGGTTGATTTCTTTGAGAATACCATTGAATTCCTTCCATTTTTTACGCTACAACCATTGAAGATCATTGATCTGCCTTCCAGTTGTTAGGTTTCAATTGAAAGAACTTGATCTGATACAAATTTTTGGAATTACTGAGAAGGGGTGAATCAGTATTTCCTTTCAATTAATTATTTTTTAATCTTTAGATAATTAAATTAACATTAGAATTATATCAAACAAAAATCAACATCACATCACATGAACAGTAAAAAAACACCATTCAACGATGCATGACATCAAGAAAATACATAAGATATTTTTAGGTGTAAATCCTTCCGGGAGAAAAACCATCGAACACTTCTTAATATAGGCCTTCAAGAATTTACATCAATTAGAAATCTCCAACTTTCAATATTTATAGCATAAACTAAACGAGGCTCCAACTCCTTGGTTTCTAGGATCCAAATCCTTGGTTTCTAGGCTCCAACTTCCTGATTTACCAACTCCAACTAGAAGGATGCTCCAATGCCCTAGTTTAATGTTCCCAGTTTTATAATCTCTGACTAAAAGGATGTTCCAACACCCTATTTAGGTTCCAACCTACCCTAGCACCACCCTGTCGCCCTGAAGTGTTATCGGGCTCCAACCTGAAGGAGACTTCAATTTACTACCTTGTACAACCCCACCACCCTATTCAGCAACCGGACCACGCTTCATAATTTTCATACTAGAAAAACCTATGTTCAATAAAAACACAAATGAATTGCAACACAACTTCTGCTCAACAACCAAATGAGACCTCCACTCATCATATATATCAAACCCTATGCCACAATATATTTCAACAATACTCTTACCAGAAACGCATATTTAACAACTCTGCTTAGGACATACATGTCTTGGTTAAACCTTGGAAACATACATCAACATCAATCATGCACTAGTAGTATATATCAATAATCCATTATTTCCCGTCATCATTATGGAAATAGCATTCACCAATATGATTACTAAGACAAATTTACATTTTCAGTACAATCATTTAGCATCCTTAGTGTTGAAATATGTAACTAGGTTTTGTCTTCATAGTGACATATGTAATCATGGTTTTATGTATTTAATGTAAAGAGAAAAAAACAATTTATTATTTTCATTATTGAGGCATGGGTTCATGCTCAAGGAAAATTTATTTTTAGGTCAAGCACCCATTGAGTTCTTCTAGGGCTTATCACTAAGTCTACAAGTCAATTGAGTCATTGTCATGTATGGAAGACCCATTTGGGCATGTTAAATATTGTAAAATAAAATTTTATTTGAGTCAAACTAGAGTCAAAGACCCTCCAAGACCTCGTCATGGTGATATAACAAGTAAGCCTTCAAAAATTGAAAGTCAACCTATATAGAAGGACAAGTCGGCCTATTTGAGGACTCAAGGAATCCTATATATAGGAGCACTCGGCCTCATTCAAGAAGGCATCCATCCAGCAATAAATAAGTTTTATCAAGGAAAAAAAGGAGAGCTAAAGAAGAACAAGGAATAGGATATAAAAAAAGCAGAATAAAATCAAAAAATTTGGGCTTGTTTTGGGCTACATTCCTCTACACATGCAAAGGTTAGGGCATCACCTTGATGTAGTATATACCAAGTTGCAGGAGTCAGCATTTCAGTGACAAGAAGTCTAATTTCCAAGTCGAATTGATAAGGAAGAGAAGGCAAGTCAAACTAAGGAGAAAAGATTAAAAATTTTCCATATTATAGCCACACACGTGAACTAGGGTTTTTGCAAAAGAGGACAAAATTGAAGTCCTACAACAACACGCTAAAATTATAAAGGGTTGAAATCTGAAGTTGTGAAGAAATTTTGACCAGCGTTGACTTGGAGGAAGAGAAGCTCATCAAGGAGAGGTTTTGACTTGGTCTTGGAGGAGTCTTGTTCAAGGGTCATAGTTCTTGGAATTCGTCAATTGAAGTTCTATAAGAAGAGAATAGTTCTTGTGGGTTTTCCACTCAAGAGGAGAGGTTTTTTCCCTAGTTGATAGCCTACATATTTTGTCATATTGTCTCATTTATTTTATTTTTTGGTAGTTATTTGATGATAGAGATCACTAATAATAATCAATTGAAAGAAGAAGCTAATCAAGTTAAGTAAAAATACATCACATTTGGTTGAAAAAGTAAGAGGAATCACTTAATTTTACTCCCCTATATTTCTCAACATGGTATTAGATATAAGGTGACTACGTCAAGGAAAGGAGGCTTAAATAAGGATACTCAAGGGACGAATAATAAGAGGGTTGTATGGGAAACATCAAGTGCATCAATATTCAAGAAGGACTAACCATCTCATCATCTTTAAGGAAGTAACAAAAGATACCTCAAAACCCTAGCTCATTCAAAGAAGGGTTCTACAATTGAAGAATTATTGGTAAGCTTACAATCTCCATCACAAGGAAAAGAAGACCTCAAGGACCATACATCCACTCAAAGAAGGACTACACATTGAAGTTGTTATAAAATCAGAAAGGCGGAAATATTTTCTTTATGTTAATAATTACTTGTGATATCTTTGTGTTCTTATTAACTTTTTATCTTTGTTTCAACAATTATCAAAATCAAAACAAGGATATCAAATACATTAGATGCAGGGACTTTTCTAGGGCTAAAACCCCTCTGTAGGGGAAAACCCAATCAAACTCTTCTACTAGAAAATTCAAGTTGAGATAGACCAAGACCCTAGACCCAAAGACCTTCCTCCTCCACCAATTCATCCTTCCAGTATGATTTAGCAAACTTTAGTAGTATTTTCTTGTCTAGCAGCTTCATCCCATCAACAACCCATAATTTTGGCTCCCAGCAACTTAGAATTTCAGCCCAGCTTTAGCATTGTATTTTCTGCCCCTCCAACAGCTCAGCAACTTCACACGTGAGAGAGAGAGAGAGATAATTTTTGACTTATTGTGCTTAATATAGACCTCTTTCTCCTTCTCTAAAATTTTCATTCTTGTCCCTTGAATTTCACACATTTTCTCGCCCCAAAAATTTAGATCAAACTTAACGAGTGATTTATCCAAATGAGGTCGAGTTGTTGCCTTTATATAGGAGTTTTTCCCCCTCATTTAGGCTGATTTTTCCAGTTTGAGGCTAACTTGGTGGAGGAGCCCTAATTGACCTAGTTTACATTAAAATAAATTTCTTTCTTGACAAATGAAGCCCAACAAAGGTCTTTTACATTATGACATGGACAACGAAACTTGACATAAACCCTAAAAGCCTTCAATGGAGGCTTTTTGACCTAAGAAAAATTGACCCAAGTATGAAACATGTGCTTTAATAATTCAATTTCTTTAATAATAAAATTTATTTTTCTTTCTTTTGATATATTACATCATGACTCAAATACAACTATGAAGACAGACACTAGTTACATTCTTCAACGCTCCCTCTTAACTAAGGAGATATTCATAATTACATATATACAGAGGTACATGGAATATCTCAAAATGATATGCTCTATGAAGACTCACAGCACACACAATGCAACAGATTAGATACATGAACAGGGTAATCTAATCGAGTGGGACTAATATGGACTCAAGCTTTAGCCACTCTAGGTACCATCAGGATTTTAAGCTCTATCACCAACCTCGGGATCTAAGTGTGTATCCAAGGTCGGACCTCCATTACCAATGCCACCTCCTTACTTCATTATCTATATATCAACACATAGGTCGGCCAGATGTCCTCCCAAGCATATTGCTATTATATGCTTCCTCTCTCCCTATAAACTAACTCATATATATCCATTTGTCCAAGCATGCTTCCAAAGTGTTCAACCTTATTATAGAGATATTTACCTGTACAAACACAGCCCCAATCAGTAATAGAACTTAATATCTATATATATATATATACACACAAGTAAACACAAACCTCTGGGGTCCTCAAGTATCATCATCAATTTATCCATATACAATTTGTCAAAATCTTTCTTTCCTCTTTCGCTTCTTCAACAGCACCAAAGCAAACTCATTACTTTGCAAATCCATTTGCAGTACTTTAATTCATTCTCTGATTTCATTATTTCTTCAAGGTATTCATTATGGTTATCATAATATTCCCTCTCTCTCAATTGGGGAGATGTATCCTTTATTCTAGTCGTGATCCCTCTCAACTTAGGGAGATTGAAAACTTCCTTCTTCTATAACATCAAAGAAGCTTAAACCTTTCACAACTTCATTCTTTCTTACGGAATCAATGTTATATTGATCATCATCATTCTTATAGCTTCCTTCATTATGAACATCTTCAATTTAATATCATATACCTACAAAACCTTAATAGCAAGTACAAATATATATAAACATGTAGTTAATCAAAATCATGTTATTACAATGGAAACATCATAGCATTCAAACTTTATACATCATATACCTAAACTTTTTTAGGTTCATAATCAGTAAAGGTCATAGCCTTTTACATACTAGACTTTTAACTTATTGCTATGGTTTTGTTATAAACCCTAGAATCCATCTTTGAGACATAAAGTCTTTAAATATAAGTAATTCAATCACGTAACAAGCCACTATATTTTATCATAAAAACTAAATTATGTCAATAATTGAAAGCAATATCATCATATCCTAAAATATCAATATTTACTAGGGTTTTCTTGCAATCCCTAGATTTCACAAACTAAAACATGAGTAACATCAATTAAGTTAGCATACTCGCATATACATATATAGCATTTTCATAATCATGCACTATAATTTCACAGTAATATCTACTAGGTAAATCCAAAACACAAACATTAATACATCAAAGTTATATATATATATACTACGGTTTCAATCAGACAAACTAATATACACCTAGGGTTTCGTTCCTAGGATCTTACTATAACTGTTACAAATTTTTTTATTATAAACCCTAATTTGTTGAAATTTGTAACAAGAACTAGTGAAATTGGCATCCAGAAATAAAATCCAGAAAATGGCACCCAGAAACAGCTACTATGTGAGGCTTTTGATTTAATTATCCCTTTAAATTAAAAGTAAATTGTAATTTCATCTCATAACAAATTGTATCAGTTAACTAAGTGAGATAGACTTAGTTAGCTCAAGAATTTCGAGTTGAGGGTCAAACGTGAGGAATGTAGAGTGATTCTATTATTTCCAGGGTCCAGTTGCAGTTAATGCATTAGTTTAGTGCATGTGTAATCAGTTAACTCAAAATAATTGAGTTAAAATCAGTTTAACTAGTTCTAACTGTTTGATGAGCTAGTGAGAGGTCAAGTGAAATAAATTAGATTTAATTCACCAGTAGTGATCTATCAAGTAACTCATGATTCACTATTAATAGTTGCATGCATGTCAATTCTGATGACGACCCAGTTGAGACAGAGGTTAAAGGGAAGAAAACTATCAGTTGTATTATTAGCGAATTTCCCGAGCACAATTATAAAGTCAGAGGAAGGCTCATGAAGGATTGCGCATACAAGGAAGGTTCATTATCCTATTTAATAGGGATTAATTTCCTATGGATTGTGTGAGAAAATTGGGGCTAAGCAAGGGCTGATAATTGGCTAAGTGTTTGTCAATTTTTCCTAAGAATTTCTAGTCAGTTTTGAGTAGGATCAGGGTGAGACGATCGGTAGAGTGCAGGATTTTCTCAGTGTGAGAAAGAATTGTATTGTTTCATGATTATTTGACTATGTACAATATATTATAGAGGTTTTTTGAGCAGGTGCTTTCCCCATATACATCTTGTGTTGTGTGATTGATAATTTCCTTTCTCTTACTTGCATGTGATTGAGCAGTCGTGTTTTATATTCCGCAAATATAGTAGAAGGATTCAGTATCTTGTTTTAGTACATTACATGATCGGATTGAATCCATTGGGATTTAGAGTTTCTATATAATTTCTACATGGTATCAGAGCACCAGTAATCGCAATAGAAGAGAAGAAATTGAGCTTGTCTTGAGCAGTTTCAGATTTGCAAAATTATTCTTCAGGGTCCAGTAGTAGATCAATATGTCTTTCAATGGCTTGAGACTCGAATATTCATTCGAGGGAAATTTGAATTATATTGCATGGAAGGACAGGATGGAGGCAGTTTTGGAGTACAACGTGTTGAAGGAATTCATAGATATTGATATTCCCAAGCCCGCAGTAGCAGATGCCAAACTTCTTGATGCATGGTAGAAGAAGGTATCAAAGGTGAGAAGCATCTTGTTAGAGGGAGTTCTAAATCATATTGTATTGAGTCTCCATGGGAAGGCGACTCCATATGCTTTGTGGAAGGCCTTGACAGATTTGTTTCAGAACAACATCGACCAAAGGAAGTTGGCGCTGAAGGACAAGCTCAGAAATATCAAGAAAGAGGAGGGAGAGACGGTACCAACATCCTTGGCGAAGTTCACTCAATGTTGAGATGAGCTTGGAATTGTTAGTGTCACTATAGCTGATGATGACTTGGTGAGCCTAGCACTTCTAGGCCTTCCCAAGAGCTGGCATACTTACCAAGACTCTGTGAATGGGAGCGATAAGTTACCATACTGGGAGCATTTGTGGTCCGACTTGGTAATAGAACAGATAAGGTTGAGCACCATAGACGGGACCTACATCACCAACAAAGAAAAAGAGTTTGCATTGGTTGGAAAAGGAAATAAATCCCAAGGCGAAGGGGGAAATAGAGACTTGTCCAAGATAATATGTTTTCATTTTCATGAGCATGGGAACTATGCTTCGAATTGTCCATAGAAGAAGGCAAGCAAGAGGGAGCCTGCAGTTGCAGCGGGTGAAGCATTGGTTTCACAGTTTGAGCTTGATTTTACTCTCATTGCATGCATGGCCAGCACTGTAACGGGATGCATGTGGTATCTAGACAGCGGTGCCTCGTTCCATATGAAGGGGAATAGAGATCTCTTCAGTGACTTGTAGGAGAAGTACCTCCAGCAGAACATAGAGTTTGGAGATGAAGGGAGGTATAGCACGATCAGCATAGGTACAGTTACCTTTCAGAGGGATTTTGGCTCCCCTCTCAGACTAGAAAACTTTTTGTATGTTCCAGGCCTAAGGAAGAATATTGTCTCCATAGAGGTATTGGAAGACTGTGGTTATGAGGTGATGTTTAGAAAAGGAAAAGTTTTCCTTAAACACATAGCCACGGGACAGGTGAAGCAGATCGTTTCAAGAGTCAAGAAGCTCTGTGCTCTTGAGGTTGAGGATGCAAGTAACGCTTTTAGGAGTAAAGTAGTGGTTAATAACTTGGTGGTTGAGAGGGAGAAATTATCTCTCAACATGCAACCTCAGAAGCAGTCTCAGAAGTTTGTGGAGCAGCCACAATTGGAGAAGCAGAGAGGAGACCGAGTGGAAGAGTCCACTCAAGCAGAGACCTCCAGGAGGGGTAAATTTCAAGCTAGAAAGGAAGAGGGAGTACATGCATCTATACCTCCCGGTGTGAGGTGGGGCAATGTGCATAGATAATCCCAAGAGAAGAAATTTGGGCAGGGTCCATTGAGATGGTGTGTCTCATGGATCTAACCTAGCTACGAGGATCCCACAGTAAAACAGTAGCAAGAAGGATTGGTTAGATTGATGGAGTCAGATGTAAGGAGGACATAAATCAGAGTGACAATTTTCGGATCCTAGAGCGCAGATCAGAGTTGGAAACAGTGCAGATTGCATGGATGCAGATGTCAGTAGTAGCATAGAGAGTCGAGTAGACATGTGCAGTAGCTAGCAACATTCAGAATACTCTGATGACAAATGCATTATATTGATTCAGTTGTTCGGAGGCTATTTAGCTTCAGGAGAGTTGCATGTGTAAAAAACACTAGAGAAGTGTTGCATGCAATAACATTCCAAAGGTACCAAATCGAGATAGATTGATTCCTTTCTTGTTGAGAGGGAGTGTTCAAATTTTCAACAAGAAACAGTGAAATTGGCATCCAGAAATAAAATCAGAAAATGGAACCCATAAATGGCTACCATGTGAGCGCAATTATAAAGTCAGAGGAAGGCTCATGAAGGATTACACAATCAAAGAAGGTTTATTATCATATTTAATAGGGATTAATTTCCTATGGATTGTGTGAGCGAGGTTGGGCTAAGCAGGGGCTGAGAATTCGCTAAGTGTTTCTCAATTTTGCCTAAGAATTGGTAGAATTGGTGAGACGATCGGTAGAGTGCAGGATTTTATCTGTGTGAGAAATTTATGTATTTTTTTATGATTATTTGATTATGTACAATATATGATAGAGGGGTTTTGAGTATGTGCTTTCCCCAGATACATCTTGTGTTGTGTGATTGATAATTTCCTTTCTCTTACTTGAATGTGATTGAGCGAACGTGTTTTTTATGGTCAGATTGAATCCATTGGTATATAGAGTTTCTATATAATTTCTACATGTTATTAGACTTGTGTTAGAGATTTTCTACATAATTCACCAAGCCCTAAATATCTAGGGTTTCAATAAATAACTTAGACATTAACAACAAACCCTAAAGAACTAGGGTTTCTATCATAATAATACTAAAACCCTAAACATCAAGAGAATAAGTTTTCTAGACTTTATCAACAACCCTAAGAGGACTAGGGTTCAACATTATTGAAATACCCTTAGCATCAAGAATCTAGGGTTTTATAGTGAACCCTAAAGGTTAGGGTTTCACAAGAATGATCAAAGTGATATAATGACAAGGGTAGACTCAATATAATGATTAACCACCCTAACAAGAATCTTTAAGATTCAAAACCCTGGGCATAATGATGTTAGTAATGTAAAGAAAATTTCAAAATATAATGAACATACATTTTCTATGAAAAGAACATCGTAACAAAACTTGTATTTTAAGACATACCTTGAGTTGTTCTTTAACAAACCTTTAAGGATATCAACTCTTGAAAGGTTTCCTTTGCAATAGAACTTTCATGCTTCAAGTATATCCTTTGAAGTTTTCTTCATAACCTTTGTGTATTCTTCAATCTTTCCTATCAATGAAAATATAAAGAAAGGGTTATTAGCATACAATGTTGAAAATGGCAATAAGAAAATCCTGATTTAATTTTCCCTTGAATTAAATTAGGAGAAAATTGTAATTCCACATCACAATACAACTTGTACGAGCTAAATAACTTAGTTTCACTTATTTGGATTGCTTAATTTGATTTGAGGGCCTAACTTGACTCATGTAGAGTGATTCCTAAATTGTAGGAGCCTAGGTTGAGTTGAATTTGAGTTTTAATAATTTAATTCAATTAAAATGAGTTAAAATCAGTTAAACTAGCTCCAAATGTTGGAGGAACAAGTAGGAGGTCTAGAAGTGGGGTGCAGCATCAGTGTTCAACCAGTTAACTGATAAATCAACCATAATTAACTCATGCATGCCTGAAATATTAATTACCCGATTGATATTGGATTTCAATGGAAGTGTAATATTAGTTGTATAATTATCCAAGTTTTAGAGGTGGTGCATGCAGTGAGAGAAGGGCCTATAGGGATTGTACAGTTATGGATGAGGAATTTCCCTAAATAATAGGATATAATTCCCAAGGAAATGATGTAAGGAAATAGGGACTTGGGAAAGCATAAATTTGGTTAAGTATTGACCAGAGGCAGCTTGTGAAACAATGAGAGAGATTATACTTGTGCAAGGTTTTTTAGGCTTGAACAAGCATTGTGCTTATTCTCTATTTTCTGACTAATGTAATATAGATAGGAAGGGGTTTTGAGTAGTTTATTTCCCCTAGATATATCCTCGTGTATGTGTGTTAATTCATGTCGCATGTTTTTTATATTTCTTCTCAATCATGAATTACTTTCTACATATGAGTAGAGTATATTTTATTCTTATTTTTTAGAACATTACATGTGCAGTTTCAAATCTACAATTAATTTCTACATGTTATCAGAGCTAGATTCATAGTAGAGAAGAGAATTTGAAGTTATATTTGTAGGAGGAACAATTTTGCATATTTATTCTTTAGAGCTAGTAGGATGGTGTTCTATGGTCTAAGGCTCGAGTATTCCCTTGAGGGTAGATCTAATTATATTGCTTAGAAGGACCACATGGAAGCAGTCGTGGAAGATAATGGGCAGAAGGAATTCATTGATAATGATCTGTCGAGACTAGCATCAGTTGATTCTCGGAATCTATCATATTGGAAGAAGAGTGTATCCAAGGTGAGGAAGATCATATTGGAGAGAGTACAAGACCATATTTTCTCTAATCTCCACGGGAACAGGCATTGAAACATTTGTTCTAGAACAGTAGTGACCACGGGAATTTGGCACTCAAAGACAAGCTTCGGAATATCAAAATGTAGAAGGGCGACATAATACCATAGTACCTTAGTAGGTTCACACAATTTCATGATGAACTTGGGAGTGTTGGTGTTACGGTTGTAGAAGATCATCTGGTGATCCTAGCACTTCTAGGCCTTCCCAAGAGCTATCACAGCTACCAGGATTTGACCAATGGGAGGGATAAGCTACCAAACTAGTAAATATTATGGTTATATTTGGTATAGGAAGAGTTCAGGCGGAACACTATAGACAACACCTCATCCAAGGATGAGGATGAGGAGAAATTTTCATTGGCTGGAAAGAAAAGGAAAGGGAATAAATCCCAATCCAAAGGATATTCTGGTCAGGCAGGCAAGAATAAAGTTTTTTCGAAGATCAAATTCTTTCACTGTAATGAGTTGGGACACTATGCCAATGTGTCCACACAATAAGGTCGATAAGAATCCCTCAAGAGGAGTGGCAAGTGAAGCTCTAGCTTCACAATTTGAGTTGGATTTCACCCTCATTACATGCATGGTGACATCAGTGATGGGTAGTGTGTGGTATCTAGATAGTGGAGCCTCATTCCATATGAAGGGAAACAAAGAATTTTTCAGTGACTTGGAGGAGAAGGACCTCCATATGCACATCAATATGGGAGATGATGGAATTTATAGCGCGATCAGTATCGGTACTATTACTTTTCAGAGGGCTTCCAGTTCTCCTCTCTCAGTAAAATATGTCATGTATGTTCTAGGTCTGAAGAAGAATTTAGTTTTAGTTTCTATGTTGGAAGATCGTGGCTAAGATGTTATATTTAGCAAAGTAAAGGCTTTCCTTAAACATATCGCTACGGGACAAGTGAAGCGGATTGGGGTTCGAGTGAAGAACCTCTACAAATTGGATGTATAAGATTGTGTTGCTTTAAGCACGAAAGAAGAGAAGGTGCAAAGCCAATACATCGGTGAATTATGGCATAGGATACTTAGCCATTTTCACCATGGAGCTTTGAAGATCATGCAGTGGATTTCTACAGGACTTCCCAAGGGTGCACTAGAGTAGCGAGATACATGCAAAGGGTGTGCATTGGGGAAGTACACCAAAGCCACCTTTCATGACTAGTACAGTAGAGCGCAATAAGTCCTTGAAAGAGTTCTCTTGGATGTGTGTGGACCTTCCTCGACAAGTGCCACGACCAAGCACAAGTATTATGTTATATTTGTAGATGATTTCTCATGTAAGTGTTGGATTTTCTTCATGCAGGAGAAAGACCAAACATTCTCCAAATTTTATGAATTTAAAGCACTTGTTGAGAAAGACACTGGCAGGAAAGTGAAGGCTCTCAGGACAAATAACGGTAGAGAATATGTGTCGAATGAGTTTAAGAACTCTTGTGCAAAGGAAGGCATTCGACGGGAGTTAATAGCACCCCATAACCCACAGCAGAATGGGGTGGCTGAGAGGAAGAACATAAGTATTGTGGGAGATGCACGGGAAATGTTACATGATCAGGGCCTATCGTTGCACTTGTGGGATGAAGCATGCAACATAGCAGTATATTTGAAGAACAGGAGTCCTCATCGGATTCTCGGGATGAGTACACCAAAAGAAGCTTTTTAAGGGAAAAAACCAAATGTGTCACACTTAGGGATCTTTGGTTCACCATTTTAATGTCATGTTTCCAAGGATACAAGGAAAAATATAGAGCCTATAGCTGATTTGGCCATATTTTTGGGGTACACTGATACACCTCACAACTATCAGGTGTACCGCCATCTCACAGGATGACATTTTTTTCGTACAAATGTAAATTTTGATGAAGAGAAGGCCATGAGATGTTCCCTTGAAAGGGAGCTTTAGTTGCATGCAAATGAGGATATTTTGGCTCCAAAGGAAGAACCTCGGGATGTTGTGGAGCAGCCACAAGAAAAGGAGCAGAGAGTATAAGCACCCACTCATGCAAATACATCCAGATATGGAAGGAAGCGCACTAGGGAAACTAAAATATTATTGCATGGTGTTGTAGAGAATATGGGAGCACCCACATCATAGTGTAGGAAGAGGAGGTCGTCGAATCGGTACACTGGATACATGGCTATGATGAGTGAGCTAGTTGAGATAGAACCATCCTCATTCGAGGAAGTAGTGCAACAGCTAGTATGGATTGATGCCACCTAGTATGGGTTGATGCCATGGTAGAGGAATATGATTCCATAGTCATAAACAATGTTTTGGAAGTGGTCCCAAGATGAGAGAACAAATCAGTAGTAGGTTTCCGGTGGATCGATAAGGTAAATCAAGTAGCAAATGGAAGCATAGAGAAACACAAGGCCAGATTTGTGGAAAAAGGGTTCTCTCAGGTGGAGGGAATTGATTACGAGGATACCTTTTCTCCAGTAGCAAGGTACTCTTCTATCAGATCAATTCTAGCACTTGCAATGCAGATCGGATGGAATATTCATCAAATGGATGTGAGGACAACATTCCTCAATGGAGTGATTGAGGAGGAGGTATACATTGAACAAACAAAAGGATTTGAGACCTTTGATAGAGAGTTGTATGTGTGCAGACTCAAGCGAGTGTTGTATGGATTGAAAAAAGAACCATGTTCTTGGTACACCAAGATCAACAGCTATTTCACCAGGTTTAGCTTCATCAAAATTGAAACAGATGCAAACCTTTACCATATCGTTGTTGAAGTTAAATTTTTTATTATAGTATTATATGTCGAT